>CM068315.1:1025247-1110247 GCA_034766995.1 Acanthacorydalis orientalis
ATTCATTTATACAAATATACATACAACGCGTACAGGTGGATATTTATCAAAATATATTGCTAAGATCTCTCTGAAGAGTGTTGACACTGATCACTAATTAAAAATATGAGTGTTGTCCACATAAGTAATTAATTAATCAAATCAGTTACAGAACCATTTATTCAATACGGAAACAGTAATCTATCTATCTATCTGTGTATATATATATATATATATATATATATATATATATATATATATATAATCCAGATATAATTTTGTGTATAATCTATAAAACTAAAAATGTGAATTAAATGAGAATTTTAACAGAGAAAAAGATTACAGATAATATTTTTATATCGAAGCTGACACAATGAGAGCGGCGGCGAAGGCAAACTTTTAAATCGTTCCATTTTATAAAAATATTATCACTGCCATCAATGCTGACAACTGGAAAAAGTAAACATGAACAACAAAAAAACAAGAGAGTTGTTACAGTGTCGATGCTGTGTATCTTGATGATAGTTGTTGGAAAATCGTATGCGTTTTTAAGTGCTCTGATCTTGAATAAGTACAGAAAAAGATAACGACGATGAATGATTCTGTTTCTGTTTTCATTGGAACATACAAACTACAATATTTTGTATTTAATTAAAAGCGAGCTGTCTTTTATATAAATTGACTACACTTTCAGCAACAAAAGTCACACATCACTGTATGTACATGTGTAGTATGATGCAAAAGTATAAATATCAAGTAGAAATAGTAATGTTGATACAAAATATGTATTACAAAGCAATACAGTACTACTTTTGTACACAAATCTAACACTTAGATTAAGACTCAGTGGAAGAGATTATTTCATTTCATCATTAGGGATTCCTGATGTAGTGTCTCATCCTTAAATAGAAAACATAAGGCGGTTTATTAATGAATAGACTCTTATAATATTTCCTCGCGTATATATCACTGAAATATATATATATATATATATATATATATATATATATATATATATATATATATATATTAGGTGAGTGTAAAAGTTTTGATGTGCTTCTAATAGATGTCTTATAAATGCAGTTTTGTATAGCAACACTAATATAAATGTGCTGATGTAATGTACACGGTTGGAAAGATCACACTCTCGGCTGTTATTTTAAGCAGCAGTTGGTTTGATTTGGGTCAATTTAGTTGTTTTGAAGTGAATATTAAATAAAGCCCATTTGCATGTAATTATGATGTACGAGTTTCGGAGAAACAGGCATTTTGAATACCGTAAAAAATACTTGCAACATGTTCGGAGAGAGCGCTGTGTCAAATTCAAATTCGGAAGAATTTTACTGTTCATAAATAAAATACAAGATGTTAGGGGCCGGTTTGTTAATTACAGGTTAGGCGGTGCCAGTACCGTTGCCGGTAGTTAGCCGCGTTTCCTTAATTGCTAGTCGTTGTAATTGTTTATTGATGTTTTTTAATTGTCATTAAATGTTTGTTTTGTGACTGGGAAATTTTTTTTCAAAAAACCGGGATAAGCAAGCGCTGTGTCGATTCCAACCTGTAAAAAATAACACTGAAAAATTTAAACGGGATGATTTCAACTTCCAAGACTATTCGCGCTCCGGTCGGTCTTCTGGCGTCGATGACGACACTGCACGCAATTCAGTGGATACTAATCCACGAATTTCAGTACGAGAGGTTGCTGAGAGGTCAAACGTTGATAGATCGACCGCATTTCGGCATTTAAAAAAAACTTGTATACAATTTAAAGCACGATGTTTGGGTGCCACATGATCTGACCGAAAAGATGAAAATGGAACGAGCTTCTACGGCCATTTGTTTGCTTGACCGACTAAAAAGCGATCCGTTTCTGGATTTGTCAACTGGCATAAAAAAAATAACTAAATTAAATTAATAAACCGACATATATTGGAAGTTTATTTCCTTCAACTAATATTTACATTAAAATATTACACACCACATTTTTTAGACACTATGCAGTTTTCTGTTTTAAGTTTTTGCATAGTGCAGGTTTTAGCTGAAGAATGATGCCTTTCTCTTTTAGCCGTAAATTTTGCCTCATTTTATAATATAGCTTATATATATATATATATATATATATATATATATATATATATATAGTACATGCGATAACAAATACTAAAATAATCAAATAACAAAGGTCAAGCTTAGGAAGATCAAGCTTTGAAAGTACCATTTGACTGGATGTGTTTAAACCTTCTGTTAGATTGATTTTTGTCAACTGAGAAACATCTTTAGTTTTCCGATTATATTTTACAAGAATTCTTTTCTTTTTGGAATTAATAAAACATACTAAAGGTGTACTCCACGTTACTTGAAATTAAAACCAATTTGACTGACACAGCCGTTTTATTATCATGTTTTATTAACAAATTGTATTACAGGGCAGAAATTAATTTTTAAAGGATTTTTTTCAATAAAATTTCTATCATACAAGAAAAGTATTGATTTTCAGATATACTATCAGTAAAAGGCACCCTATTAGATTGCACATCTATTATATATATATATATATATATATATATATATGCAAGTATTTTTTTAAAATAAAATTTATAGTACAATATGTACTAATTATATCAGTGTGTATTAAATAATTTTAACTTTACAAAATCAATTTTAGTCTTTTTTTAAAAAAATTATATTTATAGTAAAATATGTGCTAGATTATTTACATTAGTGCGTACTAAATAATTTTTACTTTACAAAATCAATTTTGAATATAGCCACACCCCACCGAATTTCAAAACAGGAACATTAATACTTGCAAACATTTGAGAAACTAATTCAAAAGCTAACTGGCCGAAGCGCACTCTTGAGGAATATATTCGTGAATCGATAACTACTACAAAATGTTTTTCAAACATGTATTTTAATGTGTAACCATCTTAACAAAAAAAAATCTTATGAGGTCAGGAAAATTAAAAGTAAACACACATTGTATTTGTTTACACACGGCATACACGTTTACCAAAAAAATATAAAAAATGGATAAGATTTTAAATAGAATTTACATAACAAGATTCTTATGTTTATACAAAAAAAGAAATAACAATAACAAAAAAAAAACAATACTATTTATAAATTTGATTTTGAAAACAACTTGTTCTTATTAAAATTAAAAACATTTCCTTGAGTGTTTTTACTGGATTATTGTGGAAATAATAAGAAACGTTAATGAATTCCATTCTCTTAAATTTTCATAAGTGAAACTTATTATAAATCTAGGAATAAATTGATAGTCGGCGTATTAAAGAAAAGAACAGTAAATGAGAACGATATCTAAACAGAGTACTGCTGTTTCCTTCGCTTGCACATCTAATGCACATTATTATATTATTTAAATCACGATACTTACTTAGTATCGTGAAACAAGTATAATTATTATTAAATGGTATTTTCCTCTTACTCAGACCGTACAACGTTTGCACTGTCCATCTGGAAAAAGTTAGACGCTTACGCAACAGTTATATTCCGTTATTGAGAAAAAAAAACAAACCCAGTTGTGATGCTGTTGTTTTTCATGTCGATTCTTTGAATTGGCGCTCTTTTAAACAAAACTCAACAGTACGACAATTTTCTTTTACGTCACGGACTTCATCTTGTCTCAAACTCTTTGGCGCCGCATATGACTAAGCCGTTTTACAAACCGTTCTACTATTTGTAAATTTATATTTTATCTCAGTCTCACATTTGACCTTAACAGATTTCCCATATTTCATGTGCCGGCAATATATGCAATGTTCTCAACAGATAACATCGAACAATAGATTTTTTTCACAATGACTTGTGTGCAAGTACTAAAAAGAAATAAATTAATACCTAATCGATACATTCTATTTTAAGAAACGGACTAACGACCACGAATTTGTGTTTATAAGAAAATCGAGTGACGAACATTGAAATACTTTAAATTGATAATCAAAATTTTCATTCATTTTTAAATGTTCGTCTGAATAAAGTATGTGCATTGTGACCCGAACAAAAATTTGTATTGGAAAAAAATGAGACGAGAAATATGTTAATTATTGTTACAAAAAAATAAAAACGAGCGAATAACTTTTAATATCAGTGCATTTATTCACTAAATACTAGGTGTTGAAATAAAAAAACAACAACTATTATCTTCAATGACGGATTTATATTTTCATAGAATTTTCTAATATATCAGATTATTTTCTTCAAGTGTGCACGTCATTAATATCACGTCATTAATTAAACTTGATTATTCCTCGGGTAATACATTCTTCAGTCAAGAAGTCGATAAAAATGTATTTAATTTACAGACAAAATCGAAAAAGTATAGATTAAAAAATGAATTTTTGTTATACCAAGATAACAATTGTAAAAAAAATTAAGAAAAGCAGTTCGAAACACATTTTCTGTTAAGTGACATGCACCCAATTGAACATTTACAAGATGAACTAGAGACATCACAATAAAGTTCTGTCATTGTGGCCGAATTCACTTTCACAAATGAAATTATCTTTCATTCCACGGATCATTTTTTTCCAAGTAAAAATCTTCATAAAATATTAGGCGTACAAATTAATCCGGTGCCCTTTTTATATAGAAAATGAATGTGTATTTACAGAACATTCAACACCGAAATGTGCGTAAGTAACAACCAAAAATGATCAGTGACTGTTTACTGAACATTTTTTATGGTTTGCGAGGCGAGACGGAAATACATTTATGAAACTAAAGATATTGCATTAGAAACTAAAGATTTGCATTTCTTGTAAAGGTATGTTAAAACCTTTTCAGAAGTAGTGGAAACGAATGTAATCAGTTTTAACGAAAGAAAAATTGTTAAAACTGGATCCATGCTCTGCAATTAACTGAAAATTATTTTAAAAACTACAACATACCCAACCAAAGATTAATTTCTACAATTTCATTTCTACTATAGATTATAGAAAATACTATAGAAAATCGGCTCAGTTCACTGTAATTCGTATTCTGATTGGCTGATAAAGAGATAAGAGTTATATATGGAATGCATACATAGTAATCGATAAGTAATCATATTATATAGGAGAGAGTTCGTACCCCCTCCTCCTCCTCCTCTAAACAAAAGAAATTTTTATTGGAAAAGTGTAAAAATTAACAACAAAATACAATGTTGAAATGTGTAACAATTTTTTTTAATCTAAAGCTTCAGTGAATACAATATTTTGAATAAACATTTATTATCAGTTTCACACCGAAATCGAATACACCTCTTTCGTTCTACACCGTGTGTGTGAAAGAGATGCATACAAGTGACTAATATCAACCAATCAGAACAGAGACAACGCGATATCCATCAACGAATCATTGATGATCGGGAATGGAAATGTTTAACGTGCTACTTGTTGAGTAAATCGGTGGGGCAGGGGGGCGTTGCTAGGAGGTGGTCTACGCGAAAAATAAGAAAAATTCGTTTTGTGAAAACTTTACAATGGAGTTATTTTTATATGTAGAAAATTATATATATATATATATATATATATATATATATATATATATATATAAAATTATATTATTATATATAAAATATAACACATAAGAATGTGTTATATTTTAAATCAAAAACAATAATTATCCTTCTACATACATAAAAAATAACTCCATTGTAAAGTTTTCATTCATTTCCATTGTAATATAAGAACAAACGACTTATAATTCTTTCAAAACAGGCCCACACGTCTCGAATATTTTAAGACACTGAAACAGAATAAGAAAGAAAGAAAGAAATTTTAGAATATAAACTTTCATGCTGTGTATTTATTTTTCCAACATAATCACCATCGATATCATAAAAGTCTGTTAACGTCCTACCGAATCGGTTTGTTTTTCGTTCTGCCAATGAGTAAGTCTGGCGTTTGTTCTTTAAAAAAATGTATTTCTTATTCCCCCAATTTTAATAGAACATATTTTGAAATCGATTAATAAACAGTAATATTTTTTTTCAAGTCACTAGATGTCAACGTAGCATACTCGTACGATTAGAACATTATTCAGGAAAACATTGTTTATATAAATATACAAACAGTTTTTGTCTTTCGATCGATTTTATCTCGGAAGTCCCTTAAACAAGGGTTTTAAAATCATTTATTAACATGGAAACTCACTAACGCGGAACGTTTCTAGGAAAGTATTAAAAAAGTATTTTAATTTGAAAGAAATACGTGCACATTAATATGTACATACATATATATATATATATATATATATATATATATATATATATATATATATATATATATGTGTATATATGTATGTATGTTTATATACATGTATGCACGTATGTGTGTGTTGTGTATATGTAACACACACATACCAATCCATACGGAGTGAACTAGACTTGGAGAGGGCAATATTATTATATACAAACGTTCAGAGTAACGTTCAATCTGACAAAACACTTCCAGAGAGCCACATAGTATTTGCTCGCGGTATAAACGATTTACGTACAGAGTAAACTTGAAAGTTGATAAAAGACACATTCATTGTTTCTTTCATTGTATTTGAATCCGTGTAAAGAATACGAGATTAGTTTAGAAGTGTGTTCGTACACAAAGTTTGAATTTTTTTGAAAAAAAAAATATAACAATAATTCTGATTGTTGTTTAAATTTTCTCGAATACATTTTTAACTTAAGTGTTCAGTGGAAACTTGTTTTGAGAAAAAGACACCGTCAAAAACCTACAAGTTCATTTATATAAGGCGTCAACCACAAAATGTAAGTTTTTGTTTAATATATTCAGTTTATTTATATTATATATATATATATATATATATATATATATATATATATATATATATATATATATATATGTATATGTATGTGTGTGTTTATCACAAAATATTGTAGATTGTTTACTAATATTGTTAAAAAAACATCTAAAACTGAATTCAAATATATTTTGTCGTTTGTTTTCAAATTCGATTTTTTGATTTTGTCAAAATCAATGCGTGTGTTACCATAGCAACTGTTATTTCATTGTTTTGTTATTTTTTAAAACATAGCGGAAGAACATTGCAAGGAAAACAAATGTTTATTTTTTCTTCAAAATGTTTAAGATTTGATAATTTTCATACTCATCTATACTGCAATCTTGTTACCAGTTTGTTTATAATATTCATATATATATATATATATATATATATATATATATATATATATATATATATATATATATATATAATTTTATTGCACGGAATATATAGAGTAAATAATTGACAAATGACGTCAAATAATTTCAGAAATATTTTTCAATGCAAACTAGATCCACTTTTAAAAATATGCTTCTTTAAGAAAATACATAAGTTGGAATATCATTTGATTAAAATACTTATTTTATATACATTTTCATACTTACATACGTACATATATATATATATAGTAAAATATCGAAAACGTATATCTCTAAAAACTCTCTCACTGGACATTCTAAATGAGAAAAATTTCTTTAATTGGAAGTGAATTTCATTAAATAGAGCAGAGAATCTTTTTCACATTATTTCGTATACATGACGAGAAAAGGAATTCATTGAAATACACTCGCAGGCACCAGACCATAATTTAAGATTTTTTTAAATTGAATTGATAAATATTTGAAAATTAACAAAACACTGCTTTTTATCTATTTTATAAAACGTGGAAAGAGTGGATTTAAATGACTCACGTTTTGGAAACTACTGTGTGTATACACACACACACATATATATATGTGTGTGTGTGTGTACAATATATATATATATATATATATATATATACACATATATGTATATGTATAATAAAATCTCAAAAACGTATACCCTAAAAAACACAGCGCTTTCTAAACAAGAACAGTTTTTTTAGTTAAAAGTGAATTTCATTAGATAGAGCAAAGTAAGAATATTTTTCACATTGCTATTTCGTAAAGGTGGTAATAAAAGGAATCCATTGAATATATTCACAGATACCAGGCTGCAATTTAAGAATTTTTTTTTGAAATTAAATTAATAAATGCGTGAAAATTAAGAAAAAAATGCTTTTTTTCTATATCGTAAAACGTGGAAAGAGTGGATTTAAATGATCCAAGTTTCAGAGATTCTACTGGTTATATATATATATATATATATATATATATATATAATATATATATATATATAAAATATATATATATATATATAAAATATATATATATATTATATACATACATATATATATATATATATATATATATATATATATACGTATATATGTATACTGTTCTCAATGTATTGTCAGAACAAATTTTGTACTTTTTTCTTAATATCATATTAAATCTAAAAATTACAGTATAAGTCGATAATGAATATTCAGTTCTTGCCACACATCAAAAATTAACATATTATCTGAATAGTTTATCTATTTACAGTACTATTAATAAATACGATTTGTAATTTTTTTTTGTCCGAGTCGAATGATTAGTTGAAACTCAATCCACATTACACAAATGTATCTTCTCCAAAAGAAATTCAGAAATTTCACAAATAAAATTTTCATACACTCGAAAAATCATAAAAGTGTTTCCGATCAAAAGTATTCAATAATTTTTTTGTAGATTGTTGCAAGGTGCAGATTTTCTTGTATCTTAAAACTTTGAGGATGATGGGTTCGCCATCGGAATGCTTATAAGCAACAATCAAAATAAGTTATAGACAGATAATAAACATGTTTAATTAGAATGATGCGTGTGGTTTATGAAGGAGTAAAGAAATCAATTGTGAAAGCGAATTTAGCCAGTGGGTGATTTTAACTGTTTTCTTTTAAATCCGAGTTTTTATTATCACCGAATTCCATCATGAACATATTCAGATACAATTATAGTTTTGGTGTTATGGCTAAATTAGGCTCTTACGAATCAGCCACTCATATCACACACACCATCAAATTTTCATGACTGCGCTCTGAAGATGATATCATCGTTAATGTAATGCACACAACCCTATCAAAATGAACAATCTGCCGTGTGTGCAAAATGATTCATTTGTAAAATATTACCTGACTTTTTTATTTAAACGAACGATAAAATTTACTAAAACTATTTGAAAATAACAGTCATATAAAAACGTTTTTCAATAATCCAATTGTTAAGCGACAACCCCTTTTTCTTGTTAAATAAATTCGTCACTAGTTCCTCATGTGTAAAATAATCTACTTACAAATATTTGTCATAGTTATATAGACATTTTTCTATTGCTTCATACCTTTTATTTAATGTTTCACTTCTCTCGAGGTGCGGTTTACTTAACGAAACAAGCGTTCAAAGTATAAAACAGTGAATTGACAAATAGGTTTGTTTATCCCAATTGAGATAAAAATATAAAAAAAAACTGTTTTGATAATCTGAAACTAGACAGTATTTAAATACAAATCCCTTCGAATGTAATCAAAACTCCTATAATGATACACAAGAAGGTCCGTTTGTGTCTGATGTTATTACAGTGATGGGGAAGTACAATAATATTTTTTATTCTTTAATAATGTCATAGTATTTCGATATACTTTTACAGCGCTTAAATAACATTTCTATACAGTTGAAAAAATATTCAGGACTTTTATGTTTGAAATAGTTTAAAATGTCAGGAATTGCTTCTTCATCATTGTTACATTTTCCAGTTAGATTTGAATTCTGAGAATAAACAATAGGTGCTCGGGGTTAGATTAGAGCTGTAATGTGGATGATCAAATTGTTACAAACCATATGGCTGTGTAATCGCGTTCGGTACGGTTGAATTATGCACAATCTTTATATATCATGCCGTAACAATGTACATTGAAAGAGATATTTTCAGGTTTTTTTCTTTAATAATTCTCTAAATTATTTCTTTAAAAATGTGCAACACACCCCGCCGACATTTGTATTTCAATCTCTAAAAAGAAATAAGTTTCAATAACCATTTTGTAACGAAGTTATTCGTTCTATGATGAAATTAAAATTATATATAAGGACGATTTAAATGGAAAAAGTAAAACGAGAAAGAAGATTCAAATAGTGCTTTCATTTCTATTATAATTAAAAATCGAAAAATCCGTCGTGTTCCCTTTTATCCTACTCACATTAGAGTAGAAGTCTCGGTAGGTTATTGACACATGTAAATACCGATATATCACATGAAATTCATTCATATTATGACACAAATATATCGTTAAGATATTAATAAAGCGCGCAAAATGATATATAAGTCCATAAATGTAGTTTCACATTGTAAGGAGTTTACCTGTTCTTAGCAAGGCAATTATCTGAGGACTGCGATAACATGTGGGAACCGTACTCAATTATAATCATTCTTAGGGACGTCCTCGTAGAGAATGAACTATATTCATGATTTCTCGAACAAATGCGTTATATTGTTAACGCTTTTCAGAACAACTGAAAACAATAATCGATAAATTGACTAAGTTTGATCCTTTTCCATCGGATTTATTGAACAGGTGCGTTATTATGAAAAATCCCCTACATAAGTATTATTAAACTTGACTTAATTGTAGTTTTATTGGTATAAGGTTTATTTTTAAACATTCTGTATTCGTACGCAATAGAAAACGACACATTCTCCAGCTTTCAGTATAAGGCCACCGGTTTTTTTTTCTTCACAAACGTATCTTATTTTATTTATTCTCATGGTCGAATCCCATTTTAGATATTCCGAACATAATTTCATTGTAATATATTCAGTATTAAGGATGAATAACGAAATATTGATGACAAATGGATGAAATTCTAATTTAGATTCTATTATATAACATGCATGTAAAAAATAACACTTTCCTGCGATATTGAAAGTTCACTCCACTCGTACTTTTCTTTCGCCCGATTGATTCGATAAGTTTGATGTGAATCATACAAAAAAGTATCAGTTTTACTAGATCACACTATTGAATATCATATGATACGAAGGGAAATGAATTCGTTTCGTCACACCTACGATAAAAAGATGGAAAAAAATGCGATTGTATAAATCGTGTAGTCATATTAATATCATAAAGCGTTTGAATTTTTTGCAGAAATTAGATACCTGACAGAAAATAGTGAAAATAAAAACAGCAAAGATTTTATGCAAAAAAGAACTATCAGGTTTCAATCATATCAACTTAACCTTGTCGTTTTTAAATACTGACAAGTAAAATATATCTCCAACGTTGTATAAAATGATCTTGTATACAATTCGAGAAATAAAATGGAACTGTGAAAGTTTCATCTTTCATATTTATATTACCATATATATATATATATATATATATATATATATATATATATATATATATATATATATATAAATGACAGGATTTTAAGAATATTGACGTTTATTTTAAGAGTGACGAAATAAATTTACATTTCTTAAATGACCGGTCATAAACGATTTTATACTCCTCTAGTATGCATTATATACATTTCATCAACCATTTTATATAATTTTCATGTCCGTTTACGATGTTTTCATGGATTGAAAAATAAACGGAGAGAGATAAACTTCCATTGCTTGAAACTTTACTCTTTAGTTAAACAATTTAGATTGTAGAAAAATAATAGATTTGATTTAAAAAAAGGAATTAGTTTTATCGTTAATAACATTTCCGGCCAAACAAATCGGCGTTTTATGAACGTGTTGTACAAAAAATATCTCTCAGTTATATTCAATATCTGTTTCTGATCAAAACAACAGACTTATAAATGTTATAATTGTTCGTGTTGATACTCGGATCTCGATGATGTACAGTCCTCGTAGTTTTCATATTTTTAAATCATTTGAAATTGAAGATCCCTGTTGATTTGTATGACTGAAAATTAAGTGATTCAAAAGGTCGAAGACTACCAGGATAATATAAATTGTTATATATTAAAAAAAATTCAATAAATTTCAATCCTCAAAATATCTCCCATCATTTCGTAAAATTTTGCTCCATCTGTATGGTAACTGACGGAGCGCTTATCGAATAAAGATGGAAGCTTCGAGCCCATGAAGTCGTCATTACATTTTCGGATCTCTTCCACTGTTTCAGCATGTTTTTTTTCATGTTTTATGCATCGCGTCGCGTTCCTCTAAAACTAAACAAATTAATCCTGCGGCTTTGAAAGCATTTTTTTTCAACTGGAATGCGAAAAGTATTAAATCCCTAATATGCTGCTATTCGGACGATATAATGTTCAATACTGTGTTTTGTGAGGTTATCCCGACCGCGTGGCCAAGGTGTATGTAGTGTTTTCAAATGTGAAGGCTGGCACTTGGAAATCTTAAAATTACTAGAAAATATTTTAATTTAAAACAGAAATGCGATTGATTCGATGTAAAGACAGAATTAGTTTTTACATCTAATATATTTACATTCTTTTGATCATCGATTTCACAAGATTTTTTTTCAAAAATTCTTAAAAAATACCTAAAGTCTAAACAGATTTTTCTCTCTTTCTAATTTGTACACTATAATATAGTTAAATATTGTAGCTCAATTTCCCTTCACGAATGAATTGTCGCAGAACGAATTGTTCTGATCGATGAGCGATTATTGATAATTTTCAATTACAGCTTATGCACATTACATTAGCGATACCATGGTTTGTCAGAGCATTAATTTATTAAAAAGTAATTATTTTCCTAAACTAAAACTCCAAGGATGACAGTATGGCTATTGAAATACCCATAAGCAATAATTGAAAACGATCAATATTTAATTAGCGACCACGTTTGATCACAAACACTTTTCTTTGGTTTATGGAGTAAGTGAAAAATTCATTTATGAAATTGCACGAAATCATATTTAAAATTTCAACTCTCTTATTCTATTTAAGATTATTGGTACACTAACGAGACAAGAACAAAAATAAATCTGAAAGAATTTTACCTGCCATAAATTATTACACGATAACAATAGGTATTTGCGATTTGAGTAGTAGCCGGAAATTAGTCATAGGACGATTACTGTAAAACATAATGGGATGTTTTATAAAAAAAATAAATCAACTGGCACTAACAACCGAAACGAATCATTTTTTCGAATAAATATTGCCATAATTGTTACATGTTTTAATATAAAAGTATGTTGTTTTTATAGTTTTCAAGAAATAAATCAAAATAAGGCATTTGATTCTCATTCTATATAATGCTGATTAAATTTAATTATTCTTTTAAACGACAAGAACAAATATAGTAATTGCCATTTTTTAAATATATTTCATTAAGAGAAAATAGTAAAGGAATTATGAAAAGTATTCAAGAATATCAATAAACCATGTTGATAGTTACTTTTTTTATACTAAAAGTTCTACCACTGAAATTCTATTTCGTTTTTTTAAATTGAAAAAATTTCAAATTATATTTCTAAAAACATATAAACATTGTGATTGTTGAACACACACACATACACACACATATATATTTATATATATATATATATATATATATATATATATATATATAGATAGATAGATAGAGAGAGAGAGAAATAACAAATAGTTTGTGTGACGAATTAGATATTCAAAGAAGTTAATGCGAAAATAATAAGCAAAAAGTGTGAATTAACGAACTGATATTCAATCGTTTAAAAGAACACGGTCATTAAGGATACACCAAACATTAATGTGTTAATGTTAAACGCTATTTTAACACGACCGCTATTCCACAATAAATTCCTCGTTGTCATCAAAATGAGATCATAAGTAATAGTTGACAATGAAAAAAATGAAGAAAGCTGATTGTTAAAAAAACCGTACCGAATATTGCAATCACCCAACTAGTATACTTGTGTAAATTTATTTGAATCATGTTTTAAAATAATATACGTGTGTGTGTGTGTGTGTGTGTGTGTATATATATGTAGAAAGAGAAAGAGATTGTAAAAAGTACATTTGAATAAATATGAATATTAAAAAAATCGATGAAACTTTTAAAAATAAATCTTATTTAATTAGTAGCTGATTCCACGATCAAATAATTTACATTTTGTTCAGAATGTCGCATAAAATAACAATAAAATTTATTTTTAACTCGGCAATGAATGAATTTTAAATTTTACTCATTTCCATATCTGTTTGAGAACGGTAATAGTTGTTTTGTCAGAAAGAATGTATTATACATGAATATTTATAAACTGTTAATGGTTTTGACTATGAAATTCGATTTTTTGTTTACCCACACTGTAAAATCTATCCGGTGATAGATTCGGCGATTCGTATCGGCTCTTTTGACTCTTCTTAAATTCGGATTAAATTCGTATTTTCTTGTTTACACATTTACTTAACTGGATAAACTTTAAAAATTTTCATCCATGTCGATTTTTTGTGACTGATTCTTAAGTTCGAGATTAAGAATGAGATTTGTGCTGATAACAAGTTATTGTGATAAGAAATTACACTAATGGCATACAAATATTTTCATATAAATTTCTGGATCGGACTTCTGGACATTTTTAAAGAATTCAAGTAAAACAATATTCTGTATCTAAAGGAAAGTAATCAATATTTCTTGCGTTCTTGTCTAATATGGCGTGCTTAGGTCTTTTCCTATTAATAATAATTTATGTATAACTTTTAAAAGGGTCCGTCTATAACTCTTAACGGTTTTAACAACTAGTACTCATTCTAAATGTGTAAAAATTTCTAGTCATATTGGAACAGTGCTCTTTGAGTTAGTTATCTGGGGTTTAACAGCCCGTCGACATCTGTCAGTAACGTCCGTTTGTTTTTTTCTTGAGATCTGTGCTTTTTCGTGATTAAATATTTTTATATTACAATTTTTTTTTCGATTTTTCGAATATGTCGTGTCAGACTGGTTATAGTTTATATATATATATATATATATATATATATATATATATATATATATATATATATATATATATATATATATGATTGCATTTCTTAGTATCTCTGTTTTCTTTATATGCTAAAATATAGTTCATTTATTTCATCATTTAATATCTATTTTACAGCTGATTTAAGAATCATAACTTATACTTCTTGCAGTGTTTATATACATATTTAATATATATATATATATATATATATATATATATATATATATATATATATACACATATATATATATAAACTACAAGAAGCATTACAATCTTCTAAAGCTTTTCCTTTAAACGTTTCACCCTTTGATCTGATTATTCCTGCTTTTAGTCTTCTTCTATATTCCAATTAAATCCTGAAGTTATCTTTGAAATTAACTAAATCTAATGCTTGTTTTGTAAGATCATTTTTAACATTCATCATCATCAAATAGATGATTGAAACCCACCAATTCTAAGTTAAAACCGTTTACTTAAAGAAGATTTTCCTGGAGAGCAAGCACTCATAAAAGTGGTCTCGGGGGTTCTATTAAAATTATCCTGAATAATAAACAAACGCACTGGAATATAAAAAAAATTCGAATTACTTTCTACCAAGTTCTTTAATGCACGCTTTTTATGGTGTACGATAAACTTGTTATGGAGCGTGTTAATTCGACGCCTAACTCTTATCTTAAGAAACGAGACGTCCCTTTTATCTCCATAGATCACTTTAAGAAGGATATTTTCGCCTCTTTACATTCCTGTCAAGCATAGCTCGATGGATCGTTAAAGCACTAAAAATGTCTTATCACAACACAGAATCAGAAATATATATATATAGACAGAGAGAGAGAGAGAGAGAGAAATATAAAACCCACATACAGACATGCAAATTTGAAAACGTATGTTTGTAATCTCAGATTCATTTAATTAATGCGCGATTTAAAATAATTAATGTAGAAATAACAAGACTGTTTTTATATAATTTTTTTTAATAAAGCTATGTAACTCTGTTTTCAAACACTGATGCTTTGAAACTAATCTGAATCGATATGCGACCTTGTATCGATAACACACTAATCATTCATTAAAAAGAGCTTTAATGCATGTAACTGGTAACGTGATTTGTGTTCCACAATAACAGTCACATTTATATTTGAACGTTTCGTGAACGCAGCTTGTTTTTTCCAATTAATTTGTCGTTAAGTTTTCAACTAATCCCCTATTTCTGACATAACGTTTGAACTACGGATCAAAATTGTGTGCTATGTGCGCATATGGATGGGTGTTCGTATGTATTATGCAATTTTAAGACTGTATAATATAGATTTTGTATATATATATATAATATATATGTATATATATTATATCATACAAATAATAATCTTCAAATGTAAATTATTAAGATATAATCGAAACTCTCAATCGAAACATTATTTCAATGTAAGAAATATTTTTTTACATCACAAATCTTGAAATACAGCTTGGAATGAAAGTCGACACTCGCTTCAAAATTAGTACGAATCGATTGAACTAGACGGACATAATTCTTTCAGCTGATGATATATATATATATATATATATATATATATATATATATATATATGCATCTTATAAAAATGATTTCAAACCGATATTTTTAAAGACAACTGAATATTTCGGTAACAGGGAAGAATAAAGAAATCCTTACCATTTTTCGATTACATTTAACACAAAACACTCTTTACAAATGATTTAATTCGGCGATAATTTGTGTTAATCAATTAAAAAAAATGATAACAAAACTAGTGTCACAAGAAATATAGAGTACGTTCCATCGTGATTACCAATATTGTACAGGATTTTCCAATAACGAAGCAATTTTTTGATTTGAAACGAAAACACATGACCTACACTGAAATTTCAATGTTTCTTTATTGTGAATAATTGCCAGGGAGGGGAAAATTAGCATCTTTGTGGACAATTGTCTTAATTTGTGAAACTGAATTAGATTCAGTTACAGAATGGATTTATATCGGTCGGTTTTCTTCTGTTATAATATTTATTTACAATAAGTGAATAATAAACTGAATGATATTTATTTACAGTAACTGAATTAAAAAAAGATTTCATATTTGTACAGTTAATATTTTTTTTATTTACTTGTGATTTATATCCACCCGGTTACAAAATTAAAAGAATAGCACGGTTCTATTTTAATGTTTTTTTTCCATAAACGATTCTATTTATTGATAAGAAAACATTTTAAATATTACATATATATATATATATATATATATATATATATATATATATATATATATGAGTATATACATATAAAAACTTCAAATTCCCTATTTCTAATTATAAACAGGTCTAAAATTAGATTTTCACTCGAAACGAACCACCATTCGATCGATTAATGATCTAAACATGCACATCCTGGATATCTGTACAGTGACTGGACTTATTTCAACAGAAATATCTATCCGATTTTCATTTTAATGATATTAATCGTCCCAAAGGTCCACAGTCGACAATAAAAGAAAAAAAAAATGATTTAGTCATTATTAACACGAACACATATTTTTGGATGAAATCATAACCGTATTCTGGCACGTTTTATAATCGTTTTTTTTTCTCCCATCAAGAATATTTCTGAAGAACGAGTCACACACATGTACACATGTCGTACAGAAATTGTCTTAATGATTCTTAACGAGCCACGGCATAAAAAAAATCTTCACATATTTAGCGCATCGTAAGATCTGAGTCAAGAGGTCTTATTATTTCTCATTTTAGATTCAAGTATTGAAAATCTCGCAAATGTCCATGTAGAAAAAATTCAAACGAATCGGAACCCTTCATGATTTTTAGTCGGCACTTAAATACGTTAATTTTTAACAGATTTTTTTTTCGAAAGTCCAGTTATAAACTATTATGAAAATAATCAATGAAATAGTGAATAAATACGAGTATTTCTTACAACTAATCCTCATAGACGATTACTAATACTACTGACTCATTTCAAAATGATTAACATATTACTAGAATTGATGAATATTATTTGTTTTTTTTTCGACACTATATTCATATTATTTGCCGTAATGAATATTTGTAATTCTAATCCAACTTTAATAGAGGAATTAGTGTTATATTCGATTTCTTAATTTGCATCTTCATGCTCATGTGCACTCTCCGAGTTCAATTCATTTTTATAAATTTTTAGTCACTCGAGCCATCTTTTTGAACAAAAACGGCTGTAAACATTTTTTTCTGTTTCATGACCAAATTGATTAAATTCAACACTGCATCTCTTTCGAACGCATTCTATACGATCTCTTTTACATATTTTCATTCATTTTTATAGATTTCTCTCGATGATAGAAATTAAATTAGACTATGCATCATTAAACGCTGCCATTTTTTCTTGAACACAAGTACTTGACTATTTTTAGGTGTATCTATTTGTATTTGACTGTTTTCTATGTATGTTCAAGTCGAATCTATTTTCTTTTTCGCGACTAATCTATCTAGAAACAGTACTTTATCCCAATGTTCAATTTCGTGACTGAATCTGACTGTTAATTTTTTATACACAGCCATGCGTTTTCTTCTTCCGTCTCAAAAAAATTAACATACTATCTACATATTATTGTCGCTACGGTAGAGAAAAATCAGATTTTTCTACCAACTTGTCTGGTTGATTAGTTTTTTTGTAACCTGGTACTGTCGGGATGATAGTGTCGGCATCGAAATTCGTGTAAAGTCAATTCTTATTCAACATTTTCGATTTGATTTTTTTTGTGTTAGGTCTAAATAAATCTGTGCCTTTGAATTGAATCACTGACAACTCTGTTTTAACATTAGTTTTCTATAAAACAGGAACCGAGTTAATTTGTACACCTAGTAGTTATAAAATTCATTATATATATATATATAAATGGTATGCGAAACGTGAAGAACTGTTAATATTATTGATGTTAAACGTTTGATGAAAAGTTTGTTTCATTTATGTAATTGCACGGGGTTCGTTTATTATGCATAGTGTGATCAAAAAAAAAACAGTACCGGGTGTGTCAAGTATTTGTTTGCATTATGTAACTAAAAAAGATATACAACACAGCCATATTACTCGAGTGTTGATCGTGTTCAGCCATCTCTATTCTTAATGCTATGTATTTTTCTTAATTTTTTTCAACATCTCTAACGATGATGACAAATAAATTATATTCTAATTATTGTTTAAGGATAATTACAGGCAGAAGATTCGTGTTTGTTCGTCGACTTCCTCTGTCATATATGTATAAATTAATATTAGACATAGATAGACCCTGTTATACAATACACATTATTTGAATCGTACAGTGAAGAGATGGCAATCGACTGCCCTGAAACCTATCAACTAAATTATCTATTTTTCTTCTCAAGAATATTTTATCGCTACTTTTTTAAAACGAACATCAACAACATCCGATATTTTATCGACGTCCTCCATACTTCTCTGACAAATACTTGTAATAATTTGGAAATTAACGCAATATCCAAAACGTAAACTTTACATGTAGAGGATTTTCCAATAGGGACGCAATTTTTTAAGAGGTTACTTGTCTGAGAATCAGGCTGGTGAAGCGATTACTGTAAATGGAAAAAGATATCGAAACATGATAACCGGTTTTGTGCGGGAAGAATCGGATGATATTGATATGGAGGACTGTGATTCCAGCAGGACGGTGCAACAAGCCACACAGTTGGTGAAACAATTGATTTATTGAGGGTGACATTTCCTGTGCGGGTTATTTCCAGAAACGGACACATTAATTAATCACCAAGATCCTGCGATTTAACACTGTTGGACTACTTCTCTTGGGGTTACGTTAAAGGACAGGCGTACGCCAATGATCCTAAGACAATTTTCGATCTAAGAGATGAAATCCGAAGAGTAATTGGTGAGACACAGCACCTGTTGAGTAGGGATGTTATTGAAAATTTTTAAGAAAAAAATGACTACTTGTAAGAAAGCACGTGGCGTTCACTTACACGATATTATTTTTCATTTATGAATGGCATACATCCGACAATTATTTACAGTAAAGAAACTTGACATTTCAGCGCAAACTCCGTGTTTGATTTCAAATTAAAAAAGTGCGACCTTATCGGAAAACCTTGTTGAGTAAAGTGCAGTATCTTGGAACAATCGACGCGAAACACTATTATTATCCATTTGAAAAGTCTACAATACTAAAATGTTTATCTAAATATAAGATCTGAGATTAATGTCGTAAGAGAAAACATGAAATCTATTATAACAAAAGGCAATACTCGAGTGTATTGGATATCGTTAGATATTAAATAACTTTTCTCTTATATGATAATTACTTTTTTTTTCTTTAATAAGCTCGTGTAAGGAACACGAACGTCGTCCGTTCGACGATCAGTCTCTATTATTTCCCATAGTTTCTAATCGGTACGATAATTATAATGGCATAAAAGAGAAATTCCGAAGAAAAATCGCATAATTAAGAAAAAAGAAATCGATCGGATAATGCAATATTGGAAACTGAAATGATTGTGTGCGCGAAGAAGAGGAGGGACATATTTAATAAAGCGACCTTCGCCGATCTGTCAATCCGCGCTCGACACCTGTGCAGACAATATAACTTTTACGTTACGTATAAATGAATGTTAGCGGCAACGATCTAGTTCAAAATAGGCCTCGGGCGATCACAGAATGATGCAACACGGTCAAGCCGTTGATTCCGCGCCGCACGTCGGCCGGATTTGCCGGCGCGGTGCGAGAACGGACGAGCCCCCTTTCGTTGCAAGCGAACGCAAGAAAAACGACGTGTGCACGCACCGATCGCGAATAATTCGCATCGATAGGGAGCCGGATCGATGGTCTGCTCTTCATTCGGTCGTAATGCCGTTTCACTTGTCGGATATATATGCGCAGAGATGACTGTGTCGTCACTCGAACGCACCTACGCTGGATCAAAAAAGTCTCCGTACAGCCTCTAGCTGCAACAAAGATTCTCGCTTATTTCATTCTGAATCGTTTTAATCTTTTTACGGTCGATTGTAACCTAAATAGTAGTTTTAACGAGCCGCCACGAAAGTAACCACATTTATATGTCGTTTAAAAATTAATATTGTGTTAAACAACGTTCCCTCACTAAACAGGCGTCAAAAAAGTTTCCATACACTCAGCATTATTCTGCGGCGGGCATGGGCAACCTTTCCTAGTTCGGGGGCGAAATTATCATTCTGTCTCCGAGTCAGGGGCCGGACCAAATTATTAAATAAAATAAATTAATATTAAATGAATAAAAATAAGTTGCTACTTCACATTTCATTCATTTATAATATAATGCTTTGGTATAAAGCTCTGCATAAATGTTATAATGGACGGCATAACAATTTAATGTGAAGATTTGCCTTGTACTTGAACTACGAGACTACCAATATTGACGTTAATGTTACTTAAGGATAATTCCTCTGTTAATTCCCCTATTTCTTTGTTAATTCCCCTGTTAAGAGGTTAATGTGAGTCGGTAGAACACGCCGTGTTTTCTTCCACCGTGAATCAGACGAACTTCGCTGAAATTAGATCAGGGTCGGATCCGGCCCGCGGGCCGGGGGTTGCCCATATGTGTTCTATGGGATTTACTTGTTTGTCGTCGGGGAAGTCTCCATACTTTTTCGGTTGTTAGTGAGCTGAACGGTATCAGTTTCCAATTTAGTTTCGCTTAGTGTGCTTGAAATATACAGGCCTTTAAATGGAAATACCTTCGTCCATTCGTTACCGAATTAATTATAAATTTAAGATCTGAAGGACGATCTTCGAGGCAGATAACAAAAATGGTCAAAAAATCACATGCGACAGTGCAATACATTGTAAATAAACAAAAAACTACAAACGCTTAAGGGGTTAAAATGGCACCGGGCTGGAACAGTTAACTATTTCACATTATGCAAGAGGTAAAAAATTTTCGCCGTTCTACGGTCATTTCGACACGGCAAACATTGTCTCTTTCAGTTTGAGTATGTCGTATGTTTGTCAGATGAACTTTGTTGATACAGGATCAGTGGTAGTTTGTTCGGTAGAGGAAAACGTGTACGCGGTCGCACAAATGCAAGAACGAGACGGTTGTCTATCAGCTGTTCGCCAAAAAGAGAGAGTTTAATGTTCCTGCGACCGGCGACGGCGTTGTCGAAGAAAAAAAAACACACACACACTTCGGCGGCTGAATATCGTTTAGTTTGGGGGGGCGGTACCTGAAATTCGCTATTTTAAATCTGACTCCGAAGAGTGCGCCCGGATGTACTCGCGGCCGCATGAACAGTGCACGGCCAGACCTCACTCGAACGTATTAATACACTTTGTCTCTCCGAACAATACAAGTGTTGGATTTTATCCGTGAAAGAAGTAAAATGTATTTAGAGATACACGCGCACACACACACACACACACGTACACACGTTTCTCGACCCGTTCGCTCGTCGCTGCCACTTCCCCACGTGTTCGGCTCCGCATCTTTGTGCATGCTTGTACGTACGTATGCAGCGCTGAATGCATTTCTTATGCATTTCTTGTACACACACGAATCTCACCTGTTGTATTATCATGTATGTACGTGTACACACACGTTGCGCACACACAAAACACACCTGGCTTCGGAATGTGCGCTCGACTCTCGTGACAAAACGGACTAAATTATATATTCTGTGGGTGTGTGAACGACGTCCTCGTTAAATCGCAATTTTATAATTTGTTTTGTTACTTTGCATTAAGAGTACAAATACATTTATAGCGATGCGATTGAGTTCACCGACGAACACTTATCTTTGTCGGCACGGCAGAGATGGCGCGAAAGGTGAATGGACTGGCATTTTTTTTTCTTTTTTTTTTAAAAATATAAAAATGTACATTACCGGAATTCAGCCGTACTCTTTATCTAAAAATGTTTTATCTGTAAATAGTTTGAGTGAACGTACAGACGTTCTGACTTAGAAAAAATGTTTTGATGGAAAGATCATCGAAACTTAAATATGTTTCCACCGAATCTTTTTAACTAATCAATTACATACACACATCCTTAAAGAATGGAAAATCTGCAGATTTTTCTGCATCTTAGTGATCTCAAGATGAGATCGATCTCGAAATGTGCACAAGCAACAATCAAAAATGATTTACTGAACATTTTTGATTAGGAAAAAGTATATGACTTGTGCGGTATGTGAAAAATTCATTGGTGGAAAAATAAAATCTTCTAAAAGAATTTTCGACTATTAGGTGTGTGCAAATCAATTCGGTGTTTTTTTTTAAAAAAAAATAAATACTGAACAGTTTAGAACAATGTTTCCTTTTCTACAAACATAAAAAGTGTAAATAACCTTTGCACGTACGTAATCTTGTTGTGGATATTTTTATTAAATAATTATAACAGCTATGATAAATCATTTTCTAGTTTTATTTTTATAACATTTGTCATACATTTATTTATTATACAAGCGTGTTTAATCAAAAATATGTCTCAATCAAAGACGCACTTTTTCTTCTTTACCACAATTATATATATATATATATATATATATATATATATATATATATATATATATATATATATATATATATATATATATAGATCCATAAAACGTAGAAACCGCAATTATTTCTGCACCAATCTAATAATTTGAATATTTTCATTGGATGGAGAATATATTCAGGTGATAAATTTTGTTTCCATGTAAGAAAATGAAGATGATAACGAATGGTTCTATTTTTAAGAACAAATATTATTCAGGAGAGTCATTTTTCATATTTATATAATGGCAGTTGCATACATTTTTGATAAGAAGAGAATTGAGAAGAGATTATATTAAAAACGATCGAATTTCACATTGTTGTTATTTGAATTCATTTTACAAGAATATTTTTCGGCCGAGGTTAAATTAACTTTCACAAGAAAGCGCAGGGAAATGTTCTGTGTCTCCGAAGATGAGAGTACACCGTCATTGAAATACGCACGAACGACAATAAAAAAATAATGAATAATCAGTCATTAGGTTTGCGGAGAAGTGAACAATTAATTTATAAAAAACCTTCTTCAAATTTTCAAAAATCCCTCCTCTTATACATTTCACTAACATTGAAAGGTGCGGCTTTATCAATGTTCTTTAAAAAAAATTACTGATTAAGAGAGTGGCTAATATACGGAAATGTTTTAAGGAGAAACGAAACAATGCACGTTTAACCATGACCTCGTCATAAAAACGAACGTCATTTTATTGAACAGAATATATATATATATATATATATATATATATATATATATATATATATATATATATATATGTATATTTATGTATGTATATATTCGAAAATAGATCTGTCTATCAATTATTTTCATTTGAAACGAGACCACGCATCTTTATCTTCGGGAATAATTATATCTGTGTATGGCGAAAACTTTCCAAAGGAAAAGGTCACACCGCACTGTTGATAAACTGTACGAAGGAGTCGCGGCCAAGCACATTATTTATAGTCTCATCGACAATCTGACGATAATGACAGATCTATGTTTATACTTATCTCTTCTCATTCTCGTTCTGAAACCGTTCATTCAATAAATCGTGCGATCATTATCGATAGCGCGGACGTTTCGCGAACAGAGCGCTGCGTCTCCCAAATCGACACGGCGCGCGTTACAACATGCGGAAGTTTTGTAATTCAATGACAGTTTCGACATGTAAAATGTCAAATTATGAAAGAGAGTAACGTCATGTGTGGAAACGGTGGTCGGTTCGGTTTGTATGTTTCGTATCGTTCGCCTCTGATTCGAGATGCATTCGAAACAGCAGGGACCGATGGAGAGAGTTTTACAACCGTCTGTGTTTATTTATATCTTTTCCACGATTCCGAATGCAGATTTATTATAAAAATTCCATTCGTCACCTCTATTGTCAAACTAAAGATACTCAAATTGAAACGATAAAAACCATATACAGTCTGTAAAAAATAAAAAAAAATGGTTGATTAAGAACACACTTGTTTTTTACTTATCTCTCTCTCTCATTCTCTCTTATTCTCCCTCATATTTATATATATATATATATATATATATATATATATATATATATATATATTTGAAGAGAGAGAAAAACAGTGTCGGTTGTGTTTCTGTTTAAATTTATGGCATGGTTTGATACTTTCAATCAAAACTTTTCTGCAATTTGGAAACGAATGGATCATTTGTTTGAATAGAAAATCTGATCAATTGTCGTGAATTTTTGATCGGTAGAAATTCCGTGGTTTGTGAGACAAGTGACAAATGAATTTGTGAAATTTATACAGAAAATATGCTGATAAATGAAAGGAGATCTCAGATGTACAAAATCAATTCGCTGTCTTTTTATAAAAAAAAAACTATCGATGATTAATAAACACTTACAATTAAATTCTCATTTACGAATACTATTTTAGATACAAATTCCATTTGATCTATTCTTTAGTTTTTATTCAAATGTATGTACATGAACTTTTCCATTCTTTCATAAATAGAATAAAAAAACGCCAATTCAAATGTTTTTCCATATCAGTGACTTCGATTTAATGGCACGGAATTAATTTTTACACTTAATGCATCGATAGTGTTCTCTTCTCCAAACTGAGAACATTTTCAGTCTTGCATGACATGAAACAGGAGCGTTGCTACAGTTTTCCTCTTGTAATTTTCACACTGTTGTTACTAGGAAATGAAATCCTTTTTCGCAACATTTATTTCTACAGCTGAGATCTCAACAGATGACTGGAAAATATTTTAATTTGAAACAGGGCTATGATTGATTAAATTTATAAGCACTGGATTAATTGTAACACCTAATACTACTACACAAGGTCTATAACTGTTAACAGTAGTTTACTATAAAATAGAAAATGTGTATTTCATTGAATTTCTTCAACAAGACCAATATTGTGTCTAATCAATATTTTTCTGTAATTTATTCAGTACTTCAATACAAAATCAAGACTGTTTGATAATGTAATAACTGTCGGTATATTGAAAAACCTGAAACGTAAATTGACATTCTAACAGAGAATCAAATTTCAATTTAAAATTTGAGAAGAGAAAACCGTTTAAGATTTTCAACGCCGGTAAATAACTGATTATGTTCCGGTTAATTGATATAAAACCGCAGCGGGGAAAAAATATGTAAAAATGTACACAAGCTCGTCGATAAGAACACGATAACGTTTCCGATAGAGCTAGTCGATCGAGTCGATTATAAAAATCGTATCATCGATACAACAGTTTTCATTTAAACAATGAACTCTGAAATGCACCCGTTTCTTCTCACATTCTATTTATAGCTCATGTTGAAGGTCGTCCCAATCGACAGTTACAATCGCGTCGTCTATGTTTATATACAAGAAATTCATATCGTACTGAAGTGCACACCTGTGTCGAGACTTTAATAACAGTTTCAAACCGCAGTTGCAGAAATAAGGGACATGCAATGATAAAAACGATGACGATTTTCGGCGAATCGTTCGTTCGTCACATACATTTTTATGAATCGCTTTTTTTTGTTCACAACTTCACACGATTTACTTGCTGCAAATAGTAAACTGAATTGTTTATTGCGACAATCTTCTCATCTTTGTGTATGTACATATATATATATATATATATATATATATATATATATATATATATATATATATATATTTATACACATATACATGTTAATGCAAGTTCATGCTTAAAGGTCATCGCAATTTGTTTTGCTACGTTCGTTTTGTATGATTTATGTGTTTGATAAATGGAATATTTTCGGATGTTCGTAACAATGTTTACATATTCTGTTGTCAGTATTGCGTTATACATTTTTATTTAAATAGATCGTGATTAATACGAAACGTACACAAAATAATTGTTTATTATAAAAAAAAACTTATGATTACAATACGAATAATAATAATAACTAATAGTTAGTTTTTATGACCGATATGATTAATAGACGACAAGAATAATCAATGGAACAAAAAAAATGTATATTCATTATATCTAAAATCCAGTATTTACGGTTGTAGTAAACACAACAAATCGATATTTTTAACTCAGACCGGCCGATCTTCTCTAAATAAATAAATAAATAAGAAAATAACTATTTCGTTGTAAAGAATTTATCATCGTATTCAATGACTTTCTTGAAATGAATTCCTAATCGAGTATACGGTCAGACAAAAAAATATCCGTACGCTCACAGCTTACAAACAAAAAACTTTGATTATTTTCGCATTTGCATAAATAAATTTATGAAACTTGACACAAATATTCTTCATTAGCTATAGTAATGTGTTATTCAAAAAAAAATTGACACAATTAAATTTATTTCTAAGAAAACGATAATAAAACTAAATTCAAAGCCGAAAAACATGACAAAAAAGTATCCATGCACTTTATTGTTAAGGGTAGAGTAATTGACAAAAAAACTACAATCGTTTTTAATATTTCCAAGGACATGATTTTGATTTTATCACAGACCCCAAGCGTCGTTTCATCGAATCTACTAGATTTTTTCTTAGTAACTTCGGTGGTTATTTTATTTCCACTCCTTTTGGAGTCTTGCTTTGAGTTCGGTTTTTGCTGCTTATACAATATTTCCTTATTCATTGTTCTAAATAATCCCATAAATTTTTAATCACAATGAAGTCCGGTGACTGTGGAGGTGTATGCAGTTGTAATGGCACATTATAAAATAACCATTCTCGTACAATATGCGGTTTGTGCTTGGGGTCTTGGTTTATATTACAAGGGTTCATTTTTTAGCGCTTTGCCGTAAATTATCTTTTAAATATCTGAAACGGTCCATAGTAGTTTCAACAAACTTTAAATTTCCGATTCAGGACCGCCATACACCCCCACATAATAACATTTCCACCGCCATGCTTCAACGTAGGAATCGGATTTTTAATATCAGTTTCCGTATTAGGGTTACGCCATATTTTTCCTCTTCTGTTCGTACCAAAAACTTCATATTTGCTTTCGTCCATTTCAAAATTCTCGCAGGTTATTTGTATGACTCTTGGTAAAGTTTAATCTTTTCAAACGGTTTCCGCCCCGTACACGCCCATGATAACCGTTCCTCCTCAGCACATTCTCCACTATTTCATTGCAGACTGTTATAGAAAACCCTCCCGAAATTTGACTGCTTATCCTCTGATCACTTAACTTCAGAGTACTTAAATTTTTGTCACTCCATGTGTGCGTTTGAGAATTTGTCGCCTTCCAGTACGCAATTAATTTTTCACTTAGAACCATTGTGCATTTTTTTTATATTGTACAGAGGAATGAGTTCTCTCCATCGTTTCCGCTATTTTTCTAAGTGATTTTCGTTCTTTATGCAATTTAATTATTAAATTTCTGGTCCCAATTGATATACATATACCTGAGTACATGTGCAAGCAAAGAACATGTGATTTTTTCAGGAAATGATTTCATAATATTTAATACATTTACATCTCGACAGTATTTCATAAAATATAAACATATAATTCATTGTATATATATATATATATATATATATATATATATATATATATATATATGCGTGCGTGTGTGTTAATGTACGCTCTGCATTCAAGTGAATTTTTTTTTGTTGAATGACATCAACGCAAACACACATTTGTGTATAAAAATTAACACTTGTGATAAACAACCACAGGCCGGTCCGCTACAGTCGGAGACTTTCACTCCTAACAGAACTACAAACATCACCTGATCGTCAGGTCGCTCGCTCCACTTACGCATTCTTACACAAATCGGGTATTTATTTACAACGCCTTTCGTTAACGAGTATGTATACCTGACGGACAGAAATTCAATAACGAGATAACGCCAAGAATAACACATCGAACTGGACAGAGCAAAAACAGAAAATCAACTTTTCGAAACGATTCTTTTATGTTTTATTTCATCGACATTCTTACATTTGCTCCATTCGATCTGATTTCGATCGATCAATGTTTTGTTCAGTCAAGTCCGACGACTTCTGTTCAATATTAAAATGTATAGCAATTGATTTGAACAAGAAAACAGAAATGTGCGGATGATTTGAAGAGGGGTTAAAGAAGAATGAACTGTGGAAAATAATTAAATGAATTTTGTTTAACCCTTAAAGGGCACACGGGGTATAGCACGCCCCGTCGTCATTGAATGCGTGCCGTAACGACTTTATCGAATATTTTATTGCAAAAAAATTACTGAATGAAGCTAAAGGCATGGATTTTGAAGACAAATAGGTTTCATAACGTTGTTTTTGAAATTAACAATGTTTAAAATGTCGTTGAAAAAAATGGCAGAAAATGACTTTTTTTACTTAATATCGAATAACTTTTGCAATTTTCAATATTTTGAAGTAAAAATGTAGGTCGATGCTCTCTATATATAGTACTTTCAAGACAAATTCACTGCCATCATGCGTGTTCCAAAAAAGTATTTATTCCGAGAATTGAAAATGACGACTCTGTGAAAAATTGAAGATTGGAATTTGCATGTTTTCATGGTGGTGTTATATCAAGTAATATACATGCAGATATATAGAAAAAAATATTTTCACGTATTTTTGCTTACTCAGATCAATGAATACCTATGCAGAGGTGTGAAAAAATGGCCAAAGATTAACTTTGGCATATGTAAATTTTAGTATGATTCATTGGAGCGCACAGTTTGCATGGGGTGTCCGTCACCCCGAGTGCCCTTTAAATATTAAGAACTATTAAAAAACAAAATTGGTTGAAGTCCATTCAAACATTATATATATATATACAGCAGATGTCTCAAAAGTCACTATATATTTTGAAAAATAATGGAAATTAAGAAAAACGCGTTTAAAGACAAGAAAAATATTTTTATTTCTAAACAAGTATCAAAAAGAATTCATGATATTTGTGTATTTGCCTCCGCATGTCGACAATCAATGTCTGTACACTGCTCAAAGCAATAAATTGTTTCCTGGAACATACTTTCCAGCATTTGAGGTGCTCTTTTCTAAATTGTGACGATAATACGAATTCAAAGTTCGGATACATAACTAGCCCTTCTACCAGTGGCACACCTTAGACTTTTAATGAAACCGCAGACACAAAAATCTAATGGTGTTAAACCGTGTGAACGTGCAGACCATGGACGTGTTCCTCCACGACCGATCCAGCGATTTAGGAAGCGTCTCTCGAGATAATCATGCACACTTATTGGATGATGGCACGGTGCTTTATCCTGATGAAAAACTACTGTGTCAGGAATGCCATGTGTAAGAAGTTGAGGTTCGAAGAATTGTCCAAGCATGTCAAGATACACAGTTCCTGTAACCGTAGCTACTGCAAAGAAGAAAGCTCCATACACCTTTAACTGAATCATATAAAGTCGAATATTCACTTCGGTGTTTCTTGTCCGCCCAAATCAGATAGTTATGTCGATTAAATTTTCAACATGTGCGGAGGGTCGCTTCGCCACCGAATAAAATCCTATCGATTAAACTGGCACATTCAGTGTGATCAGTAAGCTCAGCGTACAACATTGCCACTCTGCGTGGATAATCTTCTTCTTGCAAGTTGCGAAACACCTGAATGTGGTATGGTTTCTTTTTTAGAATTCTGTTGATTGTTGCACGTGGAGTATTCAACATGTAATAAATTACACAAAATTCGAAATTCCAATTAACTTTCTCTTTCAAATACACACATTTGCACCAGAAGTACATATCTTTATGCCAGCATAGCATTTTTAAAAACAAACATCCAATGTCACTTAAACAGATGGTGACTTGAGACACCTATATATATATATATATATATATATATATACACATATCTATACATATATGTATGTATATGTACGGTATGCGCCTGCTGCCCTTCTGGCCCTTATCTCCCTAACCCTGAGAGATTGCTGATGACAGTTGCTTGCCGATCAAGCATAGTAGCAATGCGTACGATTACTATCAGAGAACGTGTGCATATATATATATATATATATATATATATATATATATATATATATATATATATATATATATATACACATACATCTCCCATGACCTATCGGCGAGGCTATCTCTATTTCGACAGTTTTATGAATGGGATACCAACTCGAAGCGAAAGAGCATTGAGCTAAAATTGATACTGCGTTCTCCCATCAAGGCACTATAAAAATAAACGTATATTTGTTCAATGAATCATCGTCGTCTGATAATTAACAGTTCTGTAAAGATATTTGTTGTTGCTGATAATGACAGATGGTCGATCCATCGTCGCGTTTCAATGACATGCGGTTACATTTAAATCGATCCAGTAAATAAGAAACATCGACACTGTTTTCAAACATTCATTCTTCTCCACGTCTCGATGACTGGTGTGCGTGCGCGCGAGTGTGTGTGTGTGCACAATTAACAGACTCGGATGGGATTTTTTTTTCTAATTTTCTCAAGGCGGCGAACAGCGAACAGATATCACCTTGTCGATTCGTATGAAATTACGCCCCTCGTTTAGGTCAAAGGCAAGGTAATTTGAGACCGTGTCATAAATATTACACAGCGGAATCCATTTTCCGGAAATATGTACTCCTTCACAATAGATAATATTGTCAAGGGCAATGTACGACCTTACGGACTCAATGTCGTTGACAATAACGTGCACCTGCGAAGTGCGTGCCCGCACTCGTACAGATTGTCATCGACTTAAAATTAATTTACCCATTTTACATAATCGTCGATTCTTGTGCAGAACGATGAGGAAGCTCGTTCATGCTTCTCTCGAAAAATTAAAAGAAATCAGTACATACAGAAAACAGTCGTTTCGAGGTGTAAATATTATAAATAAAATCGCGTACAATTATGCAGCAACAAGCAAACGGAATAGTAAATGTTCAATTTCGGAATTAAATAATTGTTTCCGCATGACAATGAAATCTTATATTTTATTTAACTCACTGTTTCACAGTTACATATATTTTCAGTTGTCGTTTCATCACTAGATGTGATTTTCTATTCATATGTCTTTAATATCATGAAAAAATAGAATATATAAATATTTTCTATTCATATATCTTTAATATCATAAATTAAAATTTTAATAAATTAAAGTGGAATAAATCAAATTATAAGAACTGAAAAAGAGTTCAGTACAGAGTACCTAATGTATAATTAAAAAAAATGTTGAAAAAATCGAAAAAAAATAAGAACCGGCAGTATTTCAATAAACCTGAAGAGAATTTAGGAAAGACTAGATTCATATAGAAAGTTTTGTAAATTCTGACATTCTAATACACGAATTTCAGCATTGATCTAAAATAAAAAGTATAACTAAAAGCCTACACAACCCTTCTCCTTTTTATTTTATTTTCTTTTTTTTTAAAAAAAAGAAAAATACTCAATAATATACAGACTATTTTTAGCATTATTTTTTCCATACCTCTGCACTGGTTTGTAGTCTCCTCTCTTCGATTTCTCTATATTTGATCACTCGCCGAATCTTTTACATCTAAAACATACATAAAAAAATGGTTCAGTATTCAACAAATACGTTTCAGAAACAGATCATGACATAAGTAACCTTAATAATGTAACAAAAAAACAGCAAGTGATAAGAAAGGGTATAAAATGTATGTAAAACTGACATTTGTGTTTTTAGTAAATACCATAGTACGGTTTTTGACATTTAATTTTCCATATTTGTGTATTTTTATATTGGGTCGTCCTATAAGTAATGCGGTGTTTTCATATAGGTGAAAACGAATGATGCAATACTTTGCAATTATTGCAGCAACGTATCAGATGAGTATGTTGCTCAATTATAAATAATGTTTTCTCGATCTTATCGTGGGAGATTGACAGTGATCGTGCAAATTTGTAAAAAAAATTTTAGTTATCAATTAAAATGTCAAAAGAGCATATCAGACATATTTTGCTTTGAATCGGGGCAACACGATACAACTATAGTGAAAATATTGTAGGAAATTTATGGTTCAGATGTTATTAGTCTTAACCAAGGAAAATGATTGTTTCAACGATTTACAACCTTGAAGATGAGGTGCTAAAGGTCGGGACGTGCTCAAGAGTTGGATGATGAGATCCTACGGACACTAGTGGAACGAAATCTCAGTAGAAGAATTAGCCAGGAAGTTCGAATCAACGGATTCAACTATTCATCGGCACTTGAGAACGACTGGTAATCGTGGAAGATTGACAGTGATCAAGTACATTTACAAGAAAAAATATCGGTTATGAGGGAAGTGTCAAAAGAGCATATTAGGAATGTTTCGCTCTGGGAGTTGAGTCGTGGCTACAACGTTACAACTGCACTGAAAACATTGTAGAAAACGTACGGTTCAGATGGTATCAGTATTAGCCAAGGACAAAGATTCTTTCAACGATTTCGGTCCGAGAACGGCATTCTTGAAGATGGGGAAAGGTCAGGACGTCATCAAGTTTGATGACGATCCTTCGAACACTAATGGAACAAAATTCTAGTTCAGTGATAGAAGAATTAGCCGAGAATCTGAAATCAACGCTTCCAACTACTTATCGACACCTGGAAATTATTGGTAAGGTTTCTAGGCTCGGCCAGTGGGTTCCGGACGAGTTATCGAACCTTAATTGAAAACAACTTGTCGACATTTGCAATTCTCATTCATGTCGATTGCAAAATCGCGGTATTGAAAAATCAATATTTAAATGTGAAGAAGTTGTAAACAATAACGGAGAATATATTTTCGATCGAAATCAGAACGACACTTTTTTTCCGCCGTTTCGAGGCTTATTTTTTTTGAAAAAAAAAAACGCAATTAACCAAACGTGACCCGGTACTTCAGCGTTTCATCTCTGACCGGTCATCGACGAACATTTTGTCTACCGCTGCAAATGGTATAAATTCAATGGATGTGATTGTTGTGTAAACTTAAATGAAGACCTCACATACATCATTACTTCAGAGACTTGTATTTCCAGATGTCAGAGTGGAATTTATCTGAATAGTATATAAAGTCTATTTCAACATAAAACGTTAAAAAATACATGTATACACATTACGATGAAGTTCATCTTACATCACTCGAAGACGATCAAGATGTTTCAATTAATAACATGCTCGACACAATGTCGTTTCAATAACTGTTAGCAGCCGATAAAAAAATGAAGCGTCTTTTATGCGAACGCATCGAAACGTTCGCATGTGTGTGCTGTAAGGCATATCCATCTATGTGTGTGTGTCTGGCTGTATATGACCGAGTGTGTGTGTGTGTCTCTCTGTGAATGTGTGTGTGTTCCGTTTTCGAATCAAGGCCGCAATCGGGCAGACCGCATGGCGCTGCCTCTATCTTCTATAATTATCTCTATTAACCACACTGACTAGTATTGAGAAACTTTATTCTCCGCGATGCTGCTGTACACACACACACACACACGTCCAGCTGATAGATTTTGTTGTGTTTTCTGGTGGTACCGAAACGTGGAGAGTGCCGTTCGGAATTCTCGCCATATTCTGTACAAAACTATTATGGAAACACTTGTATGTTCTAATTGATTCGAAAACACTTCAGCTGTAATTGATGACTGACAACAGTTCTTCATTAAAATGTCTTTTTTTCTCTTTATCGCAAAGTACATTCTCGTGAACGGAGTGCAATTTTATAAACTGTATCAGACACAGGGTGATTCGATTCCGTTCTTTCATTATTAACACGCTCTATTCAGAAACCATTTTCATTTTGCGATCGGCATAGATGGATAATATTATGCAACGGTGTTGAAAAAAACTGTTCCATTCTTTCGATCAGGTTGTTTAATATGTTTTTTATATGCTGTTCTCGCCGCAACAGAACTAAAATTATACAACTTCATGATCAATATAAATGCGTAGTTCAACTTCTACGGCTTCACAGAACAATTAACAATATATTGCAGATTTTTTTCTTAGAAACTGTGTTACGTCTTAGACAAACTTCTTAAAAAGGTTTCACCAACTGTTTTTCAATGAAATAACATCGAACCACAAAATAATTACTTGATATTTTTTTTTAAAATATACACATGTTGATAAATACTTACTTTAATATTAAGTATTTATGTTACGAATCCGTTTTGTCTTTTTAAATTAATTTAAATCGAGAATGTGTTTATATATATATATATATATATATATATATATATATATATATATGTATATATATATATAGAGAGAGAGAGAGAGCTTTAAAGAAAGTCGATTTTTCTATTTAAGAAAAATATTTTGTCTTCTTTACAAAATGTTTTGAGTTGCAATTTTGTGAAATGTAACCCCGTCGTAAATCGGGATATCCTGTATGTATGTACGTATATGTGTATGTATATATATATATATATATATATATATATATATATATATATATAAAGAGAGAGAGAGAGAGAGAGAGTACAGCTTTAAAGTAAAAGTCGATATTTTCTATTTGAGAAAAACATTTTGTCTTCTTTACAAACAAAATTAAAACCAGATTATTCAAAAGTCACAAAACACTATGAAATAAATTGCATTCCTTTGGGTCGTAGCATAGCAAAAGCGATTTTTTTCTTACATGACGAGTATGCTCGACATTAAATAAAAAATGCCATCTTCTCATGGCGAGCATACTCGACATAATCGCTTAAAGAGTTAAAGAAAGAAAGACGTTGAATGATATCGATGTCCGTCATGGGTACTGAGAATAGTGTTTATTGACAAAAGATGTCCTACTTAACAGTAAGAATTGAGTTTGAAAATGTGACGGATCGCATCAAAATTCAATGAAGAGAATAATGTTTATTCTTCTGTAATTAATGAATGAGTTAATATTGAAAAAGAGTCGGTATCCAAGTTAATAGTTTATGAGTTGATATTGAAATCAGAACTGCGGACACGATTTCATTCTGATTAACAATAGGAGTGTATAAATTTTGTACAATATTACAAAATGTACGATAAAGCTATTCGATATAGTTTTCCCTTATTATTATTATTTAAAAAAAAAATCGAAAATTAAGATACGTCTCTGTCATCATAAGCCACACGAAGACTTGAACACCGTATGTAATTTCAATTCAAGTACCGTTTCGTTTCGACCGCCTTGTTTGTTGTTCATTCATCGGACACCGATTACCGACGAACAGTTGGACACCGTATGAAATGAAATAACAATAAACGATCCAAACAATAAACTGCGACATTTATCGTCACCACAGTGTCATCATCATTTTGTATGTCGTTGATTAATCATTTCAATTGTAATCGAACGCACAGCATCCGATCGCTCCACCGCCGTGCAAGTGCTCTTGTGTACTTTTATGACTCATCGGATCGTCGTTATGCAGCGATAAAATGAATGAAATATAACGGCATGTCGTTTGCGATTATAAGGCGATCTTATCACGAGACCACCTGTTGTGCGGCCAGTGTTCAAAGCCCGAAGGTCGAGAACGCACCGTGCGGATGGATGAGGAATATACACGCTGACGGTTGAGGTGATCCACTATAAAAATTGTGTAGAAGATGAAGCGCACACTTCGTTAACGCTCGCGGTCTGCGTGAATCGACTGTATGGCATTTTTTAAAAAATGCTTATATATATATATATATATATATATATATATATATATATATTAGGGATACCGGAAAGTTTTATCGTTTTTTTTTTTTTTTAATTAAAATAAAAACCAATTAAGGGGAACAATTTGTACTTCATTGAACAATATAATTTCCGTCGTTATCTATCATACTCTACCATTTATCAGGAAGAGAAAATATCCCTGTTTTATAAAATTCCTGGTTCTTTTTGGAAAAAAATTGTTGAAGGGGTTCGTCTTTATCAACAACAAAAAAATAAATAAACGCGGCGTTACAGATACAAATTGTTTGCTGAAAACAAAAACCTAGATTTGGCTCTCAACCAAAACTTCCAAGTTTCCGTCTCGCTCGTCGATGCAGAACACATTTTTCCAGTGATAAATTGTATCCGCAACTACTCGAACACGCTGTACAATATTTAAACCGTCCTTACGAACAACACATGGTCATAATTAATTGTTTATAAACATTACAGTTCCCATTTACATCTTTTTTTTGCTTGTTTATATTTTCAACGGTACACGAGTAGATTTATATAAAAAAATATTTTCGTTTCTCTCTATCCTCCATTCGGAGCTTTTATATTTATTATGGACGACCGAAAACGACAAGAACTATCAGGACAATTAATATAAACACACGGTCTACTAGTCATCAGTTATGCAAATATGAAAAAAATGCATACAATCAAAACGGGAAAGAAATCAATTAAACTTAATTAACACTTTGTAAGGTTTCGAAACACTGAAACCATTCCACGTTTTTCGATGCGGAGCTCTCGGAAATAGGTCATCTGGTCGCATACATTGTTTTCTTATTGGAACAGCGCGTTAATTAAACGTGCGAAAGACTCGCTGTTGCAACTTGCGTAACGCGAATTTTTTTCCATTGCAATGTAATTAATGAATATTGTGAGAACGATTCGACGGACCGATGATGAATAAGATTGTTCCTTATACGGCTTTAATATCGACTCTAGACTTCTCTGTTTACATAATATCTCATTAAACAAGTCTTAAGAGTTTCATTTTTTTTTTCAATAGAGACAATTTAGTAGTTGATAATAAAAGTTCATCGACAAATCAACGAACGGAACGTTTGGTTTTGTAATTAATTTCATATTTAAAAAGAAATATCCGACACAAGAACGCCGCCACTGTTTGTGTTGTTTTTCCATTTATCTGTTATGCACGTATTTATGAAAGGCATTCTGAATCGAATTACATGAAATTCAATCGCCGAGATTGCAGTTGCACAAATGTTTTATTTGAATTATACATGTACACACACAAATATATATATATATATATATATATATATATATATATATATATTTGTGTGTGTGTATATATAAAGAGAAAGAGAGAGAGAGAGAGATTAATTACTCACACAGTAAATAAATTCTTAATATAACTACAATATATCTCAGACTCGGATACAATATTTTCCTTGGCTAGATATAAATACAATTTTACTTGTGAAACAAAAAGATAAATATTTTTTAAATGCTTGTAGTTATTTGTACGAGTGTTCTAAAATAAAAATATTTGGTTTATCAATAAATCATTCACTCAATTAGAACATTTGATCGAATCACATACTGATGCAGTTTACAGAAAACTTATAACTGACTGATTTTATTTCTGTCGGACAAATAATAAACAAGTATCTGAAATAAATCAAACTGGAATAAAGTAATTATTGTATTTAACTGTTTTTTTTTATAATATACTATTTGATTACTGAATGTTTTTCGGAATAAATTTAATTTTTGCATCATCTACTTTCGTTACTTTCACTTTTTAAATAACCGTTTCATACAACTGTAATAACGTACACTTTCCGGATGCAATTCTAGTGACTTTTTCTTCTAGTGATTTCGAATATTATCATGATATATCCGGTTGTCTTCACGGTCTTTGTTCTTTCAGATCGTTCGAGTGTCTGTTGTCCACAACTAGTTACAATAATAATCGTGCTATTTTCAAGTAGATTTTAACAGCTTTTAAATCTAGTAGTGGGAAACAGATACATTGATGACCCAAAAGGACATAGATTATCAGGATAATGCATTAACGGGAGTTTACAAGTTTAAAAATATACAATCGTAATTCGGTATTGTTTTTAAAACAACATTTAAAAAAAAATGTCATGTACAGAAACGAACAGAAATATATAGCAAAGTTCTGAAGAACGTATTAGAGTCAAAGGAAAGTATATTGAAAGAGAAAAATAATGACTGTTTTTTTTTCATCCTCTACCTTTTCATTCCGCAAATCTTTTGACATTCCCTCATAATATTTTACTCATCTCACATTTTTGACAAGCTACACACTTCACTGTTTTTCTAAACCGAACCGAATACATATATTTGTATGTGTATATATATATTTATATATATGTATATTTATAAACATAACATGTGCCTGAATTTGAAATGTACGCTGTTTAATAAACGCACAATTAAAATACCAGACACTGATTTGCTCGGCTGCAGTCCTCGATAATATCAGTACACGCTTAATGATCGATATGAATTCGTCCTTTAATTACACATTAATTATGATCAATCGATTCAATTGAAATGCCTTGATATTTTAAAGTACAATGATCTGCTATTACTTCATAAAATCGCTATTTCGTGTACGTCATTGCGAATTTCATTTAAATGCACAAGTTTTAATTGGAACGGTCAATGGTCAACGGTCAGCGGTTAATGAAATGTAATATCCGAAAATCTATCCACAACTAACTTCTTTATTAATTTCTATGTATGTTTGTTTCGTGCATAATTGAATGGAATTGATTTTCAGTTAATGACTGATGATTGACGAGAAGTTTTGTACATTTTTTTTTATTCTTGCATCGACAACTACAATCAAATCTTGAACCTGTGTTAACAACCAGATACAAATATCTATTCAAATCTATATGTTTGATTAATATCAATTGTCAAACGTCTCACAAATATGAAACGTTCCGATTTGGACTTGAAAAAAGTTTCCATGTGAAATTTAACATCTTCAGTCTTTTATTTGAAGTTAATTTGAAAGTAATGATAAATTAAAACCGAATGATATCTAGGCGATCAGGTGAATGAAATAAGACTTCTTATAAGACCTTCAGGATGTTTTTTTTTCTCTTATAACTAAAAACACTACAACGAAATGTTGACACTAAATGATTTTCTCGATCTTCTTGTTTCGATTCTACACAATTTCAATAACCACATCCGAGTTTACGATAACATTTTAATAATATTGTTTTTTATTGAACTTTTTAAAGAGTCAGACACTCATACTTTTTGCGTTCGAATCGGGGGATGATTCGAACGCGAGTGCACAAACAGGGTGTGTTTTTAAATTGTATTTGTGTTCGGGCGCTAATGATCTTAGCTATCGATGCGTCCCAAAACCTTGAATATATAACACTATTTCTTAATAATTTAGAATTCAGATATATTTTTCAGTATTCACAACATGATTGATTATTTTTTCTTACACAAGAAACGGATAAACATTTCTATACATCTGGATTCCACAAATCAGATTTTATTCATACGTGTATTTGGATTCTGCCATATTTTTCGGTTCGCATATATATATATATATATATATATATATATATATGTAAATAATGATTAACATAAGAACTTTTTCTTGCAATAAATTAAGTCACTATTTCATATATGATTGTTATTCTCCGGTAAACAACACAAAAATGTTATGATGTATCGTTGAAAAAAGGTTACTTAATACAAATGTTGCAAATGGAACAAGAAAATTATAAAAACGAAATAATATGAAAAGAAACACTAATAATATACATTTGCGACAAAGCAACAAAATGTTCACAAGACGTCGACCAGCTTAGCAAAACGTTTTTAAATCTTTAAAACGGACCTCGCGACCGGCTAATCGTTTCGTTGTAAAAAGTAAAAAAAAAAAAATAGTTTTCAGTATCTCATTAGGCGGACAAAACGTATCATTCGTCAGTGCGACAATCTTTTTATATCGTCGTAAAATGAAACCGAACGGACGGTCGAGAACGACACGTCATGAGAAGGGTTAAGTGCGTCGTGAATTTCGCGTATCGTGATTTGAAGAGATCGGCTCGTTAGTAGTCAATTTAAAAAGTGACCGACACTGGTTAACAATCTGGTTATCTCGTCAATATACAACCTGTTGCCACACACAAACATACAGGTGGGTGCGTGCAACACTCTACCGCAGTGCCGACGTCCGTACGGACGATCGGAAAATCGCTGTACATAGATATCAATGTCCGCACTGATTCTCGGCATAAGAAATCGGTTCGGTTTTGGCGTTCCGGTGAAATTCTATTCGCAAATACAAAAATCTTGTTGCAATTGAACAAATGTTTCATCGACGAAAAATTCAAATCGAAAAGACTCTAATCATTCGAATCTTACGAAGTAAATAAAACAATATTTTCGATTTTCAATCACTGATGAACTCCAGTACTTTCTTCAAGTTCTTGAAAAGAGTCAAAACTAACCAAAATGTTACAGTTTTTTTTAACAACTGTCGTGATGTTTTCTTATTATAAAATCGAGAGAGCTTCGAATCAAAGAAAATTTTCGATATTCTTCTTGAAATCTTTTCAACCTTCTCGCATTCGAACAGTTCCGAATAAAACCAAGCGCATGATTAATTGAGAAAGTCTGATCAGATGAACGGAACGAATGTCACAAATTGCACGTTGGCGATTTTTGAATTTTTCTTGTAAGTGAATGCTTCCTTGTTAAAAAAAATCACATCTGTTTTATTCAAGAATGATAGTGGTAAAAATACGGATGTATTCGAGAATTTTAGTAGTTTGTAATTTAAACCTTTCAATCTTCTAAAATTCTTGACATTTCTTATGAATTTTCTGTCATTTAGTACCACATAAAATCTGTTTTTGTTTTTGATAGAGAATCATTTTTTACAGCTAATAATCGATAATTCGATTAAAACGATCATTAATTGTTGATATTTGATTTTGATCTTAAGCAAGGTTCAATTCTAGACTTCAACTTTCTTAATAAAATGATCCACCCACAACAGACCTACTCGGCACCAGGTTTTTTTTCAACTATTGTTTGATGTAGTGGCAATATTGTACTTCTCTAAAATTAATTCAAATGTCTACAGTCTCTACTGCGATTTACATAAACTTGAAACTAATTTTCCTATAGAATAATAGTTTTTTTTGTATCGAATACATTTCTGTTCGATTATTTTTATGTCACACAAATCATGCCGAAATCATTTTCAATCTTGGATCAAATAAATTTTTCTATTATCGGTCGAGAGACATTCATATTTTGAATCGACAGGCTACATGTTCGACGTGGCCGAGACAGACACAAAACAATTTCTAATGTAGACGAAAAAATAATAATATATATTTTGAATGCTTCATAAAAATTTCGATGACGAAGTCGAGTGTCTTAAAATTTCTAACAAATATTTGTTCGAAAACACGAAAAAAATAGAATAAGAACAGTGTTGAATTGTTTAATTCTCAATAAACATTTGCGGTTTGTTAAATAGGATCTACATATTATCGGACTTGTGACGTTATCGAAAGATTATAATCACATGATATTGTTGAATGACGAAGCATGTGGTAAAAAATCTAATAATTGACTCATATGATAAGATATTAGACATTTAAAACGTCATAGTTGTAAAACAATGTAAAACATGTAGCGTCGGAATATTAGAACCGGAGTTTTCAAATCAAAAATAAGAAATTATTAAAAAAAAGAAGATACAACAAAGTTATTCTAGTTAAAGAAGTGCAGGGAAGGTCCTATATGACATGCATTTGCGTGCGACCTAGAGGCTTCGCAGAGAACGATAGCAAAATAATGAAACTCTGTGCGTTTTTCTTGTAAAATCGCACATTTTGTATCTATAAAAATCATTTCATTCATAACTGAGCGTAAAACATTTAACACTAAACTGTGTTAAAAAGTAACTCGCTCATGGACACGACACAACCGTATAGAGTAGAACTTTGATCAAATTGATAAAAAATTTGCTCCATATCTCTTAGTTGTGGGTTAGTTTGTTATTTTCACGAGATTGTACAGCGAGCGGAATTTGAAAATTCACACAAACTCACTGTTTTATTGGACTAGAAGGACAAAATTGTTTATATTATATATTTATCGGACCCCACTTGTTCACAACATAGTGACAAGTAATATATAATTAATATTTTTTTAAATATATTCTATGGTGTTAATGTGTGTAGTGCGTCACTGTATATAATAACCCGGTAATTGGATATAAGGGTCGTTTAATTCAGTAGGTATAAGTTTTTTCCAAGACCAGAATTACTTAAATTTACAAAAATATTTATAACCGTCGACTACTGTACATATTTATCGAAGATTTTTTGGAAAATTCTGCGATTATAATCGTTTGCTTTTATATCTGTGATTCCATTATGGAAGTATTGTCCTAGTTCGTTTTTCTGGACCACACAAGTGCAGGTAGTTATAAATAACCAGTAACCGTATATGGCAAACGAATCGAAACTAGTCATGGAAAATATAGGTCGTGTGGTTCACAAGGATGTATTGTAGATAACTAAGACAACAGTATGATGTAATAATTATCAGTTATCAAAATTGTAAAATGCGTGTCTTTATTTCACTCAGCTTTTTTATCTTTTGCACATTGGCCAACAGCACAATTAATCATTGCACTCAATAACCGGCGATTCTATTCAGAATCAAGATTTTCCTACATTGACCGCACCGATTGGTCACTGTAGATAATTATCAGATGAGTATTAGTTTCGGTTCGGCCACGTTAAATGTCCTACAATAAAATTCACGTTGAAACAAACGTGTATTTTTTTTAATATAATTAATTATTTTATTTCTTATTGTGCGCTTATGTTTGGAAATTTGATTTTCTGTCAGACAAAACAAAAAAAATGCCTATTTTTTCTTTTTAAACTTTTATATAAACTATAATTAGTTTTAAATAAAACATACACTAATATAGGAATAACACAAGTTTGATGAAACTTGGGAAACAAACTTCGTTCAATTTGCAAATTTCATACACAAACTAATTGCAATTTTACGAAAAGAATTGTACAAATTGACAATGATGAGTATACTCTTAATGATTGCAATAAATTCTATTTTTAATCTGTTATTCATTATCGATAGTTAAACATTAGTTAATAACGAAGTGTTGTCTAGAATCTGATGGCACGTTTGCAGAAATTAGTAGCAGAGAACAGAATCTCGAATGATCCAAAAGAATAAAAACGACCAGGACAAACAACATTATTGTCGTTGTTTTGTTATTGTGATTATCTGTTTTTGTTACTGTGATCCCGTAGATGATCATACTTGTTAAAAGTACGAATTGCTTTTCTTGAACCTTTGTATATTTTTCTTCCGAAACATATTAAGTAAAATATTGACAATTTCTACTTCACTGTACAGATTTTTATTGTTCTCTAATGAATGTTTATCAATACGTCAATATATGTTGTAGGCCAAGAGCATTCCTTTCATATTTGTTGGTTATAGTGACATATTTTCAATTATACCATTCAACGTTTCATAGCGTTTCATAACAATTGTAATAAAAAATCAAATCCTATTCTAACGGTAAACCGAATAGTTTTCGTGCTAAGAGACAAAGTTCTAAATGAATATGCGATCTTTTAATGTCGCTCTTAAAGACATGTAAAAAGGCTCAACATGAAAAAAGTTGATTATGTTCGACAGTTAAACTCTAATTCTTTAATCATCCGAAGTACTGTTCGAAGAATAAACACCATCTGTCATACTATGTTCAATAATCCATTACAAGTACTGACTCGATGATTGCAGTTAATTAAAACTTAGTTGCGTTGCATTCATTGAATCTACTACGGTAATTACTGAGCATTTGGTAAGACACTCTCCAGTCTGCAATCTTCATTACGTGTTAAAATAGATACGAAACACACAAACAAACATTAAGTAATTCGATGTTTTCGAAAGAACTCACGGATTTTTTTTTCAATTTTCTGAACGGCTGTGTTGTCGCGTTGGTCTTCGTCCTTTTTTTTTGATCATTCAGTTTTTGTTCTCGGAGACTATTTCTGGCGCGTGCCTCATCTTTTAGTAGATTTTAGATGACTGAGGTTATCAAAAATCAACATGAAGAGGGTCTATGTTCCGAAACTAGTAATGGAGGACAGAAACTCGAATAGTCTAAGAGATGAACAAGAACAGGACAGCGTTTCAAGGAAGTCACAGATATATACAATAGTAATTTTGTCGAGGGTATCATTTTCTGTAGAGAATTTATTATTGAAATATAATAAAAGTTCTAAAGTTCAAAATAGGATAGAAAATTTTATTCAAACTGTAAATAAGGTTGAGAATTTATGAAATTTTCAAAAATGTATGACGCTCTAAGTGTTAAAATATAACAAACCTAATCAACAAAGTGAACTACAGTTTCAACTGTAAATTTTAATGTTTTACAAATATTGTACAAATAGTACAAGGATTTCTCCTTTCAGATTAGAAAGGATGTACTTATTTTTCTATTACTGCAAGTACAATGGATTTTTTTTCGTATTAAAAACACAAATCGTCCCTCACGATCCAGTACAACCGAATTACAGGCACTGTCACATTTAATAAAATGATTAATAGTAGATTTCAAACTGTAAGACATATATACTTTTGTTCACAACAGATAAATTATATTAAGTGGAGACATACAAACGTCACGGTGGTATACAGAATACGGATTTCCACAATGTAAGAGATATACGAATTATTAATCATATTATTAATCACACAGTGCGAATTGTCTATGATAATTCTTGAATATTCAATCTTGGATCGGACACCATTCATGATATAATTTAAAATTTAATGGATTTTCCATACAAAGGAACACAAAGAGGATCAAAATCAATCGAAGAAATTTGATAAATCGATTCAAAAACTTGTCCACTTTCCAAAAATGTTACATTTTTGGTTATTGAGTTTATGCAAAAAAATTAACATATATATATATATATATATATATATATATATATATATATATATATATATACACTTATTAACAAGAACTGGAAAGAGAGTTAATATTTGTAATATTCTTAAGGGTTGTCACAAAAGTTATCTAACGAGCAAATCGTGAAATATCATCAATAGACTTGAACTGCTTCCCCAATCTATCCGAAATCTATCTTTTTAACAAAATTTTCTGCTAATTTAGAACGATGCCGCCGATCTCTTCTGACCAAGAAGAAAAACTCGCACGAGCTCCCGCCGCTCGACACTCCAGACATTATATTTTTTCGAAATACGAATAGTAAACGACTTTCCGATCAATCTATAGACGCTTAGATCGATCCGCCGAGCTCTCATGATTATTTTCATTCCTGTTAGTCGTTACCGCCTGTCGTAGTGGTCGAACTGAACATCACCGGTGGTAATTAAGTCGTTATAAATGATTATACCCCGATTCGCAGAACTGTGCAGGCGGTCAGCAAGCTTTCAAAAAATGAATTTTAAATTAGATAGTCGCTGCGATGCGGCTCACAGTCCATGTATTTTAATGTAGAATCAAACAATAATTTCGATGCACAAACGATAATTATATCAGTGATAATAGATATGACCCGAGGGAGGGATAAAAATACTATACTGCACGGTATTTCTGTGTGTGCGACGTCGTTGTGTGTTGCAGATACACGGAAAGAGGTGTAAAAAAATGATTCAGTTTATTTATAGAACGAAATTAAATCTTGTACATATTTGTGATTATGTATGTACAGAGAGAGCGAGATGGACGGTTTTTATTTTATTGTATTCTCGCGGTAAATTGTCAAATCGAACAATTTTCAACAGAAGTTTAGTTTGTCTAAATGGATTCGTTTCGCTTCTACACCGACCTTTTATTTTTTTTTTGATCTTCAAGAGGATTTTTTTAAAGTTCATTTCCAACCCTATATCGACCTTTACCTTTTTGTAATTTACAATAGTTATTTCGGCTTTTTATTATTGAAAAAAAAACATGACATGCAGAAAAATTAATTAGCAAAATTAAACATCTTACCATTAACATATTTAATGCTTTGGTTATATTACTGGATTCTTTTGTATTAATAAATATGTTTGCTGTTTTTCTTTTTTTCAATAACAAGACCGAAACACCACTCTTAAATATATTTTAATCGTTGGTAAATACCTTCTACAGCATAAACTACTATCTTTGACGATCTCTGAAATCCGTTCTTAGAAAAGTTTGTAATACTTTTTTTCTCATTTTATCTCAATGAAAATCTATAAGAGGATATTTTCAATCTATTTCGTTGATGTAATTCGTAATTCTTAGATGTTCAAAGCAGCCATTTGTTTTCGACCAAGGGATCCGTCAGCTCCCCCGATAGATAGGGCACAGTTATACAAAATAATTGGGGATATTTTGAGGATTGAAATGTATTCCACGTTTTTGAAAGGCATTCGTTTTCTATAAAATAGCCATCGAGTTAATTTGTACGCCGAATACAATTAGTTGTTTGGTTTTTGTGACAACAAGTTTTGAATGAAATGTACCAAAAATACAACTAGTAGAGATTTTAATCGAGAAAAGCGCGCAACTCTGATCAAAACTATAGTTTCAAAAGTACTTTTATTACTGAAGTTTCCTTAGAATCAGTTCCGTACAAAATTACACCCTCTGACAAACGTTATAAAGAATGATCATGTATAAAGTTAATATATTGTAAAAGAATAGACATCAACATGTAATTTCGGTATTAGTTCATAGTTTGTATATATATGTGCATATGTGTAAAAAAATTTAAAATGATTCGACAATCTGTGGCGACAATTAAAAAAAAAAAACACTATTTGATTTGTCTGTTCGTCCGCAGATGCACACCGGCAGAACCGAAACAGCATTGTCACCAGCAGCAGAAGTGACGTCATCGTTCGTGAAATCGTCGAGCGAGACGTGGAGGACGCCAGCATTCCGCATTGCATTCGCGCTATGCGTCGCGACGCTCACCGCCAGCATGCTAGTGGGTCCTGTCTCAGGCTATCCGTATGCAGAGAACGAACTGCGTCCAGCGCCCACACACCATCTCAGCAAACGGTCCTTCTTCGAGATCCAGTGCAAAGGTGTCTACGACAAGAGCATATTCGCGCGGCTCGATCGCATCTGCGAAGACTGCTACAACTTGTTCCGCGAGCCGCAGCTGCACACACTATGCACGTGAGTATCCGCCATTCGGTTTCTCGTTCGTTCATTCTGCTGTGTGTGTGTGTGGTGCGTTTCACAATAATCACAAGTGCACGCTCTCTGAACTGTCAACTTTCTAATAATCATCGGAATCGTTCTTTTGTCGTTCTAATTCGCACGAACGGAACTCGTGTAAAATCATGCGGTTTCTCAGTGAAACGCCACGACGTCGACTCTTCTTTAACACTCGGATCTCTTTTTCGACCGATCATCACAGACAGAGTCCTCCCATCCGCATTATCATCCAACGACTCTTTCTCTTCTCGTCCTTCTGAACAGCTGAAATGTTTTTCTATTGACACGGTCGCTCATTAATCTATATCCAGATGTCCTGCGAGTCATTTTAAATTTAAACATGACGAAACTATTAAACGAGGTAAACAAACAGCAAATACATATTTTATTTCGCATTTAGTGCACGAGCTAGTGGAAAATTTCAAACGACGCGATATAAAAACGCTGACGTAATTAAACCTATGATATTAAACATTCACAAAATAAATGAGACGACCTCAAATTATTTTATTTAATAATCTGAAAAAAGCAGACAATTATTTACTTAACCGAATATAAATAGTTTGGGAAAAAAACGTCTATTGTTCAAGGCACACATAATTAAATAAAAATTGTATTAAATCAAATTAAAAGAAGACATTACTCATTCTGTAAGAATTATATCTGTTTATTCAATGCAAGCAGTTATTCAAATCACAATCAAACTTATCAGAATTTATTTATTTGAACAATCGTTTAAATCATTATACAATCAATGACCATTAAGTCCGACTAAACATTTTCCTCTCAGCTGTGTTCAAGTGACCGCGTTTTTTTTCCATACCTGTAAAATATGTGACCTTTTTCGAATTCAAATCATGTACTCTTATGACCTATTAGAATTAGCTTTCGCTTCATTTTTATGCGTTTTATGGTCAGTAATCATTTCAGTACTTGTACGAACACTTGCATTTATAATAAAGTTCAGTCAGTCGTCGTCGTAAAGATTACATTCTTCAAATACTGTTCCATTAGATAGGACTAATCGCAATTCCGATCAATCAAAAATTTAAATTTACTCGTTCTAGATGTATTTACATCAAATAGAATACAAACTATATATCTTTTGTATACATTATTTAATTGTTTATATTGGAAAACAAATCTTTTTCATTCTAAAAACTAAATTGGAATAAACACATTCTATTAGAAATAATGTCATATATATATATATATATATATATATATATATATATATATATATATATATATATATATATATGATATTTGCTCCTCTGCACAAATATGGTATCTTAATATACTAGATTAAATTGAAATGAGGGTTATATGTTGACAATGTGATAATTTCCACATTAATGAAATATACTTTCGATAAAAAAGTGATAATGCTAGTTTAATAATGTCGATTTTTAATTAATTTCTGTGAGGCATGCAGATGTTTTAGTCATATATGAAGGGTGAGGATTTATTATTCAGTTGATAAATATTCTAATTATATATATTAATAATAGACACATTTATTGATATAATTTACTTGATAAAGTTCAATAATATTAAAAATTATATACATATTATATATATATATATATATATATATATATATATATGAGTTTTGGCAATTTAATTCCCGGATTGGCACATTGAAGAAAAAAACACAATTCTAACGTTCCAAAAGTGTTTGAAAGCAGTCGGGCTAAGGCGTTCGAAGAAACTGCGTTCAGTTCGACGGTTACATTTTTCTTAATATCTTCCACGTTCTGAAATCGTTTCACATCGAGAACAGTTTTAAATTCAGGAAAAGGAAAATAGTCTATCGGTGTCAAATCAGGGGTGGGTGATTGATCTCGTTAATGTTTCATGAGAAATGATTTCACAGTCAGTGCAGAACGGGCAGGTGTATTTGTCATGCAACAAAAACCAATTTCTAATCAATTTCTCGAAATTGCGGTTGCACTAGAGAAACGCGCCGCAGTAATCTCTTCATCACTTACGAATTAGCTTCCGCATTAGCTTTTCCTGTGCAGAAACTAACACTCGCTCGTTCTCCACTCGATTACCCTCTATTGATAAAACTGTGAAGAATTATATGCTGCTTTACTTTTGGTTTAATTTCACGTGACACCGGTGCTGTACAGTCGAACCGGGAATTAAATTACAAAATTTCGTATACAAGCGAATATATCCATTCTGGACGATAACCGGGTTACATAAATTATGCATGTGCAGCCTCAATCAGAAAAATAAATCGAAATAAAGAATTATTGTCGCCATGCTATAACTATTTGATGTTCAAATACGGAAATTAAGTCAAATGTAAAGTGTTTCGGGAGGATATAATTTGATGCGCAACATCAGGTTATGCAGAAAAGAGAGTTCTGCCATCGAAGTGTCTTCGCTTTTGGAATTGCAAGTGGCATATACGTACAGGCAGCTAGACAGTATTGGTATATATATATATATATATATATATATATATATATATATATATATATCTTATCAGGCGGAAACAGATAAAACGGAAAAAATCAAGGTCGTCTCACTGCTTGTGCACTGATTTCCTGTATTTTCTGAATGAATTTTTCTCACGCTCGCAGTTGAACATTTATGCATTCCAAAACACATAGTAATTCTGATATATCATTGATTAAATGTCCTTCGAAAAAAAAATCAACCACAATTTTTACACACACACACATTATGTATAAATTATCATTCATCTGTAAACATTTTTAATCAATTGTATTGTAATCAGCTAAACTTTATCAATCCACTCACCATTCAATTTCTCTTTTTTAATGTTTTCATACATAAAACAGACGTTGATTTTTATACATGTATAAAACCGTTCGTATTCTTATACTCATATAAAAGTATTCATCGTTGAATGTATTGTTACTAACAGATATGTCACGTTTTCAGCACCCTTTTTATTACACATTTTCGTGAAACATGAGTGTGTTTTAAGTGAAAACAGTGGACAAGAAAACGTTCTACACATCAATGGAAATTCTTAATAATTATACATTTTGTTTTTTCAATATTGAAACTGTATTAATCTTAAGTGATGCACGTAGAGGTTTGTTTCGCATCGAATACAAACTCTCAGACCTTCATATCTGATAAATATTAAAATTTCCAGACGTTTTTTCAAAAAACACACACAATAAATGACAAGAAAAACATTCAATTACTTCATACTGTTTGAATCAACCGGACAGTGTTTTATGGTTAACACAATTTATATTTAGCCTCATCGCAAATACTTTCGATGAATGAAAAGCTAATTTACAAATCTAGCATACAAGTTTGTTTGATCGGCCTGTTGTTCGATCATTTGAAACAATCTGTCACAGGTAAATGTTCGACTCGATCACAAACTAGCTTTGTTCCCGATCAAAAATATTTAATATTCGGTGTTCGATTATTTCTCATTTTGATTATTGTCTGTGCGCTTTTGATTCTAAACGGACATAAGCAACAATTAAAACGATCGATAAAATCAGTTATTGAATGTTTCTGATCAAACAAACATTGTAAGAAGAGCAAACAGTTCAATTGTGAAAGTGAATTCAGCGGCAGCGCCAAAAACTATTCTTAATCATCTCTTATCGTTTTCATAAAAAGAGGAAATAATTGTAAATGTAAATTTAATTTTCGGTTAATCGTTCAAACTTTTCTATAAACATGTACAATTTAGAAACGATTTTTCCATATACAGTTCTTTCAAAAGAATCAAGATGAACTATCAAAAACGATTAACTTACAAGTAAATAATCACTTAAGGTCATTGTGTCCTGTTAAATGTTAACAAAGTTAAAATTACAATTGCTTATTTTCATCCCTATGCTCCTATCGATCTACTGTCCTGGTGATCTTGGTTCTAGTATACCACTCAAGTCTACCTTTTAGGACTAATTACATATAATAAACAATCTTGAGGTACCTTGAAGTTAGATAATATTTAAGGTTTATTTACAAGCTATATCAATTTAAGCTATATCAAAGCTCTATATTTTCCACGACTAGTTTCAGCTAGTCGTGGAAAATAAAAGCTCGAGTGATCCACTAGGACTAAGATTATCAGAACAAATACATAATTTAATTAAACGATTCGATTTTACTTTCCGTACATAAAAATCTTAATTCATATGACTCGCTCCAGAGTTAGTTAAGTGCCTGTATTAATTTCTGGACTATGCTTTTATTTCCGTAACAGGGCCGTGCTTTTAGATAGGCAATACATTTGAAATCATTTCGTCGCAATTGAGTTCTGACACTAAAGTTAAATTCACTTTCACAAATCAATTTCTCTCCCTCTACAAACCACACATGATTTTCCGATTTGAAATTTTCAATAATTCAGTACTGATGGTTTTCGATTCTTACTTATGCGCCTTTCGATGGCGATTCCAGTATTTTCAGAGCGTTAAGGCACATGAGAATCTGATTTTTGGGCGCCTTACTGCTCGGAAGAAGGGTGGTATCATTGGAATCGAAATGCGCATAAGCAACGATAAAAAAAATTATCACAACAATGATTTATTGAATGTCGAATACAAAAATGTTTGCGGTCTACGAGGCTAGAGGAAAAAAATCATTTGTGAAGACATAAAAGTGCAGATTGAACACAGCAGACAGACAATCAAATTTCTGTCCATGATTTGCGTTCATCTCTCGAGTAGAACATATTTTTATTGCAATATCCTCGACGACCCTATTTCATTTATATTCTGATATCACTGTCGGTACAGAGACCGAGCCAATGGCAAAAATTACCAACGTTTTCTTGTCCAAACTCCCAGCAGTGAAGGAAAGTCTGCTGGCTAATAATGTAATTTAAAACACACTCTCTTTGGGAGAGCACGAATCACATTGCACACTGCATTAATTTACAGGAAAGACTGTTTCACAAGCGACTACTTCGAGGGTTGTATGGAAGCACTCCAGCTAAAGGATGAAACGAAACAAGTACAGACCTGGATAAAACAATTACACGGAGCTGAACCAAAATTATCTTAGGTACACTTGTATTTTTTTTTTGTTTATTTTGTTTACTTTTTTTCTGTTATTTGAATACGTCTTTTCGTTTATCTTATTTAATTCGTTCACATTTTTCTTTATTTACTTTTTGTACAAACAAATACAACATTTAAAAATAACTCACGACCATTTAAGAACTAATCTCGTAAACGAGATAGTAACACGTATTAAATGGGCTGTTTTTTTTTAAAGATTTTAAGACATTAACGATGCTCATAATTCGAGTCACATGTTTGGCGACATTCATTTTAATTAATTTTTTTTCAACGTCTCTAATTACAACAGAGATATTTTCGTATAAACAAATATTGTATTAAATACAAAAATACACATTTTATGTCACTCTATATATTTATAGCGACGAGGAAAAAAACATGTAGCATATTTCAACGTAATGATTTTTGTTCAAATACGATTTTGAATTTTTTTTTAATATTGTTTTTGTATTTACATAATTTTTTTAAACTCTGGTGGTTTTTATGTATTTTTTATACGTTTTTTTGAAAACACTGAACGCATTTTTAAAACAGCTACATATACATTTTTAAAGCTGGATTTTTGACAAGTATTTTTCAGGACTGCAGGATTTTTCGACGATTTATTTGTGTACAAAGAACGGATTTTTTTACTTATAAAAAGATAAATACTAAATGATTGTATTTATATTGTTTACATATGTACTTTTTCATATATAGAAAGATAAGTTCTGCTCAATGGAAAAAAAATACATCGATTTCTAAAAATATCTTTTGTAAATCTTTTTAAAATTGAAAAAATCAGACAAGATATTTTAAAAGCACATTACGGAATAATAAATCTTTTGATAAATTCATTCATCGGTTTTATATTAGGACAAAGTTAACCGAATCGAAAAGTATATCGCCCACGAGAGACGAACGTAATATATGGGCGATCGTAACCGTTTTTATTGCAAAATAATATATTGACATCTTTTGGAAATTGCAATTACTAAAAGTTTTAATAATAAACATCGAAACTACAACGTTCATTTGAAAGTTCAGTCGAAAGCGAACTTAAAAACAATATTAGTCGAACTTATTTTTCTATCGATATACTCTGTTTTGCGAGACGTTATTTTTGAATGATTCTTTATGTACTTTAATTCTTTATATAACTTTATATCTATACCGGCTACAGGATTCACGTGTAAATATATACGTTCTAAAAAAACAATCGATAAATTTCAGATCGAAATGCTTCACCACAGACTACTTCCAGGGTTGTATCGAGTCTTTGCTTCTCACAGACGAAGAAGAAAAGATTATGCAAATGGTAGAGTTCCTCGGAAAGCGTGCGAGTGAGTGAAAAGAAAAAATATGCCCATACAATGACCGTCACCACCCACCCGCCGTGACCGCCACTATTCTAGTCGATTTTATATACTCAGTTATACAATACATATAGCTGTACACACACTTATTCACACTCACCTTTAATCACGACACATAAAACCGAGCGGTCGACGGATCGCGATGCCTATTCCGTCGACCGCTCCGACACCGCCGGAAAAAAAAATACATACATATACGTTTCTATAATAACGCGTCGTCATAGAAAGGCGATTTGTCGTCGTAGCATGTTTACGTTTCAATAATATATATTTGTTTTGGTGTATATAATCGAAAATAAATTTAATGGAGTGTGAGTACACGTGAAAGCAAACGTAAAGAAAAAACGAGAAAGGGAACGAAATGATCAAAGTATCTGCGATTCTCATTTAAACGGGAAAGTATGCGATGTTTTTCGATTCGCCTCTCGGTCATAAAATATTTGCTTCGTTTTTAAAAAACACTAGAAACATAACTTTCTGGTTTTCGAATATCGAATTCTGCTTTAACACGACTCGTTTATTCCGGACTGTCGATCTGTCGGAACGTCGAAAGAGAACGACATTTCGAGCGCGAAATTCGCTTTTCGTCAGGGTACGTACGCGATAGTAAGTTATACGTGTACGTTCTCTCGAACGGTTTTCGTTCGATGGAACGAATCCCGATCGAGCGGAATGCGCGAGTGTTAATAGGTGCCGAATTAGCACTTTGTCTTTTATAGTTCTGTTTATATTTTCTAAATTCATTATGGATTGAATGACTAAAATTTATAAATTAAGAAAATATGATTTAATCAAAAGAGTTAAAGCAGAGGTCTTGTTCGACATGATAAAATTTTAACAGTAAGATTCAAACACATCTTATAACGACAGATTCTTTATTCATTTTAGCTTTCTTTCTCAAATGATTGTTCTTTCTGATGAGTATTGTTGCAAAAGCTGTATCAAATAGATCTGATTACTGTATTATTAAGTGTATTATGTATTTTGTTTACTATTATTTGTTTGCAGTACTTTGTACATTTAAACTTACATAATAACTTATATATTTATCTATTTATCTACTGTGCATATATATATATATATATATGTGTGTGTGTATGTATGTATGTACGTACGTATGTTAATGTATTCACATATCATTTATTCACATGAAATTAAAATCAGAAAAGTATTCTTAAATTAAAAATCACACTAGACTATATATTATACTGCAAACAATATAATTATTCTGTAACAAAAGGATAATTTATTCTTATAATCAAAGTTAATAACAAAAATATTCAAGTACAAACGTTTCATTATTTTAATATAAAAAAAAAAATAAACAAATAAACAAACTTACTTCAACACTCATAAACATCCGACAAATTCTTTATATCTGTACATTTGTACACACACACACACACGTGTGTATGTAAGATCAAGATAACTGATTTATTAATAAACGATAATACATTTTTACTAATATATTATCGAGTGCAAATTATAAATAAGTGAAAACATTTTATCATTTAGAAAATCATTTGATTATAAGTATGAATTAAACTTAAGTAATTTTTATTATTAGGAAACACCTGCATTGATATTATAATTTAATTTATTTTTTAATTTAAATATTTTTGTCTTATTATTAAATACATATTTAAATATGACTTATTAGTTAATTTTTTCTCACAAAATATGTTAGTCAATAAGTATACATGATTTTTTGAAATAAATGATTTAGTTTATCTTATGTTCCGTATGTATATTGAATTCATATATGCTTGAAAAATTTGAAATATTTTTATTTTCATATTAATTTATTACTCGAATATATATATATATATATGTATGTATATATATAATGGCTGGATATATATTAATTAATAAATACATATATGAATTCATTACAAACATAAACTAAAATGAAAGAAGAAAATGTGTAAGATATATTTAAAAATAATAAACGAAAGAAAACTGTATTAGAATTTACGGGTGAATAACAAAGATAAATAGCGGGAAATATACACAAAAAAATCACACGGATATATATATTTATTTATAGAAAATAAACCATAAGAATAAAATAAACTCAGACCGGTCTTTTCATTGAAATAGTATTGCATTCCAATATAAATCAGTATTTTTAACAATAACGAAATAATTTATATAATTAAATAAACATAATGTTGTGGGAATATTGTTTAAGAAAATGTTTTCATTGTTTTATATCTACTCAATGAAAAAATAATTAGTTAATTTGAAATTAATATTTCAGACAAAAATGATCGAATTACTAGACTGTTCTTCTTTCTCTATACCGGTTTTAATAATTAATAAAATTAATTAATAAAACATGTAAAAATTGTAATCTTTCAATCATGTGGCGTATTCTTCTGAATAGAATATCGTTTACAGAAAATTCAAACAATACACACATTTTATTCTACAATAACGAATATCTGAAACCGATCGATATACGAATTTAAATTTAATTTAAATTTTAATACACGACATGTAGAAATCGAGCAAAATATATTTTGTTTGTGTTCTAGTACACAACTGAATTGAACTGTACAAAAAATAATATTTGTGTTTTTATTTTCTTAATTTATTTTGTATTTAATGTTAGTGACAAGTCTCTTAAAAGAAATCTCATCAACATTTTAATTTTTTTATGACGGCAGCTTACAATTATTATCTATTATAATAAATATATATTTTCAAAACAAACGTGCGTTTACTTTTTCATTGTCTTATTTTATTAAGCCTGCATATATAATTACATTACAGATTTCCGAAGTGTTTTATAAAAAATAAATAAAGTTTAAGTAATCGAACAGAAGAATAATTTTATGGTTTAGAGAGCGGCGTATCGAAATATCACTGTACGAATATCATTACATCGAAACGTGAGAAGAAAGAAATATTTTTCTTTATTATCGTATAATGATTTGATTAACAATTCCAACTACAATTAACGCGTAGAAGAATGAACAAATTATTTACACTCTGTCCATAATAATAAAGCATTATACATGCTGTACATCTAAAATACATTACAGAAAACAAAGAAACTATAACAATGTTCGAAACCAGAACATTTTTATGAAATTCGTATTTGAAAAAATAGGTAAGTATATTGAAAAATTATTTAGCTTGAGAAGAGTACAATGAGGAAAAAGAGTGCATTTTAAAGTGTCTTTTACCAAATAAAAAGCGATGCAGTAGTTAAATAACGTACAATACAATAACGCAGTGGTCATTGTTGTCCGAAATATAATGGTTTGAAATTCATCTCTCTAACATGAATGTGTTTTATAAAAGATTATATTCAATATTTTATAATTAGTTTGATATCGTTCCATTTTTAGATTATATATATAATCTAAAAATGGAGATATTATTTTAAACCTAAACAATTATATACATACCATTGTTGGTCTTATGTATACTGAATGTAGCAAATAGTGAGCGTACTTACATGAAATTAGCTGAATATTTCCAGTAACGTGAACACCAACAACACTATCGTTATAGGTTATAACCTCAAATTATAAAAATTACACCATGTAATAATAACAAAAAGAAATAACACTAATAAATAATTAAATATCTTTAAGTACAGTCTATAATAATATATAATTTAATATGAAAAATAATAGTCAAAAACTATATAACATACCCGACACGATATTAAATATGCTTTCACCACAAATGTCAATTCAACTTTTTTATTTATTCAATAAGTTCAAAAGTTACACGACTTATCTTGAATAGGAGTTTTGTAATAGTTATCATCAGCAAATTATGTGAAATTACATTTGTGCATACTTCGTTTCATTTTGAAAAAATATAATAAACATATACATTTCTACTGTCACTACATAACACAGTATATTCTTTGCTCACTAGCATTGAAATAATTATAAATGATGGGTAGTTATTACCTTTAACAGTTTATAAATACATATATATATATATATATATATATATATATGTGTGCGTGTGTGTATATATATATATATACACATACACACACACACATATATATATATATATATATATATATATATATATATATATATATATATATATATATATATATATATACATGATTATACAATAAGTCCTACTGTTTTTAACAGTTTTATGGTTCACCAAAAAGATCTAAATATCAATAATTCAAAGCATAAATGCCTTTGACAAATAATTTTTTTTCCAAAACTATAAAAAAAATCTGATTAAAAAATGTTCAATACACAATTATTTATCATAATACTCATTTCTATAACTACGCTATCATTCTCAGATATGTTTTACATCAGCAAACAATCAAAAATAAGGAATAATCATTTAGTAAGCACTTTTGATCAAAAAAAATGTTGTGGTTTATGGGGAGAGAGAAGAAAATTAATTTGGGAAAATTAATTTAGCTCGCGTTACAAATTGCCGAATGCAGTCATTAATTCAGATTGTTTTTTGATTAAATTAGTTATATAATTTTTCGTTTTCAATTATGCAGTTTAATACCAGTAATCAAAATCAAACAATGGCAGTACTGTTTACAACTGAAAATGTCGATAATTCATACAAATTAATGTTAAAATAAATACCTTCAAAGTGATTGATTAGTATGGAAAATGGAAGTGTAACTGGCATATCATTTTTATAGCCTTGAATTTTTAATATTTTAAGCCTGTCTTTAATAAAACAGTAGCAGATTAAGTTGAATAAATCTTAGTTAAGAAAATTATTAGATATCAAAAGTTAAAATTAGATATTAAGACACGAGTGTACAAACGGCAGGCTTTATTTATTCCAGTTGAAAAAAGTACTGCCAAAGATGCAATACTGATTTGTTCAGTTTTGGGAGACGGTGCTGAGAAACATAAGACATACAAAAAATGCTAAAACAGCAAAGTTATACAGAATAATGGAGAATATTTTGAGGATTGAAATGTATTCCATTTTTCCGTGAACATTCATTTTCCTGATATATGGACTTATATAATTACAATTAGTATGCTCTGTTCGTTTAGCTTATTTCAAAACAAATACCAATTTAATATTGATTGAATACAATTCCAGTTATCAATTAGACATTTGTGAAGTTTTTTTTTTCTGTTCGTCTTTTAACGAGGCATCGTACGTTTCGTAACAGATTATTTACACCGACATTGTGTGAGGGAAGGAATAAGAATCGACACTTTTTTTGGACAATATATTTTCACATGTAGAATAGGAACATGCTACATAATTTACTTCAATATTCAGTACAATAACACTGTACAGACAATATATAATATAGTTTTTTTTTCTTTTTTTATTACATAATATACATTTTTTATTAAACAATAGCATCTTAACACTAAAAATCTACAAAAACTACGAGACCAACTAAAAAAGGACTGTAGTATCACAGTATAGCACATTATTTTTATAAAGTGACTCTGTCTTATAAACATTGGAAAATGGAATGTTATACTATATATATGTGTATATATATATATATATATATATATATATATATATATATATATATATATATATATATATATATACACACACATATGTATGTATGTATGTACTGTTACTACTTTAAAACTACAAAAACATTAAAACATGTATTCAGTTTTGACGACAGTGTACTTATATAAAAACTTCTGGTTCTATTACAATTGAAAATAAAAATGTTTTCAAACTTAAACTATACTAAACAAACATGAAATTATTTGGTAATAAATATATATACTAGTAATACGTATATCTGTAATTTTATTCTAAATTAAATTAAATCTTTGATTGTTGCGAAAATCTATGTATGTGTATCCACACATATATATATATATATATATATACATATACATACTCATCATAGAGACTATATACCTACGTGACCCATATCTTATATGTTGCATAATAGTAAGTGGAATAAATACGAAATACAGTTGGTATATTAGACGAAGAGATTTGTGAACTCTTCAAATATTATTTTTATGATAAGATACAAATATATGTTATTACATAAGATTTGGGTCGGAGTGTATATTGACATCATGTACAGCGATATTGTAAAAAAAACTGTCTCGAGTGATTTTATCCGTCGATGGGAAATAATGTATTTAAATTAGATACAATTATATATTTAATAATAGAATTTTTACATTACCGCTGAAATGTTACACGTTATAAAAATAACAGTATCTGTATAAATATATATATATATATATATATATATATATATATATATATATATATATATATATATATATATATATATATATGTTTGTTTGTTTACAAGAAAAAATCGGTAATACCTGTACATGTAGTATATTGTAATATACTGATTACAGTAAATCTAAAGACTTATTAAAAAGTTTGTAGCGGAACAGTAGTTTTTGCATAGAGTTTCAATAAATATTGCAATGCCAAATATACTGTAAAACAGAAACAGTGATGTAACACTAGTATTTGTTATTATAATAGAGATTTGGATAGCATAGTACACATTTCCCTATAAACAAAGAAAACCTGTCTAAAGTTGCGGTAGAAAATGAAAAACCGCAAAACATTTTACACATGTATTACACGAATATTACTACAGACTTTCGCGTGCACACGTTCCCTTGCAGATGAAATTTAATGATTGATTACTGATTAATGATGGTAACATTTTCGTTTAGAAAAAGAGGACATATCGAGATAACATTATGTCAACGTTATTTCAATAAAAGTGTCACCATAAGCTCTGGGTTCGCACAGTCAACTACATACAAGTATAGTTGGCCTTACCGACATTTTCTTGAACTCTGTGCAAAAACTTTCTAATAAAAGCTCAAAAATGTAATACAGACAATTGCAATTCGATAGTAGTTTTCTTCTTCACCATATTTTACAATAAAAATATAACATATCGATCTCATACATTTAAAATACTGTCAGTAACATTGTCGAAGTTGAGTACTCATGATATAAAGTGTGAAAATATCGATTTCATTATTAGTATCAGTATTGAAGTTTATATTGTCAGAATTAGCAGTATGTCATACGCAGTTAGTAATATTGTCGATATATCAATACTGATAAAGGAAATTAATTTCACGGGGGATACAGATCTTACATGTATTAAGTATTACCATTATAAACAATTCTGTTTTTTTTAAAAAAAGAAAAACCAACAACACAGACGATAATACAGTTTATAATTATTGTAAAAAACGAATCATAATATAGAAAAATACATATTTTTTTTTGAAGATCTACACTTTTTCAATTTTCTTAATAATGACTATCTAAAGGCAGGTGTTATTTTTTGTATTCGGTATTAACAAGACACTTTTTTTACCTAAGTACGGAATCGACATTAAATTTAACAGAAACTTTATTGAAATACATATTACGACGAATACTATTTCCGAGGAATAATTCCAATTGAATTGGTCAAATATCAAATGTATACTCGTTTAATTTAAATCCAACAATTGAATGTTTCAAATAACAATTACGCATTGTTGTTATTTTTAAAACACTGTCAATGTTTACAAAAATACTTATCATAAATTATACTGATGTTACTCTAGAGTGCATATATATGATAAGTGGTCTCGAACTGGCTTTCTTTTGGTCGTAAATTGTCGTCGGAGCATTTTGGAAAATGACGTACGCTGTGTAAACAAACATTTAATGATCTACGGATGCGTGAACGGGATTGAAAAGGAATTGAACAATATTTCTTTCATGCCTGTGTTACACGACGAAGTAAATGTTTCAATAAATATAACAGAAGTCAATCGAAACGGCTGTTGCTATGATAGTTATTGCATTGATGTCAAAAATTCGACTCGATATTGTTTGTTTGAAATGAATTTAATTCTTATATCTTTTTTTAAACATAAACCCGCCATTCATTTAGAACGAACAAGTACTTAGGTGTTAAATACTAGAAAGAATTGTCGTATTCAATTTAATACACGTAATAAATTATATTTTCAACATCTTTAGGGCACGTAAAAAATAAAAGCAAACAGCGCACGAGTTTAAAAAATTACCTGAAGTTTAATGTTTGATATCCGATATGTAAATAAAAGGATGTATATGTGTTAACGCCACACCGTCAAAGTTAACATTACTTTAAAAGTTAAAATTTGGTACACTTATTTAGGAAAACATCAGTCTGTGCATCGCAGGCATACTATTTTATTTTTCCATTGAAAAAAATTTTTTCCCATCCGTTCTTCCATAAGAAAAACAAAAAAATAATCGGTAGAGGTTTATAAAAAAATCACTTTTAACCAAGCAATGTTTATAAGGACTTACGCAACGATGGGTTATCTATCGTTAGTAAAATATGAATTAACCACGCCGATCAAATTATATGAATAGTCACTTTACTATCTGATTACATTTAACGACTGTCGGTCAACGGACGTCGTCACAACTACCACCACTTAGGCTCGAGAGTCTTTATCTATGGACGACGCAGAAGCTGAGCGATCAAGACAATTTATCATATACTGACTTTTTTTATTATTCTATATAATACGATTATTTTTTTCTGAGTAACTTTAATCCCTCTCACATTTTATTTTTAAAAAATCTAAGATTTAAATATTCACCATTTCCTGATTGAGGTAATAAAACTTGAAACAAATCGTTAACATTCGACCGGAGTTCATTTTGTGTTTATTCAAAACAATTCAACGAAGACAAAACCTATTATGAATTAATTATTGCAGTAGCAGTTTCTTTGGACGAGAGATTTTTTTTACCAATTTGCCCAAAAAAATGAATACGTTTATTTAAGAAATAGAATTAAATAAACCCAAATATTCAATTTAAATATACGTCAGTTAGTTAGATGGGTCTTTAATATACTATATAAAACATCATAAATATTATAACAATGTACGTTATGTTTATGTTGAAACATGGAACGAAACGAATTAACAGTATTATTATACGAAAGAATAGGAATATTTGTAATTTTTTGGCCGTGAACATTCAATAAGATCAATGGTCCACAAAACCGTCGTTAGAAAAGTTTTGTTTCTATATATATATATACATAATCTACTATGATTTCATTTATAGTTTTTCTCAATTTCAGCGTTTATTTCAAAGAAATTACAAAAACTCAAACTAGTCGAAATATTAAAAAATAATAGCAGAAAATTATGCTACCTTCGTTCAATGTCTACAAAAAGAATTATAGTTTTATTTACAAAATCAAATAAAATACCATTCAAAACTGTTAACTTTACTTTCAAATGAATTCTCACCTAAAACTACAAGTTAAATTATTTGCATAAATATAAATCTGATTTTTAATTTGAATGGTAAAATGTTTGTACAAGAAATTAACAAATTGTGTTGTGCCTTTCTATTTAAAATTGAATTATTTTGAAATCGAAAATAATAACTAAGAAGAGTATCAGTTCTGTATTTTGTTAAATAATACAATTGTGACAAAGTACACAAAAAAAGTAATTATTTTTGTGGGAAAAATATTTAAAGTGAGGTCCGTACTTGATTTAATGAAATTTGTTTAAATGTTGTTTCTGAAAAAAGGATAATAGAATACTGGTACAACGTATAAAAAGTCAAAGTATTCAACGCAATTCGGCTGCTCCTCGGAAACACTAATTAATTACAAATGTAGAAAATGTCGAAAAACAAGAAAATAATTTACATTTTTAGCCGCATAAACTTTTTAAAAAAACCACAATCCTTTCGGTTTACTGTAGGAATAAATAGGAGTGAAATTTTTGATATTGATAAATTGTTTTCTGTCAAAATTTAACGGGATTTAGAAAAGATTGTTTTGAAATGGTACCATTAATAAAAAAAATGAAAGCATACATTATTGACTTTTTTATAATTTTACAAAATGTCACATCTTTCATATTTACTCTTCTAGACAAATTTCTATTATCTCATTTTCATGAATGTTCTGTTAAAATAAAAACATCTGATACTCTATATCATTAGCCCAAAAAATTCAATTATATATTTTCATTTCGTTATAATATGCTACATGGGTCCTGATACAAATTACATCTCTCAGTGATGTCAGTTTTTTACTAGAAGATAATTTTATTATAACCATCATTAGAATCATTATTATATTTCAGATGTCTACAACCTTTTTCAACTGTATTCTACCACATTGTTTAGAATATGTTATTTAAATGGATACATCTGTTCTGTCTGTCGGTTGGAAAAATGCATAAAAACACAATATTTGCATACATCAATAGGCCTTACTTTTGGAAAAAATAATGTTAGCAACTGTTTTCTTTTTTCTCCTAGGAACAGCGGAGTTATTGGAATATAATTGTAAATGAAATTAAAATGAAAAATCATAACTTTGAGAATTTGATGTAATGTTTAGTTTAATAAAATTTGAAACTAGTGTAGTTAAATGCGAGAAAATGTATATTTTAAAGATAGAAATATAGGATAATCGCTGAGATGTGGATTTAAAATCAGATGACTGAACAGATTAAACATACAGAGAGGAACAGGAGTAGTATGCAGCAAAAACTACCGTTTGTAAAAACTTGTACATTTCATCTACTAGTCACCTGAATTTGAATCCAAACTGATCTGTTATGCTTCTACCCTGAATAAAAAAAAAACATTCTTTCAGGAAAAAGCATTGTTAATTTATAAAAAAAATGGCTGTATATGTTTCCCCATATACAGCCATTACTTAAAGAGAATTTATTTAAAAAATTGTCCATATTATTTATTGTAAGTTATGAATTTGTAATAAATTATTTACTGATAAAATTTATCACAAAGTGCAATAATATTTAATATTAAAGAAGTATTAGTTACATTAAAATTCTAATAATAATAAAATTATTGAATCAATAATACTATCATTTTATAATATATTTTGAAAAATAACGATATAGATAATTTTTTAAATGCTGAAAATGAGATAAACTATTTTATCATTGAAATAAAATATGATGCTGATGTTTTTCTTTGAAGAATAACAAAAAAAACGTTTAAACAATATAACTTTTATATAAAATAACATTAATTTTAACAATTGTAACATTTAATTCAGAACACTGACCCTTTTAAATTTGGAATTTTCCATCTTTGATAATTATAAATATTAGAACTAAATTAAAATATACTTTATATAAAATCCGTCATTCATTTCGAAAAAATAATATTAAAATAAACAAGTATCACAATATATAAATCATTTAAGATACATGCACGGTTATCAAAAGAAATTATTTGAAATTTATCCAAATAAGACTTATTTTGTTTAAAGTAAGCGTTTCCATTTTTTTCTTTTTTTTAGATTTAAATTAAATTCTGTTTGCATTATTTGTACACGTGTACAAATAGAAGTTTTTTTTTCTAAAAAAATCATGTTTACCATGTAAAAAAAATGTACTATAAATTTTGATAGGCAACAAATTTAAAAATATTATAACCGGATACAGCAGAATTCCATCATGCTGCAGATATTACAGATCGTGGCTAATCGACTGTGTCGCATGATCAGTTTGCATACGATTTTCAGTGATTAGATTGTTCTGATATACGGAGGGGGTTTTACTGTATCTAACAGCGAAATAACGTTAAAGAATTAAAACTATGATATTGCACGTATAGTAACGCAGTGCTCGATTCGATTAACGAAGCATCTGTGTAAGTGTAAAACACACATATAATATACGATGTTGCACATTCACTAAAAGGAACTAATCGCTAATGCCATTTAAATAATATAATAATCATCGATCGACTTTACGTTTACAATTATCGTGTTAAGTTCCAACTAAAATACTCGGTAATCGATTACATCCCACAAATATATTTAACGGTATATAATTCAGTGTAGTACATTATTTTCAAAGGCTAAGAAATACCTTACTCTTACATTTTTATTATAAGAATGTAATGTTTTTAAATTTTTGTGCACATTAAAACCACACACAGTATTTTTATTTGAATTTATTAACTGATTTCTCATTCATGCAAGTATTTTCTCTTGTATATACTGTCCATGATTAAATAACATCAGTAATCGTTATTATCGAATAATCACAGTTGCTTGATTCATAAAAAGAATCCTTTATGAAAGCGAATATATCGTAATGAAAAAATAGGAAGTTATAAAGTCATAATTTTCATCATGCACGAATAAAAGCAAAAGACTAAAAGATTATTTACTTCCTGGGAATTGAATTCCCTCCATAAATTTGGAAATGTTATTTTAAATAAATTAAACAAACATTAAAATATTTCAAAACTTTTTTTACGTTAATATGTATGAAATATATACATATACAAATGTGTGTATATATAGGTCTACTCTATATGCACTTTTACATATTCTAAAATAAAACTAAATATTTTACAAAACTTTACAGTAAAAAATATACGAGTTATATTAGTACTAGCTCAAATATATATAATGAAAATTTAAATTGTTACTTTTTGATTGTAAAAAGGATTCGATTATGATCAATACATTTGTATAAAATCACACGTATATACAATTAGAAAATATATGTTTCATTTATTTAGACGAATCATATACAATAAAAAAAAAACGGAAATAAAATAAATATATTGTACGTTAGATACTATCTTGCTAAAATGAAAATTGAAGAACATAAATATAAATATATATATACATATATATATATATATATATATATATAAACAGACACATTTGTTTCTTTTAACTGTATTAAAACTGTAATAAATCCACTTACTTGTTTATCACACACTTCAATTATATTTTTAAGCTTCGTGATCATTTGAAGAATTTATACCGATTAATGCTTCTGTTTGTTCATTTTCGACATCAGGTATTCTAAAAAAAAATATCTTTATTTACAATCTCATTAACACGAGTTTACAATTTTAAAAACATTTCAAAGTAGGTGAATTGAGACATTTTTTTTATACATTCTAATTGAAAAATAATAAATTTGTTATCAATCAAGAATGTTTGATGTGGTTAGTTTGTTTTTTATGAACAGATGTATAATTAATCGCATAATAAATTTATTAACAATTGTTAGTAATATCAGATACCATAGATCATAATACCGGAAACTGACATTGTCAGATGGATACTGGTTATCATTGTAGATTCGGTGGGTGTTTATACTACTTTTTTTTGGGAGTGAGCGATTTAAATCTAGGGACATAGGCATGAAACAAATTACAAATACAATAATGTTACCTTTCGTTCATATATTTCGTTAATGTTCAGTTTCCAGTACTGTATATTACTTAATAATATTGAACTGATTTTAAATATTCTTTTGTTTCTACATGTATTTGTATTAGTGTCGTACTAAGTTATTTATACACTATTTATTTCTTACCTAAGCGTTCTCGTTTTTCTGCAAATAAATAAATACCACCAACGAACAATCTCCAGTACAGGATCCCAATTATCGTAGTGCGCCAGAAGACTTATTCCGAAAAACGATACGAACATCGGGACGCTTCCGATATAAAAAAGACACGGGTAAGACACACGTCTGAATATGAGATCGGCGAACATATTCATCGGTATCGTAAGACTGACCGCGATCGTCGCTATCAGAGACGACGTTAAGAAACAGCCCCTGCGAACAGCGTAAATAATTTATACGGTCGTAAACACGTACGATCGTATAAAACGAAGAAGCGTGAAAAATTCGGTAGACTTACCAAAGCCACAACACTTCTGAAATAACTGTTCCCAAGAGACCGTTTAATATAATTAAAGCCCACTTATCATGTGAAGGCCATTCAAAAATTTCTAAATTACTAAAGTGGAGTATAAAAAATATCGGCCAAAGTAATACAAGATTGAAAAGGCCGACAAAACCTAAAAGAGACGGTGAATTGAATATAGTTCGTTTTTTTTACTGCACACTGAAAGAGTACCACACATACCAAAAAATAGAGGAATGTCCATCTTATCTTCATTATCTACTCTCCGCCGTAACGAAACTAAATAAGAAGCATAAAAAAATCCACTGACTAGAGCTAAAATCACTCCTGTGGGGACGTGTGCTTCTATCGACAAATCAGATAAACTCACTAAAATCTGCAATCAAAACAGAATACACGTAAAAATCACACGATCGGAAATAAACATTCGAAACGAAAGTGGGAAAATATTAAACCGTGCAATGACCCTTACCATTCCCACTATGCTCAGGCATACCGCAACGAATTTCGAAAGCGTGAAGCGATCGCCGCTGTTTGCAGGAAACAGTGCTGCTAAAACAAATGTGAATAGACTCGATGCTGAAGAGAGTACAGTTCTTGCACCGACTTCAGTGTCAGCTAAGGCCACCTGGTATGTGTAATTGGCAACAAACCACTGTAATACAAATATTTATATATATTAACGCATTTTTTCATTTTTCAACAAGCACCGTTCATATGTACGAATTAAAGTATTATCTCGAGAGGTGGTGGCAAAACACGGAAGGTACATTTCTTGGGACTATATCATGACGGTTTCAAACGAACACGGTAAATTTAATACGTAAACGTGGAAGCGAAGTGAATTTTTCTCGACTTACTAGTAGACAAAACATTAAAGCGATTTTGGCTACTTTCGTCACAGGAAACTTAACGGCCGCCCGACGAGCCGCTTCGCCCGCTCTGACGCTCGCTTGATACGACAACCTAGCTAGTAACGCTTCCGTAGCGTCCGCTTCCGACATCTGTCGTACTTCGGCTAGCTTGCTGAACCGAACGGAGCGTACGGAAGAATCGTCGCTCTCGGTTCCCGAACCGCGTCTTTCGGGAGTTTTCACCGGCACGTAAGTCGGATCGCTCTGAAACATAACGACGTCGCTCTACTTCACGAAACACAACGACCGATCGCGTCGAACGTCCGCGTACGTAAAACACGTGACTTACGAGACTCGTATTGACGTCCGCGTAGAAGTTTTCGTCTTCCGTATTCGGATCGATGAACTGAAACGAACGCACCGTTACATTAAATTCGAAGTCGGAACTTCGCGAATCGTTTAACGCACCATATAAGCTGGTGGTCGACTGCACGTGTCTCTCCAAGGCGGCCAAAAACACAATCCTAAGAGGTATAACGAGAACATAGAAGTCTTGACGTAAGTCGTAAAGAAAGGTTTTTCGTAATCTTCGTGTCGATACACGAACTGAAATTCAGAAACCGTCGAACGGTAAGAGCGACTACGTACACGTTACGACGTCGTACGATCGTCGAAAACCGACCGCGGCCGATTAAAATATCATTACCTTCGTGATTTCCGAAGACATGACCCAGATGATATCTACCAGTAATAATACGAAGAGACCTAGTACCAGCCTCTGTGATTTAGTTAGCATAGTACCCAAAAACGAGTGGTCGTTTGTATCTACCGGAATACTCATATTAGAAATACGTACATATCGGGTCCCTTATCAACCACAAAAAAGATTTAAATTTGTAGTTCGGATGATAAGCTATCAATGTTTGTATGGATACTTCGTCTTCGGTCTATTGTGATTAGAAGCGGCAAATGTAAATTCAACATTTACGGTGAACGAAACGACAATCGATTCGTCATGTGAAAAGGAAAAATTTAACTATTATTCAGCGAAACCTATATCGTGTAAATATAGGTGGAAACAAGGAAAACACTATTGTCACGAAACGTCATTTCTTCAAATCGTCGCCATTTTCGTATAAACAAAAAAAGGTGACAATTCCGATTTGACAGGTGGTTCATCTACTGTTTTGTTACAGCGGTTCATCATTGTAGGTCGACGAACGAATGCTCATCGATTTGTTTAGGAGACTTCTTCAACATCGATCGACTGTTACGTTACAATTTACATATAAATTATTATATTTATACATATTTTCATTATTTGATACGAGGATGTAGCCATTTCATCACTTATGAACTTTGAATTTTTTTTGTACGAATTTTAAAAAAAAGTGTAAATAGCCACTCACTTCTATGATTACATGTTGCATAAATCTCTATTAAAATGTGCAGTTAATAAAAGGAGAAATGTATCAGTCAGAAACATGTTATATTTCATTAATAAAGAGTCATAGTCGTTAGCCGGTTTCGATGTTTTGAATTAGGGAATAATTCCGATAAGTATCACTACTGAATACACATTTCAGTGTACATGTTTAGAAAAGGGAATAATATATATTTTTATCAATAATTCGATTTTGAAATATTCAATTGATACGTTATGAAAATATAAATATATTTTGATTTAAACTAATAACTTCGAAAAACAATAGCTTCTCTTTTAATTATCTATAGTTTAACAAACACTTACTGCTATTAAAAAAATGTACCATTGAATCATATAGTAAAAAAATATTATTAAGAATTCAGTTAACAGATCAATGTACGGTGGTTTAAAAAAAAACAGTAATTTTGAAACAGGATACAAGTAATAATAATTACCGAGTGACATTTAACTGATTCAAAAATCAGTATTCAAATGAACTAAAATTTAATATTTGAAACCGTTTTATTTAAAACTGCTTCACATTGTTATCTTATGCAGGAAAATATTTCTAACTATTGCTTGCATGTAAACAATATTATATACCGGTTTAAACTATAATAGTTTATCTTTCATGTAAACGGATTAGATATTTGGCGGTAATTGATGGAAAAGTTGTAGTGAAATTGTACATATTGAGAATGAAAAAAAGTTGTCCGTTGATTTTCTTCCAACAAATCAAACTTTTATATAAAAATATTTGAAACACATTTTCAATACATCGATATACCTTTTCTTGTATTTCAGAACGTTGTCTGGAATATATGAATTTTCTATTTAGAGAAATTCTGTAGCTGTAATTAGCTGTAGCTGTAGCTGTTCTAGCTGTAATTATTATTAAAAAAAATGTTAATTCTTTATGTTGGGACATTCGACTTTTATTTAATGCTTATAAATAATAAAAATCATATGTAAAAGATAAACATTTATTATATAAAGTGTCAGAATTAACCATAACTTCAGTTTATTTACTCGACACTCTCATTTAGATATCAATCTATTGTTTTGGTCAAAAAGTATTTTTTTTTGCGGTTTAGAATGAAGTTAGTTAAATTTCTAGACATGTATGTCCGTCTATTAGAAGAAAAAAACGCAATTACTTACTCAATATTATAAAAATGTTCTGTTAAATAATGCATGATCTCGTTTGAAACATCGGAAATTGTTCATAATTGTTAGAAATAATTTTACGTTCGCTCCGTTTTGTCTAATTGAATAGTAGATTCCTCAAGAAAGATGCACGAGACCGAAAACTGTCAAACAGTTGAATCCGTATCCTAAATTTCAAACCTATTTGAGATGAAGCATACTTTTCAATATTTATAGAAGAATGATACATTTTTGATTAAAAAAAAAGTATCGAAGAAGAGTGAACGAAGTCTGTGTAATATTCATGAAGATTCCCTGTCTCGTTTTAGTGAAACGAATTACGATTTATCAAATTTTGTATTGTTTCCTGGTTAAAATATTACAGGTAGAGAGTTACATTTGCTATCGCCATCGATGCCTAACCAAGGCTCGAAAGCGCACCACTTAAATGAATAAATTCATAGATTTTCAGTCGCACCTCGTCATAACTCTCCTGAATGACCTCATGTCCGATTTCGAAAGGAAGACCGCTATTTTATAACAATAGCACGAATAATACAATGAGCGTTGCCAGTAAATTACTTTATAATTACGAGATAAGCAGTCACTCCACTATAAATCTGATTCGTATCTAATGCGCAAGAAAATGTATTAAAAAAACTAGTGTTAATATAATTCCCGACTCGTGAAAAAATATTCGGTACCTGCTTCAGAAATGGACGATTTTCTAATTTCTACGTTGTCATTTTTTCCTTAAATAATAATCGTAAATAAGTTTTATGCTTTATTGTTTGATATTGTTCACGCGAACACACATTTTCTTATCTAAATTAAGAGTATTATAATCTTTATATGAAAATTATTACGATAATTTTTATTATCTTGCGATTTTAAGAGAACATTGAGATATGTCAAGTACTTAATTTAGTTTTTATCTTAAGTAAAGCGAATGATAGTAGTTTATTATATATATACATATATATACATATATATATATATATATATATATATACATATATTTATATATATATATATATATATAGATAAACAATAATAAAAAAAAATTACCAGACGTAGAGTAGTGAAAAAAAATTGTATAACGTTTATGAAGGCAGTACACTCATTACTGACAAAATCCTGTATGACAACAGGTTAGAAATCACACCATATCAAATACCAAATGTGTAAAATTTACTAGAATAGTAAACGAATAAAAATAAAACACATTGGTTTCGATATTGAAATCGAAGAACAGAGAATGATGGTCAGATTTATAATGACATTAACGCTGGATCTACCAAGCGGCTCAAAATGACTCGTTTTGTCTTAAAAGCATTACACTTTCAGTGAATCTAATTTTCTAAAATTTTTTATGACTTTCATTGAAATATCTGAATGATTAATTATGTGAAGTAGTTTTCTGTTTTTCTTGTATTTTTTTTGTGTCCTATAAGATTTATATGTAGAGATGAGCCAAAATATAGATGAGTCAAAATCGAAATTTCGACTTTCGCAAAGGAGACTGGACTTTTTGGCACGATTTAGTGTTTTACAATTTTGATATATTTTAATATGTTGTGTCGTCATACGCGCTCGAGCTTATTTCAATGTGTTTTTCACTAAAAAGCCTGCGAATCCTGACATCAGATCACAGTATTTTAAATGTTCTACTGTTACTCAAGAGTTCATCTCTTCTTATCACGTTTATACGTTTTGTCGAATCAAGATGAGGTACTTTTACAGTCCGGTTCCTTCATATGTGTTGTTTTTTTTTATCTCTCATCGAGAGGATCATCGTTTCAATGTAATATTCTTAAGGGGACCCGGTGGTCTAGAATTTTCGAAAAATCGATTTTTTTTTTCGAAAGTATAGTATCTTAAAAATATACTGTTAAAATTTGATGACGAAATTCAGAGTATTTCAGGATCTACAGCCCATTAGAAGGTCAGAACTACTTGGTCAGAATATACTTGCTTGAAACTTTAAACGCGTTTATCTCGAAACTACTTTTTTTCGTCTTGCGGGGGCCAGAAAAAAAAACTACTTGACCGATTTGTCTGAAATTTTAATATGTTATTCTGAATAGTTCTAGCTCTCGCTGGAAGTAAAACTAATAGTTTCCGTAAAATATTTATATTTTTTTTATTAACAAAACATTCAAAAATACTGGTCGTTTTCAAACTTGTACTTTTGACTACGCGCCATTTTGTCAATTTTTTTTTTATTCTACTTCCTGCGATAGCTATACTTATACTAATTAAAAATTCGTCAATTGTTTTATTTCAGATCAGAGGGAGAGATAAATCATCATTCACCACGCAATTCCATTTTTTTAGAGAGGGAGAATTCAGCATCATTTTTCTAATTAAAAAAAAATTTTTTTTTGTCTTTATTTTCATTTTTGTGTAGTTTATTAGTAATAAAATAAGTGTAAAAAAATTTGAAAGCATTATTCATTACCCTCATATAGAAAAAAAAATTTTTAAAATAGCTTAAATTTTAGGCCGCTAGACCACCGGGTCCCCTTAAGCGTTTGGCACACATACATTATCGTATCGAATTAAGGGGTGATTCGAACGCAAGTGCGCAGACGGGGCGTGCTTTTTAATTATAATTTGTGTTCGGGCGCTGATGACATCCAGTTGTCGATGCGCCATAAAACCCCAATAACCAACCAATCGAGACGAATCATTTTGACCGCTCACGGAACGTGGGTAAACTTTTGATCTCAGAAGTTTCTCAAACATTTCGGTATAGTTCAAATATTTTTTTTATCAAACTAAACATATTTCAGTGCATATATGCTGTGAAACATTGCTAAAATATACAAGTGTTCTTTGTTCAATTGTTACATTCTTCTGTTACTTTTTCCATATCTCTGGCTCGTTGGAAAGTTTTGTCGGGGAAAGATGAAGCGAGTTCATCAGTACCTTTAAGTGAATTCGTCGTCCTGAAACTTATAGAGCCCCATATGTTTGATATGATAGAAGAGTAACAACAGAACTAGCAAGCTTGTCACTAGCAAGAAAACTAATAACTAGAAGGACTACTTTAGTTGGCGCCGTTAGATAAAATGAGAGAGAATTACCTAAACCTGCAAGACGAAAGAAGGACAACACGCATCGCTTCTCGACAATCGTTTATAAATCAGAAAAGTGTACTCTTACTATACATAAAAGTAAACCAAACGAAAAGGTATTGTTGTTGAGTTCAAAACGTAAACCGGTCAAAATTGAAAACGATGGTAAACGTTTGCCCGAAACTGTATTATTTTATAACAACACCAAATTTGGCGTAGATCTACAGATAGACAGACCAAATGGCTAGAAAATATACTGTCAACGCTGGATCCCGAAGATGATCTTTACAAGTATTTCATAATATCTTAGATCAAATGCCTGGATATTATACAACGAAATAACAGGGGAAAATGTGTCAAGAACAGATTTCTTATTTCAGTTAGCTGAAGAGCATCCGAGTGATTATAAAGATATAACCGGACGACCCTCGACAGAATCAGAACAAATAATTTTGTATGCACCATCAAAGAACCAGACACATGGTACACGACATCGAACAATAAAATATTGTACAAATCATTTTTGTGGTACGTGTAATAAACGTGTCTGTGCTGAATGCACTGCTAAAATGATTTTAACTTGTAAAAAGTCTGAATTGTGTAATTATTTTAAAAATGATTATTATTATCAAGTTTATTTTCAGTTTTCGTTAAATAAAACAGAATAATGTATAGAAACGCATACTTTTTTTTAAATAACTTGTTCTTTTCAAAAACAAATCATTTTGACCCATCCGGTAGAAATGGGCACGCATCAATCGTCGGTAGTTCTAGTGTTAAACAAACTGTAGCTTGATTCGCTTCCATAAAAAAAACTTTTGAATTCCTTCATCGCAGATCTTTTTGTATTTGACCACTTCGAGGATAATGAAATTATTGTCGAAATAACCATAAGCGACAAATAAAAATTATCAATTATTGAACATTGTTGATCAGTAAATAAAATTATGGTCTCGCGAGTGGAACATCCATTTATGAATATTTTTATATTCACTTATGTTTTTCGATGGAGATGTCAACTTCAGAACGGTATGATATATGAAAGTCTGGCATTTTATTCAAAAAAAAAACATTTTCACATCCTCTCTTTAATTCATACTCGTCTATGACCTTTTTGCCAATGTAAGAAGGAGTGACTGGTCTGATAAAATCACTTATACACTAGATATAATCCTATTAAAATCCTATATGGATTAAATGATTAAAATTGACTGATTATTATTGTAAGATATTTTTTTTATTAAAGTAATCTCTCTGTTCTTTTAGCATTTCACGCAAACGATGAGCTTATAATATTTATTCAAAACAAAATGATCATACTAAAGACAATACCTGGACAATACCTCAACAATAAAAACAATTTATTGTTTTTCTATTAAAGACAACACCTGGCATCAGTGTATTAGTCTGGGGGGGTGTCTAGGCGAGTTTTAATGTAAATTCAATAAAATTCATTAGGTGATTATAAAAAGCTTATTCAAAGAATACAATCCAGTCTTCTTTTCTCAAATCTGTCGAATTACAATACAATAACAGTTACAACAAACAATTTATTGAATTAAGTCAATGATTCATATTTTCGTTTCGGAAATCATAATTTTTTTCCAATCAAAAACACCAACTATGTACAGCAAAACTTTTCCGATTATACAACTTATTTGAAACAAATTCCGCGAGAAGAGGCGATCGTTGAAATATTTTTCAAAAAAAAGGAAAAAAAAAACATTTTTATATGTCGTCGTTCGCATATGTAAATGGACCGCTGTACAGTGAAAATTTATCATCAGGATTTGATAATATAACAAAGTAACGTTAAAATATCTGGTTATAATTAATGAAGCTTATAAGTGTTTGTATTTATCCGTGTTTAACGCGGGGTTAATTAATTATTGCGCTCGTTTTATCTTGTCATGAATGAATGTCATCTGTATTGATTTTCCGACTTAAATAGGTTACCGAGATAAACACTCTGCATGCATATTTTTTTGTCGATCTCTAATCATTGTATTTTTTCGTAGCGTTCATATTTAACAGCTCGCGAATTTTAAATACGTACGTGGTACTAACTTTATTAGTGTGATAGGTAAGAGCCTATAATATTTGTATGATTCATAAGAATGGTTTTCTGTACCTTACTGGTTTTTTTTTTTGTTGCTAAATCCTCTCAGGATGACAGCATCGGCGTTGAAATCCGTACAAGTTTACTATCAAATATCTTGAATAAACTTGCATGGAACATTTTCTCATCAGAATTTATGAGTGGAAATGATTGTAGTCACAGTGCTAAAATGGTATTGTCACTTAAGACTGTTCAAAATAATAATTGAATTTAATAAAACTAGTTCAAAGAGTTATCGCAGGGTTAACAAAAATGTTGAGTGGTGTATGATTATTTATTTATGAGAATATTGCTTTTCGCTTCTTTCTTCTCTGTATGAGTTCTTGTACATACAAAACTTGTAGGCCGACTTTCGTATATTTAAACATGTCTGCATCTAATGTTGAAGTGAAGTTTTTGTTTTTCAAATTTTTCACGACTGTATATTTGAATTGAAGTCACTGCGAAACAAATACCAGAACTCGAAAACTTGCGTTATACAAGTATTTCTGGAACTAATCACCGGAATGATCTACGGTAAAATGCAACGTTGCAAACAACAACCGAATATAAAAGTTACATCGACGATTCGCCTGTTTTCTGTTACAACCGAAATAGGGATTCCCTGATTTAATTAGAAATTGTGCTGCCAAGTGGTGTTGATGTTTATGTGTGAAGTGATTCAAGGTCAGACAACGTTATAAAATCTTTGTGGTGTCAGAAGACATCTCATGGTAGAATCAGGTATACCATGTACGCATTTTTAGATTCAAGAGGAGCTGGATGGAAATGATACCGCTAAATTAATTTAATAATTACTATACGAAAAGTCGAAAAATTAATTGTGGAAAAACGATTAAACTTGGAAGATAATTTTAGGTTAAAATTTTAAAAGGTGTCTTTTGACACCTTTGGTAGAAATAGTGTTAAGTTAGTATTAACACAAATTGGTCACTATGTCTGGAAACAGTTCATTGTTTCTACTGTTTATTCTCAGAAACATTTTTTAGTATTCCAGTCTCTACTACCTGTAACAGTTTTATGAATCTCTTTAAAATGGATCGAAAAACTAGTTAAAGTATAATGAATTATAATATGTGTCTGAGCAATCTAGAAAAAATAGTGTCTGTTTGACCACCTTTACGAAGAACATACCGTACATTTTGAAATGAATGTATCTGAAGTGAAAATTATTCATGTGTCACTGTCTGGATTGATTACTGTCTGGAAATAGTTAATTAGTTCTGTTTATTATCAAAAACATTTCTTAGTAATTCGAGGTTTTAATGACAACGGAATAAGAAAAGAAACACAGTTTAGAACTATATGAATGACTTTAATTGATGCGAAAAATTATAATCCAGACAAAAATGCGTGTGTATGTTATACAGAGTAGTTGACTTGTTTTTTTTTTTTATAAACATGTATCCATGGCAACCAGGACGGCGGTGCCACAAAGAACTAAAAATGAGAAGCTAAACATGTACAATAACGGAATCGTTAATATTTCAACAACATTTGTTAGTTATCCAGTCTCTATTATATGTAACAGTTTTATTGAATATTTTTAAAACGGATCGAATAACTATTTAAATTATAGTGAGTTATAAACTTCTGAGCAATCTAGAAAAATAACAGCGTTTGTTTGATCACCTTTATGAAGAACGGCCTATACATTTTGAAATGAATATATATGAACTGAAAATTATGCGTGTGCCACTGCCTGGATTGATTACTGCCTGGAAATAGTTAATTGGTTCTACTGTTCATTCTCAAAAACATTTATTAGTATTTCGAGGTTTTGATGACAACAACAACAACAAACAGAATGAGAAAAGAAACACAGTTTATAACTATATAAATGAGTTTAATTGTTGTGAAATTATAATCTAGATAAAAATGCGTGTGTATGTTATACAGAGTAGTTGATTTGTTTTTTTTTTTATAAAAATGTATCCATGGCAACCAGGACGGCGGTGCCACAAAGAACTAAAAGTGAGAAGCTAAACATATACAATAACTGAATCGTTAATAATTCAACAACATTTGTTAGTTATCCAGTCTCTATTATATGGAACAGTTTTATGAATATTTTTAAAACGGATCGAATAACTACTTAAATTATAGTGAATTATAAGCTTCTGAGCAATCTAGAAAAATAACAGCGTCTGTTTGACCACCTTTATGAAGAACATCCTATATATTTTGAAATTAATATATATGAACTGAAAATTATGCACGTCCATGTATGTATGTATGTATCGGAAGGTGTGGAGTATAAAATATAATAAGTGTTGTGAAAATATTACAGTTCGAGCACAGAACGCAAAGCAACATTGTTCACTCGAACAGAACGCTTTTTAATTTAATGCGGCATTAGAAGGAAAAATGAAGTTCATAAAAAAACGCATGTATGGAGAAATATGATAGGCGGAAAGTTTACAAGCAAGCTCCAGTTTGTAATATAAACGAGTCATGTAATATTGCTCGTAATAGTGAAACATGCCGAACAGTTTATCGGTGATCCGTTCGGAATTTTTGCTGGAAATTCTGATAAATGATGAACTATTTTCAAAGTGAAATGAAAAACGAAATCGATGTGTAAGAAATCAGACTGTTCGCGCGCTGGTTTCTTTTTTTTGTCGGTCATGTAAATTTCGTGTCAAACAATATTTGTATTTAATACTATTTTTATGTAGAATTCTCATATAATTTAGCTATAATTATAACTGAAATGATACATATATTCAGAGATGTATCAGAATGAGTACTGAACTGAATCGTGAACATTTAGATATTTCACTGTATTTCAGATCGAAACGTGAACTTCGCCCCATTAACAAAATATCAGTAAACTAAACTGACCTCGTTCCACAATAGGTCATTTGTACACTAATATGGGTCAATGGATCTACTCAATTAGAACAACAGCACAGACTGTTAGTGAGGTATGGGTCGTGGTTCGTGATTCTCGTGATAAACTTCAGTTAGTTTCACATCAATAACGTGAATGTTATGAATAAACGAGGCGTGAAGTGTAGTTGAAATGAACGATAAATGTCGTTTGAGGAATGGAAACAGTGAGACTTTTTATCGGGATGGAAATATAAAAGACAGAACGATAAAAGTTACTGTCAGTTTAGTACACAGGCCGTTGTTAAGATGCGAGTACTCTGTATTAAAGAGAATGTTATGTAAGTTAAAAATGTACAACAAATGCAAAGCGAAAGAAGATATAGTCCTATTTTACATACATTTTTGGTTTGGTGTTTAAAAGTGAATGATTCTAAAAGGCAATCAAACATCATTAAACTTAATTAATGTTTCTCAATGAAAAAGAACAATATATATATATATACACATATATATTGATACTATTATATGACGGTGGGATGAAAAGTGCCCGACCTAGCGACAGATGGTGCAAATTGTTGTCTATAATTTCATGTGTCATCCTTCATTAGCTCGACTTTAAAGTTTCTTTATATTAAAATAAAAGTTTTTTTGTATAATTCTATGACTATATATATATATATATATATATATATATATATATATATATATATATATAATGTAACAAATGTACACAGATGCATAGAAAAGATCTTTTTATTTCTTTAAAAAAACTACAAGAAATATATTTCTCGTCGGATAAGCTTTTATAAAAATAGCGGATTCCAAAAACACACCCGAGGTGGTAATAAACTCACACTTCTTTATGAATTGATTTATTAATTCTTGTCGAATAATTATTGAATTTTTTATTTTTACTTGAAATTAACCGAACATATTTAATTCGATGTAATATTTAATTGGATGGTTTCCGGTCTAACTGATTGATGATGCAAATAGTCATGAACCGTCTACGGTTTTGTGTATTATCATCCATCATTAGTTTGACTTCGAAGTTGTGTACAGTTATGTCAAGCAGTTTGCATTTGACAGTCTGTCAAAGTGAAGAAGTTTTGCGTTCTGCAAACGATGGAGAAAACCGGACCACGAGCAGTGATAAAATACTACAATATTAAGTATTTATCACTAATAGAAATAAAACCGGAGTGAGATTCCACTTTAAAAGAGTTTAGTCCATCGTTTTTAACAGTTAAAACATGGGTTGCAGACTTTAAACGTGGCCGTACGAGCACCGAGAATGCGGACTGTTAAGGCAGATCAAAAACGGTTACTTTTGAGGCCACGGTCCAAGAAGTACACAAAATTGTATCGAACAATCGTCGGCTGAAGTTGTTCAAGATAGAAAAGGCATATTGAAAGAGCGAGCACGTCATATTACGCAAAGTTTTGAGCATGAGAAAGCTATCTGCGCGGTGGGCGCTGCGATTGCTCACACCAGAACAAAAATTCAATCGTATGAACATCGCCGAGCAGTGTTTGACGCTGTTCAAGTGTAATCCAATAGAATTTTCGCACGATTCAACACCATAGATGAGATTTGGATTCACTATCACACTCCGGAGAGCAAGTAACAATCAGAACAGTGGACAGTGAGAGGCGAACCAGCTCCGAAGAAGATGAAAGCAGTTCAATCGCCCGGAAAGGTTATAGTGTCAGTCTTTTGGGATGCGAAGGTATTCTTTCGGTCGATTATCTTGAAAAAGATAAAAAAATATGTACAAATTAGTAAGTCAACTTACTTGACCAGTTGCACCAGAAAGTTTGCAAAAAACGGTCTGGATTAATGAAGAAATAAGTTCTGTTCCATCAGGAAATGCGCCTTGTCATAAGTCTGTTATTGCGGTGGCTAAAATTCATCAAATTGGCTACGAATTACTATCTCATACAATCTATAATCCATGTAGAAAGTACTATTTCAATTTACTTGATCAGTAGTATCAGAAAGTTTGCGAAAAGTGGTCTGGATTAGTGAAGAAAAAAGTTCTATACCATCAGGTAATGCGCCTTGTCACAAGTCTGTTATTGCGGTGGCTAAAATTCATCAATTGGGCTCGGAATTGGCGATTCGTGCAGCCCGCTTGCCAGGCTTGGTTTTGACGGATCTTAATTAGTTTCCGAACCTGAAATGTTTCAGGCTGGTATAAATTACTCATCGGATTGCGAAATGATTGGCTCCACAAACGATTTGTTTTGGAGATTCGGACGAATCGGCCTATAAGGATGCCACGCAGGCTCTAGAATATCGCTGGAATAACTCTATTGAGTTGAAATGAGTCCGTGTCGAAAAATAAAATCAATTCTCACTCAATATTTGGCCGTTTTATTTCCAAGACTAGAATCTTTTATTCCACACTCTTATCGATATTTTATGAAAACGGTTTATAGAAGGATAAGATAAAAAAAATGATATAGCCTTTCATACACACCAGCATAATCAATTTTTAAATTTATTGTCATCTCATACAAAAAATATGACTAATAAGTTTCTGTCATGTTATTGTCATAACACAAATAATACAAGTATGTAAATATTATATATATATATAATATATATATATATATATATATATATATATATATCCATACATGCTTAATATCAGATCCTATCAGAGGGAAAATCAAGAGGGAGAACTTGATAACGCCTCATCATTTTAGGGGCTTCAATTTTTAACTTGTTGATATAAAACAACTTAAGAAAACCTGGAAGTCAGTTCTTGTTGAGTGTAAAAAAATTGCAGCCGAAAATGAAATTATCACAGAATTTAAAATAAATAAATTTGAAGACCAGACATCTGCTGAAGGATATTTTCATATAAACGTTTTTGACAAAATCCTCAATTCAAAAATAGATGAACCCATGGGTAGATTCGAAGCCATTTCTTCTATTTACATTTTTTTTGAAGTTTTATGGAAATTTATTGAAATTGATCAGTAGAATATAGTTTCAAACGCAAAATTGCTGCAAAAGAAATATGAAAATGAAATAAGCGAAGAAATTCGAGAAGAATCAATACAGCTGCAGTGTGTTTACAAATACAATCTTAAACTAAGCACGAAACCGACAGAATTATTTAAAGAAATTATCAACATGTGATCCTTAAACATATTACCCGATACAGGGATCATGCTTCGAATTTTTTTAACCATGCGTGTGAGTGTAGCAGGAGGAGGAAGATCACTTAGTGTTCTGAAAACGATTAAACACTTTCTACGATCGGCAGCGAGCCGAGAGCGGCTAAACGGACTGGCGACGCCGGACGTGAATGACCAGATAGCCCGTATTTCAGATTATTCTGAAATAATAACTGAATTCGCCGTGTGATAAAGCGCGGAAAGCTTCTGTTAAATAATTCTTATACTCGAATAAATACTGAATATCGTTGAACAAGCATAAACATTTTATATTTTCTTCTCCATATTTTTCAATACTTAATCGCCTCGAAATACCGGTTGCCCTGGGCCTCTCATTTTCTCTGAAAGTCTGAACAAATCAAACTATATATATATATATATATATATATATATATATATAACAAGTGACAAAATAATTAAATATGTAAATTGATAGTGACAGAAATTCTATCATAGTTCAAAACATTGAACTTGAATGTCTGCATATTCTATGTTATCGATATTAGATAAGTTTCAAGACAGACAAGTACTCAATCATGTAAATGCATAGGCAAATTAGTTAATTATTTTACTTATTGCAAACATCACTTCATCAGGTTTTGCTTTGTCTAAGTCTATTGATTCTATCTATAAATATTAACAGTAAAGTGATCGGCAGTAACAAACTGCACTTATACTTTCAGAGTAGTTTAGACTGGACTACAGAAAGAGACACATTTTCTGAACAATAAATTAGTGCAGAGAATGAACAGTGATATGAAAAATCAGATCGGAAGGAAAGAGCGAGCTGCCGGTGATGAGTTGAAGAAAGATACCCAATACAGGCTGGCGGTTTATGATTAAAAAAGGTTTAATTTATAAAATTAGAGACAATATCAATATTAATTACTATGTATTGGAATATGTACTGATAATCATAATTTCACTCGACAATTAAACACATTTTCCTTAATGAAAGATATACAAAATACATCTTTTAGGAGTACCGACAGACTTTCCAAGTGATATCACTGATATTTTAATAAAATCAAATCACTTTCAAAGCTTAACAAATATCTAATAACTAAAGTTAACTGAAAACTTAACGACAAGAAATATTTTGAAAAGATAAGTAGAAGAGAAACAGATGTCCGACTGAATTTTGCGTATCGTAAAATAAATATCATGTCAGTGTTTAAAATGTATCGTCTAATGAAATAGCCGACGACTAATTAATTATTTGGTCGAGTATTGTTTCTTAGATTAGTTAGAACAGTTTACCGGCGACGAGATTTTCTTCTAAAGAACAAAAATATTCCGTGTTCACAGCTCGGAAGTTTCACTTCGGCGCGCGGCCTCGTCGCGCGCACGTTTTCATTTTGCGGCCTGCGGACCGAGCGAAAAGAAGTACAATTGAAATGTTTCTTCTTCGGAAAAATGTGATCTCTTAACAGTCGCGCAGGATGCGGCTCGCTCCGAAAAACGGGGGTGTCAGGAGATGAAGAACCGGTCCTGATATCGTAGGGGCGTGGTGGCGGCGAACGAGGGCGTCGGCGTCGCGCAATGACGTCACATATCGCGATGGGGCGCGTCGCGCTGCTACTCGGCCGACGGCGTGGCCAGTGCTGCGTCGCGCGTCGGCATATGCGACTCGCGCTCTGTGCGCTGCTGCGACGACGAACCGCTCGGACACGAACCGGCGCACTCCTTACGTACTTGTCACGCAGCGAGGACGACGTTCCGATCCGGTCCGTCTCTACGCGGGGAACGCGCGCGATACGAACCCGCGCGCGACCGTAAACAGTTACACCGGACGTTTTTTTTCCTCTTCGTTCGTTCCTTTCTGTTTTTTTTTTCACACACACACACACACACTCATGAGTATGAATTCTCGTTCCGTCTCTCGTCATCCATGAAAGTTGCAACCGTTCGCCGATGCGTGCGTAATCAACGCGGCCGTGTGTTTGTATGCGCGTGTGGTGTTTTGTGATGCAGGAGCGGTGATAATTGTAAAGAGAGGAGAGATCGGATAGATATAGGAGAGGACTCGCCGACGTGCGGCGGTGCGTGTAAAAATCGTGTACAGACCCGATTGTTGTGAAAGTTTTCGTCTCGCGTTCGACGTTCGCCCGCGAGGAACGGAGCAGAAGAGAGTCGTACGCGGTTCACGTTCACCGTGACACGCAGACAACTACCGATGGAGAAAAGTTCCCGACGAACTTGATCCGAACGGCTCGCATCCGCAACGTACAGGAATTACGTGTACGTATTACAGTTTTGAGTTTTGAAATTCGTGCGATTGTCCCCTTTCGATTTGTCCGTGCTCGTGCAGGACGACAGAAACGAACGCATAACAGTCTCTGCATAAGTTGTCTCGACAATCATTTTCGAACACGTTACTGACAAGAGAAACAATACATGTTACTCGATGCAATCTCTTCAGACAATTATACATCACATATCGAATCGTCTACAGTTCTTTGTTGAAAATGAATAATCGAAGCGAAACTATTCGATCCTATCGCATCTGAAAGTCAAATTCATCAATACAGCAC
>CM068315.1:1722747-1760247 GCA_034766995.1 Acanthacorydalis orientalis
CACGGACACGGACACGGACACGGACACGGACACGGACACGGACACGGACACGGACACGGACACGGACACGGACACGGACACGGACACGGACACGGACACTGGACACGGACACTGACACTGACACTGACACTGACACTGACACTGACACTGACACTGACACTGACACTGACACTGACACTGACACTGACACTGACACTGACACTGACACTGACACTGACACTGACACTGACACTGACACTGACACTGACACTGACACTGACACTGACACTGACACTGACACTGACACTGACACTGACACTGACACTGACACTGACACTGACACTGACACTGACACTGACACTGACACTGACACTGACACTGACACTGACACTGACACTGACACTGACACTGACACTGACACTGACACTGACACTGACACTGACACTGACACTGACACTGACACTGACACTGACACTGACACTGACACTGACACTGACACTGACACTGACACTGACACTGACACTGACACTGACACTGACACTGACACTGACACTGACACTGACACTGACACTGACACTGACACTGACACTGACACTGACACTGACACTGACACTGACACTGACACTGACACTGACACTGACACTGACACTGACACTGACACTGACACTGACACTGACACTGACACTGACACTGACACTGACACTGACACTGACACTGACACTGACACTGACACTGACACTGACACTGACACTGACACTGACACTGACACTGACACTGACACTGACACTGACACTGACACTGACACTGACACTGACACTGACACTGACACTGACACTGACACTGACACTGACACTGACACTGACACTGACACTGACACTGACACTGACACTGACACTGACACTGACACTGACACTGACACTGACACTGACACTGACACTGACACTGACACTGACACTGACACTGACACTGACACTGACACTGACACTGACACTGACACTGACACTGACACTGACACTGACACTGACACTGACACTGACACTGACACTGACACTGACACTGACACTGACACTGACACTGACACTGACACTGACACTGACACTGACACTGACACTGACACTGACACTGACACTGACACTGACACTGACACTGACACTGACACTGACACTGACACTGACACTGACACTGACACTGACACTGACACTGACACTGACACTGACACTGACACTGACACTGACACTGACACTGACACTGACACTGACACTGACACTGACACTGACACTGACACTGACACTGACACTGACACTGACACTGACACTGACACTGACACTGACACTGACACTGACACTGACACTGACACTGACACTGACACTGACACTGACACTGACACTGACACTGACACTGACACTGACACTGACACTGACACTGACACTGACACTGACACTGACACTGACACTGACACTGACACTGACACTGACACTGACACTGACACTGACACTGACACTGACACTGACACTGACACTGACACTGACACTGACACTGACACTGACACTGACACTGACACTGACACTGACACTGACACTGACACTGACACTGACACTGACACTGACACTGACACTGACACTGACACTGACACTGACACTGACACTGACACTGACACTGACACTGACACTGACACTGACACTGACACTGACACTGACACTGACACTGACACTGACACTGACACTGACACTGACACTGACACTGACACTGACACTGACACTGACACTGACACTGACACTGACACTGACACTGACACTGACACTGACACTGACACTGACACTGACACTGACACTGACACTGACACTGACACTGACACTGACACTGACACTGACACTGACACTGACACTGACACTGACACTGACACTGACACTGACACTGACACTGACACTGACACTGACACTGACACTGACACTGACACTGACACTGACACTGACACTGACACTGACACTGACACTGACACTGACACTGACACTGACACTGACACTGACACTGACACTGACACTGACACTGACACTGACACTGACACTGACACTGACACTGACACTGACACTGACACTGACACTGACACTGACACTGACACTGACACTGACACTGACACTGACACTGACACTGACACTGACACTGACACTGACACTGACACTGACACTGACACTGACACTGACACTGACACTGACACTGACACTGACACTGACACTGACACTGACACTGACACTGACACTGACACTGACACTGACACTGACACTGACACTGACACTGACACTGACACTGACACTGACACTGACACTGACACTGACACTGACACTGACACTGACACTGACACTGACACTGACACTGACACTGACACTGACACTGACACTGACACTGACACTGACACTGACACTGACACTGACACTGACACTGACACTGACACTGACACTGACACTGACACTGACACTGACACTGACACTGACACTGACACTGACACTGACACTGACACTGACACTGACACTGACACTGACACTGACACTGACACTGACACTGACACTGACACTGACACTGACACTGACACTGACACTGACACTGACACTGACACTGACACTGACACTGACACTGACACTGACACTGACACTGACACTGACACTGACACTGACACTGACACTGACACTGACACTGACACTGACACTGACACTGACACTGACACTGACACTGACACTGACACTGACACTGACACTGACACTGACACTGACACTGACACTGACACTGACACTGACACTGACACTGACACGCACGCACACACGTTTCACAGCGGGGCCGGGCGAGCCGGGCAGGTGGGCGCGTTTTGCCCCTTCCACATCAAAGAGGTTAGTTCATGGTTTTTTGATGACGTTTCAAGATGGCTACCGATGACGACAAGACACACACACGCGCGCGCGCGCGGGCGTGCGCTCGTGGACACACACACACACGCGGGCGTGCGCACGTGGACACACACACACGCGGGCGTGCGCACGTGGACACACACACGGACACTGACACACACACATGGACACACAATCGGACACACCCACGCGCAGACACGGACAGGGACACACACGGACACGGCCCACACGGACACACACACGGACACGGACACACACACATGGACATAGAAACACACACACACAAGGACGGACGAACACACACACACGGACACGGATACAAGGACAGACGGACACACGGACACACATTCAGCGTCCGTACACATGTATTTTAGATTATTTCATGCAAGCTCTTGAAAGGCATTATTATCTTTATAATCAGGAGATAGCTGTACGTATCTGTCTTGCGAGGAGAGGTTGCCAACGCGGAGATTTTGAATCGTGCTATGGACGGGTGCTGTTTGGTAGATATTGACTCCTAGTTTATTAAATATCGATGCGCTTCTGGATTGTTTCGGAAAAAGCACGGCTCAAAGTTTCAATGACGTCTGAATACCGATCTCTGCGCGACGTTGATAAAGTGATGGCGTAGCATAGTTAGTTAGGTATGGTGGCCGGAACGCTGGAGGTCTCTGGGTCGTTTCTTTTTGCTAGATTTTTTTTACCGATCTTTCTTTGACCTGACGCAGTGCGTGATCACCGCTCCCTTTGTGGACTGCCACCGTTCGTGCTTAACTTGTTGTACTGCTTGTTGTACTGTTTTGAAGTTTGCTATCTTGCACCGTAGCTGTAGTCAATTTATATCAAAGTTATCTTATAAATATATGAATATAAATATATATATATATATATATATATATATATATATATATATATATATGTATTTGAATGTTCTATATCATATCTTAGTCATAATTGAAATAGGTTAACAATGAATACCGAAAAAGTTCAAAAAACCGCAGAAAAAAACATGTTTTCTTGCTGAAAATATCCAAATTGTTTAAAATTTGTCAAGTATTTAATACTGGTCGATGCGTATTTGAATGTTCTATATCATGTCTTAGTCATAATTGAAATAGGTTAACAATGAATACCGAAAAAGTTCAAAAAACCGCAGAAAAAAACATGTTTTCTTGCTGAAAATATCCAAATTGTTTAAAATTTGTCAAGTATTTAATACTGGTCGATGCGTATTTGAATGTTCTATATCATATCTTAGTCGTCATTGAAATAGGTTAACAATGAATACCGAAAAAGTTCAAAAAACCGCAGAAAAAAACATGTTTTCTTGCTGAAAATATCCAAATTGTTTAAAATTTGTCAAGTATTTAATACTGGTCGATGCGTATTTGAATGTTCTATATCATATCTTAGTCGTCATTGAAATAGGTTAACAATGAATACCGAAAAAGTTTAGAAAACCGCAGAAAAAAACATGTTTTCTTGCTGAAAATATCCAAATTGTTTAAAATTTGTCAAGTATTTAATACTGGTCGATGCGTATTTGAATGTTCTATATCATATCTTAAATCACAAATATATTTTCTATATCACAAATATATTTATTTATATATATATATATATATATATATATATATATATATATATATTATGTATGAATGTATGTGTACATACATGAATATTAATTTCAATATCACTTAATGTATAGAATCGAAATTAACTAAATATAACGTTCATTCGTGATAATCAAAAATGCAAATTCACTGCCTAGCAATTTACACATGGAACACGCGCGCCTCCTCTGTATGTGCTTGTTTACACATTCATATGCATGTTTGAGCTTGTGTGTATTTGTGTGCGTGTGGTATTTTTTTTTTAAATACGGGCACGGATCACGAATGTCCGAAGTATCGTTCGGCGAACGAACGGCCTGTATAGTAATAATCGGCAATGATCAAGAACATAAACCGGCCGTCCGAGTCGAACGGCGTCGGCGCCGTTACACCGCGGCCGCAGCGTATGGAGCGCACGGCGCCGTTGTTCGGTGCACGAGGACCGCTCAGTGGAACACTCCGCCTCGTAAATAACCACAACGACGTACGAACATAAGTCAAAATACGTTTATTGTTTCTTGACGTGATTGCAGACGGACCCGGCGGACGGCTGTTATTTTTAAATCGTATAAATCGCACGCTCGTTTATATTTATACTGGCCGGCGGATCGTTCGAGCATCTTCATGCACACATTTCTATTTTATACACTTGATAGAAAAACCTGACTTTTTTGTATTTTTTTCATTCGATTCTTTACTTCTGATGTTAATTTAATCATTCGGATGACACTTGCAAGGCATTTTTTATTACTTGTAAATACAATTTTAAAATAATATTTTCTATGGCTCTCGAACATTCGAAAATGTATGAAAACTAATTATATGTGGTTCCTATTATCGAAGAAATTGCACATCCCTGTTCTATGTTGATCATTTGATGAGTAAAGTAAATGAAAGACGGTCATGTGACCCACAAATTAATTCCCACTGACTGCACAGATCAGAATAAAAATCTAATTAAAAAATGTTCAACACATGATAATTGATCATTTCTATTTTATACACTTGATAGAAAAATCTGATGTTTTTGTATTTTTTTCATTCGATTAGTTACTTTGAATGTTCAAATGACACTTGTAATTAATTAGTCATGCGCAGTTCACACATTTTTAACAATACTGATCTCACTTTAACTTAGTGTGTGTAATGTCTATTCTCTCTCCGTTATGACCCGAGTGTGTGTGATCGGCGTCAGAGGTTTGTATTCAACAATTAAAAGCAGTAGACAGCCTGGCCGGTGCCTACGAAGGCATATTGCATTGTTATAGCAGGCTAGGGATGATAGACACGGGTTTTGATGAGTCTTTTTCGTGCTGTCAACAGAAGCAGTTGAGTTAGAAATTTGAGTCAGTCAACAACAGATCCAGTATCCGAACAGTCAATTCAATAACAATCATAAACTACATCACCTTTCCTAACATTTTCTAATTGTAAAATAATTGATGTAAAGGACCTGTGATAAAAAAATAATATTATCTTTAGTTAGCTTACTTGATTTATTTTCTGATTACAAAAAATAAAAATTGTAATTAGTTGTTAGTAATAAAAAAAATAATCTTAAACAAGATGTAAGTCAAAAATCAATGTCACAATGAAAGTAAGACATTTATTAAAATAATTAGTACAGAAATATATATCTTTTTAAATTCAATATTTAGTGCGTAGCCCCTTATCAAGACTCGAAGGAATAGTTTCCACTATCTTTTTGCAGTACGTTAAATCAGTATTGTTCCATTCTTCCAGTAACGTTTTCCTAAATCGCTCCTGTTAGAAATTGACTGATTACGGATATGTCCTTAGAGACAACTCTACAAATCTTCAAATAAATCTCGATCGAGACTTCGTAGCCGTGATTCCATTACGTGGGGACACTTGCAAAGGAACCGTATGTCCATTTCATGTGGCTTGCGCTTTGGGTCATCGCCTCGATAAAAATATTAATCATTCAGTAGATCCCATTTTTCAACACTAAGAGTCAATTTTTTTCTTACAATATTTAAATATTTATTTTCGGTTCATACGTCTGTCTATAAAATGTAGAACTACTGAACCATTTAGCTGGTATTGAATCCGAAACAATGATTGATCCACTGCCATGTTTTTCTGTTATCACACACACACACATAAATACATACATATATATATATATATACATATATATATATATACATATATATATATATATATATATATACATATATATATATATATATATATATATATATATATACATATATATATATACATATATATATATATATATATATATATATGTTGGGCACAGTTGTTCGTTCGACTTGCTTGACACATAGAGCCCACGGTCAGCCCAAAAAATAATATATTTACTCTTATCAGTAAACAGTACACGTTTAGAAAAAGACAACATTCTTATTTTGATACAAATTCGTAAGATCAAGTCGTTTAGTTTGATTTGTCTTCACAATAAACGGTTTTCTTCGCAAAGCTCGACCATTAAATCTATATTTTCACATAGTTTCTGTACATGCTTTAATTTTGAGATGTTTTTCGTCCAATTTTCTTAACTTTGATGCACTCAGAATCGGATTTTTGCTAACTTGTTAGGCTGTATAGATCTTATCTACTTTGCTGGACAGTTCTGATTCCCTACTTTTTCTAATTTCGAATTGATTTGTACGTTTATACCTTTTTCATAATGCTGTGTACGGTTTAATGCCTTTCGATCACTGTTTTCGATATTTCTCGAATAGATTCGCCATCTTGAAAATGTTTAAATATAAGTTTTAGCATATCAATCGACGTTTGACCAGCTTGTCGTCCCATGTTTCCAAATAAGCCGACTTACCTCAATGCTCGCACAATAAAAAATATATGAGAACAATGAAAGTGATAGAAAATGGAATCCAGCGATTACCCAATTATTAACCCCTTGCCTTATGATTTAATTCCACGACAACGCGCTCTATTGTCACGCCATAGTCAAGACATAGTCAAGACATATGACAAGTCTCACTCCATATTACAAGGCAAAGGGTTAATCAATAATACCATGAAGCTAATTTCGATAAAAACTGAAATTTATGACAGTCCCCGTTTCAATGCGAACTACCATATATATATATAAAGGAAATCACAAATGTAATATTAAATATTAATTTTCAATGTAATAAAGTAAAGTGAATATGTACGCTTGTAATCTCTGTAAGAGATGTTAAGAAGCATTTATGTATTTTTTTGTTTAACCCCATTTACTAAATTTACACTATATATATATATATATATATATATATATATATATATATATATATATATATATACATATATATACATATATATATATATGTATGTACACACCAATATATAATACACCTACGTTTTCCTTCTTACCTGAAAAACAAGCCATTTATCGCATGCATGAATCGTAAAAAAATTATATATAACTTATATATATATATATATGTGTGTGTGTGTGTGTGTGTTCACGTCAACTTTAGGCGAGATTGCTAACAAGTCGTTTTTATATGAGTGTCATTAAATTTTATCATGTATATTTATTTTTATATACAAGCCCTTATTAAGTCTTAAATGATTTAAAAAAAATATAGCATGAACTTTATTTCATTAAAATAAAAGTTTGACTAGAGAAACTCATTCGAAAAAAACTGTATTACTAAAATCAGTCTGCTGATTATTGAATACAATTATTGTGAGCTGGTCTAACGCTTAAGATTTATTTTCTTTTTGATTATGATAAACACTAAATAATATTAATATATTTTTTTTCAAATACTCTCTTGTCCCAATCGTTTCTGTGCATATTTTTTTGTATGCTTAACTTGCCTTTCTTATTCGTTACAATTTATAACTCATATATTTTATTCATAACTCGTAAACTTTTTAAACAGTGGGCGTAACAAGCTATTTAGGTTCATATTGTGACCTGTGTATATAAATACATAAATGTATATATATATATATATATATATATATGTATATATATATATATATAGTACAAACTTAGTAAAAAAAAAGTATGAACTTCCATTCATTAAAATAAAAAGTTTGACTAGAGAAATTAATTCGAAAAAACCGTATTAATAAACTCAGTCGGTTGATTATTAAATACAATTATTGTGAGATGGTCTAATACTTGACATTTATTTTCTTTTTGATTATGATAAACACTAACTAATATTAATATAGTTTTTTATAAGAGTCTCTTGTCCAAATTGTTTCAGTGCATATTTTTTTGTATGCTTAACTTGACTCTCTAATTCGTTACAATTTATAACTCATATATACTTTTTTTCATAGGTCATACACTTGTTAAAGAGCGGGCGTAACCAGCTTTTTAGATTCATATTGTGACCTGTATATATATATATATATATATATATATATAGTATAAACTTAATAAAAAAAAAATAGTATGAACTTCCATTCATTAAAATAAAAAGTTTGACTAGAGAAATTAATTCAAAAAAACTGTATTAATAAAATCATTCTGCTAATTATTAAATACAATTATTGTGAGCTGGTCTAACGCTTGAAATTTATTTTCTTTTTGATTGTGGTAAACACTAACTAATATTAATATAGTTTTTTATAAGATTATTTTATTCAAACAGTTTCCTTACACATTTTTTTGTATGCTTAACTTGACTTTCTTACTCGTTAAAATTTATAACTCATATATATATTTTATTCATAACTCATAAACTTTTTAAAGAGGGGGTTTAACAAGCTTTTTCGGTGCATATTGTGGTCTGAGTATATATATATATATATATATATATATATATATATATATATAAATATATATATACATAAATATATATATATATATATATATATATATACAGGGCATTTCAAAGATAATGCAATGCCTGGGACAACCGATATTTTTGAGCCCGTTCAAAATTGAAAACTATGAGGAAAAATATAAAATGATTATACTTTTTTAATGATATTGGATATTTATTCAAGTGTAAAAAATAGTTAACAGAAGCTTTTCGCGCTTTAGCACTAGCAAAATCAGTTATTATTTCAGAATAATCTGACATACACACACACACACATATATATATATATATATATATATATTTATATATATACATATATATATATATATATATATATATATATATATATATATGTCTGGCACGTTTTTATTCGTACCCGAAATTAAATGTAACTATCAACGATTGCAGAGTTTGCTATTTATAATGATATTAAAACAATACAAAAGTCACAATTAATACATATTTTATGTAACATTCAAATTCATAACAGCGTCTCTCGCTATTCATTTATTAATTGTTTATCACCTGCACGACAGGGCCGCACTCTGCGATCACTCATACACACACCGTTGCCTGGGCCTCATTCTGTTGTCAAGGGCAGTGATCATAACATGCGGAGGACAAGCACCGGGAAAATATATATATATATATATATATACATATATGACAAATATATATATATATATATATATAACTCTATTTCAATGAATAATATTTTATTTTTGTATTATTATTATTAATAAGAACACAAAAAAATGTATAATCTATAACCGAAATAGTCTATTTCAATACTGATCCCCTTTTCAAATATGTCAACGCAAATATATGATTGGAAAAGACAGGAAATTACAACGCATTAGCTATTTATTTCAAACACATTGATTTGATTGATTCGACAACTTCATAGATAATTACATATTATTAATTATAATGGGTACGTGCGCGTATATATTGTAGATAATAAAAGGAAATTAGATTTGCGATTATATTCTCATGTGTTTGTTTCGCGTTCCTTTCGTTACAAATACATTTCAGTGAACTTAATTGAATCGATATGAAATCTAAATTGATTAGGAAATTATTGGTTATGTATGAACGTGTGTGCAAGCATTTATAATCGTTTCAAGTTTTATTTATTTATTTATTTATTATCCATTATTAAAGAAAATAGTATGAGTAAGTCTAAAAAGGTGTATTTAAAAATATTCGAACTAACATACTTTAAAATCAACTTTTAGAATTTGATAAAATGATTTAAAAAAATCTAACAAATTTTCTCGGAAAACAGTAATTCGTTTAAAAAGGTAAAATGTAGCTGCAATGAATAAATATTACTAACTAATAAAATTAGAGTCGACTCGAACGCATAAAAGACAATCATCCACTTCCATTGTTCTTATTTAATTGTCGAAGCGATTAAAGATGACGTTTCAAACAAAACGACGTTCTAATATTGTCAGGTGTACAAATTAATTCAGTACCTTTTTTCCAGAAAATGGATGTTTATTGACAGAAAAATGGAATACAATTCAATCTTGAAAATATTTTACATTATTTTGTATACTTTTTATCCATCTGTCTGGTTACTGACGGAGCCCGTGTCGGAAAAGAAGATGGTGCCTCTGAGTCGATGAAGTCATCAATGTATTCTCAGACCTGTTAAAATGGATACCGGCCGGGTGATGCTGGAGTGGCTGGAACTGGTGATAATCTGACGGAGTTACGTCCGTCATGAGAAAGAACTTCCCAGCCCAAGGACAAATAATGTCTGAGGTCCCCTTCACGGTGTGCAGCCGAATGTTGTCATGCTTCAAAATAACTTGTCTCGTTCCCTCGCCAGCGAATAGTTTTCTTCTCCTTAGTGATGAATTAGATTGAGGGTACGGGTGGTGTTTTATGAGTTGCTCGAACCTGGTCAGACAGTAAATTCAGAGAGTTACCAATAACAAATCACCCGCTCGAGTGACGAACTCAAACGGATGATATGTTATTGTTAACTCTCTGAATTTACAATCTGACCAGCTTCGAGCAACTCATAATACACCGCACCCTTAATGTCTCACCAAATACACAATAACACTTTTTTGGCATGAATATTAAGTTTCGCTATCGATTTCAATGATTCGCCGGACATAACCCGTGGTTTTCGAAGCCTAGGAGTGACGTACAAAACCCATTCTTCGCTTCCGGCTATGATTTCATGCAAAATATCATTCTTTTTCAACCTTGTGAGCGATAAAATAGCCGTATCGCATTTTCTATCTCTGTTTTCCGAGCTGAACTCATGTGGACTCCATCATCCTAGCTTTTGAATTTTTCCCAGTCAATATAGATATAAGGAATTTGTGTGCTGGGCGACTTCGGGTTGTTGAGCGAGTTCCTGTTCAGTTTGAGCGGAATTTACACTCACTTCGCTCCTCAAGCTCGTAGTCTTCAAATTTTTCCGGTTGTCAAGGACGTTGTCGATCAGAAAGATCAAGATCGCCACTCCGAAACCTTAGAAATCATTTTTTGCATGTCTTATCGGTACCAGCACATTCCAGCCAAGCTGAACAAATCACTCCTGCGGCTATCGCTTCATATTTTTTCAACTGGATTGTGAAAATTATGCAGTTTCAGATATGTTGCTTTTCGGACGCCATCGTGTTCACTGCCGGTCGATGAGGTAATGCCAACCGCTTGGCCAAGATGTAGAATGGTTTTTAAATGCGGAAGTCGGAATTTCCAAATCCCAAAACGACAAGTAAATATTTTAATTCAAAACAGAATCACATGATTGATTCAATTTAAAGGCACCGGATTGATTTTCACACCTAATGAAAACAATTTTATGAACCACATATGGTTCTTTATGAGTACAGTACATATTATTTGTGCAATTTTCAAAAAAATACAGCTTCATATAAATCACACACTTAAAAAGATATCTCTGTGATATTCTCTTTCCATCGAAATACACTTTTCACATATATAATAACCGAATATGCATAAGAAAACTTGATAGGAATCCGACAGAAAACATGGATGATGATCAAACGTGAACAGGGAAAGAAAAAATGTTCTTTTCTGTTACATCAAATAAAAAAAAAACACATTTTCCTACCAAGAGAATTCACTGAGAGTCAAAATATATTCCACATTATTGTAATTAGCACATAATATACGCATTGGAAGAAATGATTGCGTTTAAAAATAAAATATGAACTATTTTTTTACCGTTTTCGCAGACATGCCTATAAAAAAAGGATGTATATATATATATATATATATATAAAACTCTAATAATAATATCTCTAATAACATCTCTAATAATATATTTATATATAAAATCAAAATTATCTACAAAAATAAAAAAAATCTATGAATTCAACTTATTTATTTGTGACAAGGTTTCTACAGTAGCCAGATATCTTTATATTCCTTCTCTCTCTCTCTCTCTCTCTCTCTCTCTCTATATATATATATATATATATATATATATATATATATATATAATCAAAATTATCCACAAAAAAGAAAAAAAATCAATGAAGACGACTTATTTTCTTGGGACAAGGTTTCTATAGTAGCCAAATATATTTATATCTTTTCTCTCTCTCTCTCTCTCTCTCTATATATATATATATATATATATATATGAATAAATATATATATATATATATATATATATATATATATATATAAAATCAAAGTTATCCACAAAAAATAAAAAAAATCCCTGGAGTCGATTTATTTATTTGGGACGAGGCTTTTATGCTACCCAAATATGTTTATTGTTCTATTCGGTTACATGTACATGCTCATAATTGACAAGTGGGCGAGCACAGAGAGCCTGAAGGTTGGTGAGTGAAGCGAGAAGGGGGAAGAGCCCCCTAGTGTATATATATATATATATATATGTATATATATATATGTATATATATGTATATATATATATATATATATGTATATATATAAGTATATATATATATATATATATATATATATGTATATATATATATATATAAATATGTATATATATATATAAATAGATAGATAGATACATGTAAAGAGAGGAAGAGAAGAGGGGGATGTAGACTTAGTTATTTGTATAATATTTGTTAGTGTTAACTTTTAAACATTAGTTTTTCATTCTCTTGAAAAGTCTCCTGCCCAAAAGATGGGAAAAATTAGTGGTTAACGATGGACAATACTTTGAATGATATGTTTTTTCAATTTCATTAAAAATAAACGACCTTTTTTCATGAAGAAAACGCTACGAATCAATTCCAACACCCAATATATATATATATATATATATATATATATATGTATATGTTATGATATGTTGAGGTTGAAAATTCCAAATACTAAAACGCCAAGAAAATATTTTATTTCAAAACGTCGTCATGACTGGTTCGATTTAAAGGCACTGGATTAATTGTCAAGTCTAATAAAAGCAATCTTATAAATCGCATATACTTTTTTATGACTACAGTGCATATTTTTTTCTGCAATTTTGAAAAAATAAAGCTTCATATAAATCGCACACTTAAAAATATATCTCTGTAATATTTTCTCTCCATCGAAATACACTTTCCACATATGTAATAACCGAATATGCACAAGAAAACTTGATAGGAATCTGACAGAAAACATGAACGATGATCAAACGTGAACAGTGAAATAAGAACTGTTGTTTTCCGTTATCGCTAATAAAAAAAAAAAAAATTCTACCGAGTGAATACACTAAGAATAGAAATATATTCCATATTAATGTAATAAGCACATATTGTGTGCATTGGGAGAAAAGATTGTGTTTAAAAATAAAATATAAACTATTTTTTTACAGTTTTCGCAGAAATGCCTATAAAAAGGATATATATATATATATATATATATATATATATAAATGTGTGTGTGTGTGTGTGTGTTGGGGAGATATCTATATGTACAAATATACATATATGTTTATATTTAACAAGTCCGGTCAGCGTTACCGCACGCATCAAACGCTCAACGCGATAAAGCACGCGATACGAAACATTGACACCGACGTCCCGAGCTCAACGTTTGGCTAGATCGTTCACCTCCGCTTCACTGTTGTGCTTCTGCGACGACGACGGCGACGACGCCGATATGATGAACACAACGCACTTGGAGTTTTGTAAACTCCGTGCGCGGCGCCGTTCGTGCACGATTTTTGATCCCGATAAGCCAGTGATCACGTACGTCGGTTCAAAAAACAAAAATAAAAAAAAAAAAAAACATAAACAACATAGAATGGAGCAGATCACGGCATACATTCTTTTATTTGCGAGCGAACATCGTGCGCGGTCGGACAAATTGCAACGGGGTTTTTTTCGTGACACAAGCGCTTAAACCTTTTCTGTAAAGTGTGCGGTGCTTGCACGTTTCTGTAGCAACGAAAATGCTGAAAGAGTTTTGTACAAAAGATATTTAGTACCAGTACGACATTTACATCCCGAAAGTAAAAATAAAAATAAAAAAAAATAAATAAATAAAATAAAAATAAAAGTAAAAGTAAAAATAAAGTATAAATGCGGTGTTCTCATATAGATGTATATGGATGATGGAATACTATGCAATTATTGAAATAAAGTATCAGATCCATTCGATGATCAATTGTACGGAACGTTTTCTCGATCTTATCGTGAATGATTAACAGTGATCATGCAAATTCACAAGAAGAAATATTAGTTATTAGAAAAATATATTATAAAATTATATTGTAATTATATTAAAATTATACAAAAATTATATTATAGAACTATATTAAAAAATTAAGTATCAAAAGATTATATCAGGCACATTTTGTTTTGGAGCGCTACAAATCCAGTCCGAAATTTATAGTTCAGATGTTATCAGTCTTAGTCAAGGACAAAGATTGTTTCAACGATTTCGGTCCGAGAAGTACCGCCTCGAAGATGAGGAAAAGTCAGGACGTCGTCAACAGTTTAATGGTGGGATCGTGCGAACACTAGTGGAACTAATCCTAGTTCAACGGTAGAATAATTAGCCAAGAAAGTCAAATCAACTGTTCAGCTATTCATTTGAAACAAGAAGCTCAATTCAATTATTCGTCGGTGCTTGAAAATGATTGGTAAGGTCCTTCTAAGTCGGGTCAGTTCAAGTTCCGCACGAGTTATCAGACGTTAATTTAAAACAAAGTATGGACGTTGTCACTTCTGATCTATGGATTGCAAAATTATCCGTTTCTGATGATGAAAAATGGATTGTGTATAACAATATTGAAGGTCATATACAATGCGTTGACCGTAATGAAACGCCATCTTCAACTGCGAAAGGAGGTCTTCATTCAAAAAAAATTATGTTGTCTGTTCGATGAGATATGGAAGATATTATCCATTACAAGCTATTACCAGAGAATCGAATCATCACAAAGAAGTTGTATTGTAAACAACTGGTACAGCTACAACAATCAATTGATGAAAAACGACTAGAATATAGATTGTGTACTTTTTCGCCTCAACGACGCCCGACCACCGCCGAACGCGAAATCCTCGAAAAACTAGACCGATTTCAATGGGAAGTTATGACCGATCCACTATGTTCCGCTGTCCTAGCACCATCGGATTATCATCTGTCCTGAAGTCTCCGAAATCACATCAATTGAGAACAGCTCAATACAGATTTAGCGATTTCCGAGAGGAATGGACTTGACTCTTTCTTTAATGCGAAGCTCAAAAAGTTTTATCTTCGGGATATTGAAAATTTTAGATTAAGATGGGAGGGAGTTGTATCTAATAACGGAAAATATATTTCGGATTAGAATAGATTTTTTTCGCTGCTTCAAAACTTGTTTTAAAAAAACGCATTATTTATGGAATGGCATCTTAATGTCCGGTCGACAGATTTATGGAACATCTGTAAACTAAAAACATAACGCTGAGAGCGTACTAAGGGATGTGGGTTTAAGATGTATTAAAAATCAGTCAGTGTAGAAGAAAGCGTCGTCAGCGTACAACCCCATCATTTTTTTAATACAGTCAGCACAGTGTGTATGAATCAAGTATTCTACAAGTAACAAAACTGTTGTTATTCCATTAAAAACCGTCGTGGTCGAATATACACGCAAGAAAAGGGCATCTTTGAACTGAACCCTCGCCCCATACGGTGCTTGGTGTCAGGGAAGAAAAAATAATTCCTCCCCGATATCTGAGTACAATGTATTATTATATATATATATATACAAAAAAATATACTTTTTTACGGTTTTTGTTTTTGTCTGATATTGTTAATTTTCTCGGTATTCTTGACACGAGTTGTCGAGCCTTGGGATTAAATCCCGATCTAGATCTCTATTATCTAGACTTTAACTTGAATTTTTAGCAATCTTACTGTTAACTGTGTCATATCTAGACTTTCTCGCTAGGAAAATCAAAAAAACAGATACAACAAAACGTTTAAATAGTGGCAAACAGGAGAAGAGTACATCCTCACCCCAATACATTCGAATGTTTTTAAATTATTCGAATCAAACAAACTGAACAGCTCAATTCCGATTTACATAAATCGCATGTTTTTGACACAGTACATTCCGGACACTGACTAAATTCACTTACACAAATGAACGATTTTTTTATCCCAAAACAAAGCCGCAAATTTCTGTTATCCACTCATGTTGCGAAAACACAACATTGAATTTACACAGTTATAATTTTTCTGTAAACTATAATTTCTACATAATCTGTATTTTAGATCAAGTTGAACAAAGAAATAAATTATGATTGTTAAGACCGGAATATCAGTATTCGGTATCAGAAGTGAATATTATTTTAAAATAGCAGCTGGCCAGTGTACACGATACGAATTTCATCTATCGTAGCAGGCCAGTGTATATGAGACGAGTTTCACCTGCCTCTCGCGCTGTCAACAAACAGTATCGGTTAAAATATTTGTTAGTCTACAGTACAATTCAAAATAGGGTCTGATTAGGTCACTATTAAATAAGATACACTTATCGTTAAATTAATAAGTGTGTGCGGTTTGACATTACAGAGGCTCTGCATATGTTTGCTGCACCAACTCACATTTACAATGGTAGTGCGATACTTGTAGTAAAAGATAAATTGCAATAATTGTGTTACTTGTAGTGAAATATCAGGAAGATAAAACAACTGAACAAAAATTTAAACCGTTTGTGCACTCCCAACTAGATAACAATAAAAACAAAATAATGCACAATTGGTTTAAAGGATAACAAATCGACTCACTCTCTCTAATAACAGCTATTGTTGTACAAACGCGGAATATCATTCTAAATGCCTCTTCCATAATTGAAATGGACGCGTGAAATTGATTAGCATTCCAATATATATATATATATATATATATATATATATATATATATATATATATATATATATATATATAAATATCCTTTCACACATGATTTTTTCCTTCTCACTAACGATAAAAAAGTTTCTGGATAAAAATATTCAAAAAATTATTACTGAACATATTTTATTGTTACCTATATTTCGATGGCAGTTGTATTATCTTTGCAGACAAATCTGCTTATTGTTATTTTTTAGATTGGACATAACCATCGATTATAATTTATTGAACAATATTAACCAGAAATAACTTTGTATTTTGTGTCCCGAGGCAAGAAGTCATTCGTGAAACTGATTTTTTCCAGTGTCGGAACAATACCGTGATATATAATCAATACATTGTTACAGATCGCCATCGAAGCATCCAATACAACGACAATTAAGTATACCGAAAACGACATTAAGTAGAAGTCCATCGGCTCCACTTTTATGTCCAGTCGATCATCACGGTCATACGTCGCATATAGGTGGGATAATGTCACCGCCTGCAGCCGGTAGTCCAAGACCACACCACGGATTTCCGCGTTCCCATTATCAGTGTCACCATCAACATCATCACCACAATCATCATCACAAACATCATCATCAACACGGTGCTTATGAATTAGGACCAGCGCCGGGCATCGGATATAGGGCCGGGAAATATGGAGCATACTCGTTATTAAGTCCGGCTGGTCTATTGAAACGACACGCGGTGTCTGTGGACGAAAGTGCCCCGTACAGGTAAGAATACAATTAAGTGACTCGCCGATCGGTTAGAAAATCAGTAGTTATATTTATAATCAAAAAAAAAAACACATCGTTTATATTAAAATATGTACACGTTGTTCCGCAGATGTAGCAAAGAGAGTCTACATGGAAGTCAAACGTCAATGGCGATGGATCTTCATATTCCTAACGAAGGACCAGTTACGCTCAGAGTAAGAGACACTGCCAGACGACACATGTTACAGAGACAGCGACCAGTAGAAGTAGAAGACGAAATGCATCATTTAATGGTAAACATAATGATTGCCTGTGTAAGACTTGTAAACAATATTTATTATTAATTTCAGGGTTAATTTTTCAAGGGAATGAAAAACGAATGTTTAAAATTAACAAATATACAAATAACTAAGTCTACCTCCTCCTCTCTCTTCCTCTCTTTACATCTATCTATCTATCTATCTATTAATCTATATATATATATATATATATATATATATATATACACATATACTAGGAGGCTATTCCCCCTTCTCGCTTCACTCGCCAACCTTCAGGCTCGCTGTGCTCGCCCACTTGTCAATTATGAGCAAGTACATGTAACCGAATAGAACAATAAACATATTTGGGTATCATAGAAGCCTCGTCTCAAATAAATAAATCGACGTCATGGATTTTTTTATTTTTTGTGGATAACTGGATAACTGATTTTATATATTTATATATATATATATATAGATATATAGATATAGATAGAGAGAGAGAAGATATAAACATATTTAGCTACTATAGGAACCGTGTCCCAAGTAAATAAGTCATCTTCATTGATTTTTTTTCTTTTTTGGGGATAATTTTGATTTTATATTTAGAGAGAGAAGGAAGATAAACATATCTGCCTACTATAGAAACCTTGTCACAAATAAATAAGTCGACTTCATAATTTTTTTTCATTTTTTGTGGGTAATTCTGATTTTAAATATAAAGATATTATTAGAGATGTTATTAGAGATATTATTATTAGAGTTATATATGTGTATATATATATATTTTATGGAACACTTTTGTCCTTACATTTTCATTATTTGTCTTAAGTCGCTATTTTTTTCTATTAAAAAGCATATTTATTGTAGACTATATTTCAGTTTATGGTTGAATTATGTCTTAGGGGCAGAACATACAAAAAATACGAAGGAAGAGCGAATTAATGGGAATAGACATAAGATAAACTCAGTCATTTTTTTTCTCTTTCGGTATATTTCGTCTTGAGCCAAATAAACTTTGCAAATAGTTGAAAAAGTTCCTTTAAATCTTCATGAAAGTAATTTGCATATGTGAGATAAGTGTGTGTGTGTATAATGTGTCTGTGTGTGTCAGGAATATATGGTGTGTGTGTGCGTGTGGTGCGTGCCGGTCTGTGGTGTGGTGTGTGTGTGTGTGATGTGTGGGGTGTGGATGTATGGTGTGTACTTGTGTGTAAGATGTGCTGTGTGATTTTTTCCTGCATGGTGAGTATACATGACAATTAAACAAAAAAATACCATCTTTTCATAACGAGTATACTCGACATTACTGCTTGAGGGGTTAAAGAAACTGAGTCTACACCGAATAAGATTTCTGTTGAATATCGTGCTTATACTCGCTGTATACGAACGAAAAAACTATTAAACGTTTCATTTGACTCGCCCACATAATATTTTAGAGACTCGAAGTTATATCAGGTCTGTAGAAAAATAATTGCGGACTACGACCTTCAAATTCATATACATCACCGCAATTATTTTCCTACGAACCCGATATTCCTTCACGTCTCTTTCATATCTTTTCACGGCGAGCATACTTCACAAAAACGGTCGAGGGGTCGAAGCGTGTCCATACTTGAAAACTAATCTGACACGGTAAAACAAATCGGATTAATTACCTCGCGAGTTTCACATTTCCAGCAGGGAACAATAACGACGATATCGTCGGCGACGGTGATGCCGCCGATGGGCTTCACATCGACGTCGTTGCGTCTCCACGGCCGCAGGCGGAGCTCGAACGCGTCCGATCACGTGCGGCACGCCCGGAAACGGCGACGGGACACGGGCGGACCGTTCCTGGAGCGTGCGGCGAGCACGGACGCGCGCGTCGCGTGCGCATCGAGCGAAGCGTATCAGCAGCTGATGACGCCGTCGTCGCTTCAACAGCCGATCGGATGCTGTAAGGAGCGCGTCGCGACGTCCCAAGACACCGTACATTACAGACAACACGGCGGCAGCGGCGAAATGGTCATGTGTCAGGCGTCGCACAGGCACCACAAGCATCACAAGAATCAGTGCGAGTTCCGCAAACAGCGCAGCTACAGCCCGAAGAGTAGCTGTAAGGAGATTGTCACGATCGAACCGGTCAACAAAGATATGGTGTGTGGTAATAGGAGCAATTGAAAGTAAATATACACACACATACATATATATATATATATATATATATATATATATATATATATATATATATATATAATCAAACGACGATCCGAAAATTGGCTTTGTGGGATGAAAAAAGAAATACTAATCTCTCATATGAAACCAGTTGCAAAGAAAACTATTATTTATTGAATACAAAATAAAATCAAATAAAAACACATTATCCATTACAGTTGACGACTGAAACGTGTCATGTCGTCGAAATTAATTTAAAATCGTATTAAATCAGTGTTCTTCAAACTGTTCGAAGGAAAAAGCCCGAAAAACTAAAAACCCAAGACCGTCGATCCATAATAATTTCTTCCATTTCCACGAATGCCCATTAATGCGCAGTAAAACTGTATTTTTGTGTGCATGTCGCGGCCCCGTTCGATCAGATGTAAATGGTAAAATTCGGTCATGTAAGATGGATAATTTGCCAAACTTCCAGCGTACGCATCTTGAGTTTTCTGGGAGGGAATCGCGCTCGTACCTCTTCGTGGTCAGTGTTCACTGTTCGGTAACTCTTAATGCTTGCTTTTTGATGAAATTTCTCCCCGCTTTCAGATACGATGAAATCTTATTAATCTCAGTATTGAAAAGCAATGTTTCGAGATTCCCGAATGATGTACTGGCTCTTTTCTTCGATCGATTTTCTATCAACCAGCGCATGAAAAGATTCAGTGAATTTAGAATTGTTTGTTTTTATAACTCGGATCTCGTATCCTGAGAATTCCAAAAAAAGAATAATCTTAAGTGTTCCGCGAGTCGACCAAGTTTGATGACCACTGTGACTTAAATGAACGTTTCTAAACGGGTTGTATTATTTATAACTAATTGATAGTCTGATTCATCCTGGAAATTGATAACTGAATATCCAATATTAAACAATGACTTGTTTAAGTCACTGTTTAACATGGGACAAAGCCAACTAGCAATTTACTATTTGTAAATAAATGTAAACTATTCGATCACAACCTTCTCCGAACTGTGAGATGTTTTTTTCTAAAACATCTTTGAAAATGCCATAAATAATAAACAAATTTTGAATCGTACAATATTTCATAAAATAACGATTTTTTTGTATAGAAACAAAGATTTAAATATACATTATTTCAGTTGTAGACAACTTTATTATAATTTCAAAGAAAAAAAATCCACATTCCATCAAATATCGACATTCCATATCAGAACGATCCAATCGACTCGTGACAATCTTCTTAACCGCACAATGATTCCAAAATACGGACACATTTTAAGCTAAATGGTACACACAATGCATATTTATATCGAACGAATTTTATAAGAAAGCAAAACTAATGTTTATTAAAAAAAATAATATTAAAAGTCAATCTCGACATGAAACCACGGTAGATGCGAACGGTGTCAAATAAATAATAATAAATTATATAAAAAAAAACACGTTTAATATAAGTGTGAATAAATCGCAACGAGATAATGGGACATGATGTTAGTGATAGCGAGGACAGATAATTTTTTTAACACTGAAATCGTCACAGGGTTTTTTAAGCATCTTTGTAATGAAATATGTCAATAATATAAAACGAAACTAAATATCCTTATCTATTTCTAATTGATTAGAAACAAAAATAAATTTTATACATAATTAAAAATCTATAAAAATATTAATTCTACATATATATATATATATATATATATATAAACTATTTAAAGTTACTAAGGAACTTTCATAGAAATCAAGGATTAACTAACAATTCAAATTTTTTATTATTCCATAACGTTATTCAATATTTGATTTCTGTTCATTAGTTGGCATTTTATGCTACCAAAGTATTAATCAAGGAGGCTATAATATCAGGATAGTAAGCGGTAGATTACGATGGTAGAGTGTGTACTATCCCGTTACTAGAATAATGTAAACACTTTGGGATAGTGGAAGTAGAGTACTAAAGCTAGTAACGAGTAGAATGGATAGCACATGTGGAATAGTACACTCTACTATCCTCTCCTCCCACCACAGTAGAGGCCTAGAGAAAAAGTAGGCTAGTGTATACTCTACCGCTTACTATCCTGAAGTAAATCAACCCTAAGAAGGAGACCGAACACGCCCGATTGCCTATTGTAGACAATTTATGAAACTAGGAAATCGGATGGTGGTGCTAGTAGTAGAATTAAGGGGCTTCTGCGCGAAGGGCGATGCGCGCAATGTCATCGAGTGTGTTGGCGTGTTGTGTATGTGTCTCGATACTATGACAACCGTATCATAACGACCTCGATCACATGTCTTTCAATGCGTAAGTCATCGACTGAAACTCGAACAACCATTTTCCGATGCCCCTCCCCCCCAACATCCGTACTTCGTGATCCTCATTATAGCCTCCTTGATATTAATACTATAGAGAAAATGAAACAGTTTCAGACTGAATCCAGTTCAAGAGTTGTATTAGTAATACAAGCACTTCAAATTCGTTATTGAATTAATATATATATATATATATATATATATATATATATATATATATATATATATATAAACTATGCATTCTGATAACTTGTATACAATTAATGCCTCTGAAGCTACAGAAGTACTACAATCTTTAATTTTAAATCGAAACTGTGGCATTTATTCTCTCTTTCGCTTTCTCACACACTCACACACATTATATATATATATATATATATATATATATATATATATATATATATATATATATATATATATATATGCTAATTGAAACGGACCGTTTTATTGATGTTATTTTATGTTAAGTGTTTGTTTGCTTTCAGAAAAATCTTAAATTTTTAACACACTTTAACACTGATTCACACTTTTGGTCGAAGCAAAATCTAGTACAGTCTTATAATTTTTATGTAAGACACACACACACACATATATATATATATATATATATATATATATATATATATATATATATATATATATGCTAACTGAAACGGACCGTTTTATTCATGTTATTTTATCTTAAATATTTTTATTTGCTTTCAGAAGAATCTAAAAATTATAACACACTTTAAGACTGATTCACACTTTTGGTCAAATCAAAATCTAGTACAAAATCTTCAAAATCCTTAGCAACTTTTACGTGTCATATATATATATATATATATATATATATATAACATACATATGTATACATATATATACATATGTATTATATATATACATATGTATATATATATATATATATATAAATATAACCGTATTGAAAAAAAGTATTAATATCATTAAAATACAAATTTTTAAAAAACTTAAACTATTGCTAAAACAAATTGTTAATTAATGGTCACCGATATCGATATACTGTTGTTGTTATAATATATAAGAATGTTTATATAAATCACACGTATACTTGTATACAGAGTGTCGTTGAAAACATATACACGGGCTGTAATCAAACATTTTATTTTTTCCTACATAAGCATATAAGTAGGTCGGACGACATGTGAATCTGTTGGATCTCTGTAACTGATGCAGCATATATATTCAGTACAAGACACTTGCTCGGTAGTAACCATTCGGTAATTGGCCGTCAGTACGCCACTGGTGAACGGGGACACTCGGTGCCATAACCGTATATTTACCGGGCGGACGACGTCTGGCGTCCTGAGTCTGCTGTCTTATGCCTCAGAGAGTTGTTTATATATATATATATATATATATATATATATATATATATATATATATATATATATATATATATATATGAACCACCCATAAGTGATGCGGTTATTTAAAATAATTTTTGAGACAGTGAAAAATAAATTGACGTTTTAATTTTGATCGAAATTATATTTTTCGTTATTATTTACAACTTCTTCCCATCTTAATCTTAAATTTTCACTACTCTGATGATAAAACTTTTCGGGGTTTGGATTGAGGAAAGAGTCAAGCTCACTTCGGGTATCATTCTTATGTATCTCTCATCTTATGCATCGCTTAATGTTTCTCTTACTCTGAATGTTTCAACCCCAATACTACCGGCAAGTCGTCAAAAAATTAGAATAAGAGTTAAGGAAGGATGTTTCGATACCAATCGAATTTAGATTTAGGAAAAATCTGTATTTTCAGTCAGTACTTTCGGAAAATCGATTAGAAATCTCGAGATTTTTTCAGAATATGAAAACTATAAGCGCGGGAAAGCGGCTACCACACACACACACAAAGAAATAAAAAAGTGATAATTCATGATACTCGACAAGTTTTCTATTATTAACTGTTTTTTTTACAAATAACATCTGTATTTATTTGTAATATGCTTGGATTTGTTTATGTATTTTTCAAGACACTCTGTTTTGTAATACAAATTAACATACATATATATATATATATATATATATATATATATATATATATATATATATTTATATATATATATTACAATCAACAAAAGTTTAAGCACAGTTTAACAATTGGCTTTTATTGAAAGATTAAAAGTTATTTAATCCATAATATATATATATATATATATATATATATATATATATATATATATATATAAATATATACACATATATACATATATAAATATATACATATATATATATATACATATATATATATATATATATATATATATATATATATGTATATATATGAAAAATTGAATAAATGCACCGTTGTAAGCACAAATTATCACGAGAAAAGCGTCAACCGGAAACAGTCTTCCTGCCAGAGTTCCACAAGGATCCATTTTGAAGCCGGTCCAGTTCAATCACTACAACAATGATTTATCATAAGAAGACAGAAGAACGGAATACATGTATCAGAAGAAAGATGTTCCACTCAGACAACTATTTTCGCTACCGGATCATTACTCAGTGCGACTCAAAAAAAACAACAAGGTACTCTGGTCGTCGAAACGGAACGCATCAAGCGGTGGAATGTAAAGGTCGATCGAGCGAAAACCGAAAAAATCGTGTTCAGAATGAAGAAAGGTTTGCACGATCAGCTGAATCTTTGCCAAACCGAAATCCCGCTACAACCAACTGATACAAGGTAGGGAAGAAGTCAAGATAGTGCACCAAAATGACGTGATAAGAAAGATCAAGTGTAGGAAAAATGATAGCGAGTGATCGACTCGAAAGACTAAACGAACCGAGGGTTGATTTGCAGGAAACAAGGGGTTCGTACAGAAGCGAACCAGTTTTTTTTGAATTTTCCCCATATAACCTAATACAGGAAATAAGTGAACAGATGGTAAAAAAAACATACGATTAATGCTGTAAATAAGGAAGATTCGCCAGGTACGGCGAGAGAACACAAGCCTACTGAGAAGAACGATTTCAGAAAAATCAAAGTTGGCTGAAGACAATTGCAGAAAAATTATCAACCTGTGACAGAAAACAAACTTCGACATTAATCAAAATATCAAATCCCCATTTCAGTCTTCAGCACAAAATGTATTCCTTCTCATATATCATATTCTGTTACTACTTTAACACATTAGAAGATATGTAATTTGTCCTTATCTGTTTTATACGCACCATACTAAATTTACCAACTAGTTTCTGACAATGATAGTTAGTTATTCATAAACGTTTCATATTATAGTTTAATCTTTACAGTAGTTAGGTGAGAAGAAAGATTTGCATTTATTTTCATCTTGTATTCAAAATTTCTATTTGTGTCTCTCCTATAACGTTAATAAATGAAAGGCTATTTATCCATAACTTTGAAGAGTGCATTTGAATAATTATATTTTATAAATTAGACACATTATTTTTTATTTTACCAACTTCAAATAATCTTTATAAAGAATACAATTGTTACACTGTGCTTAGACCTTTTACAATTGCTACATATATATATATATATATATATATATATATATATATATATATATATATATATATATACACACATATATATATATATATATATATATATATATATATATACATCAAACTAAGTGATACTTTCTGTAAGCAGTAAACGAATCGTTTATTAATAAATATCAAAAATTGTTTATAAAATATAAACTTATTAAATACAAATATAAAAAATTAACATAATAAGTGTTACAATAATTATATAACGTAAGTTTTGAATAGCTTTAAATCAATATATAAAAAAAAAACAAATCAAACGATCATGAAATCCTCATTCTCATAAAAAGAAAAACATACACACACACGCCACACAAACGCATCGATACCTCGTGCATCACATCATATTCATTCGTTTTGGTACAAGTAGGAAACTATCGTAGTCGTCGTCTAGATAACCAGTATCCCACAGGATGAAATCGTAAGAGGGGACAGGACAAATGATGATCGTTTCGTGGAATCCACACAATTAGTTCGTATTAGTGACAAATATAGAGAGTCTGTTCACAAATTAACCTATTAATAAAATGCAAAACAATGTGTCGACACCTTCATTTATTATCAATATAAAACGTATGTAAACACACACACACACACACACATGCTACAAGTACACCTACTAGATATTTAAAAAGATGTGTGTTAAATATTATGACCTGTCGCTTGTTGTCATTCCAACAATGCGAACAGAATGTTATTCGTATTCACAAGTAATATTCAACACAACTTGTATGTATATATATATATATATATATATATATATATATATATATATATATATATATATATATATGTATATGTATATGTATATGTATATGTATATGTATATGTATATGTATATGTATATGTATATGTATATATGTGTTCATACACGTGTTTATATGTTATAATTTAGATTATAAAGACTGGATGTTTGTAATAACTGTTGTTGTTTATTATTGTTAATCTCTAACACTGAAAAATATATTTGATGTACACTGATTAATATAAATTCATTTCATTTAAAACCGTTTTATTACAATAGATTTCCATTTAAATAAAATTGATAATGATCGATTGACATTAAACTTAATGTACATGTAGTAGAGAAAAGTATATATATATATATATATATATATATATATATATATATATATATATATATATATATATATATATATGTATATATATATATATATTGGAGCTACCTTAGCTACTAAGGTACTAAGGTCTACTTACTACCTTAGTAAAGTTGCAGAAACACATATTTATTTCGCATCAATTAAAAAAATATAATGTCGTTTTAGAAAACGGAAGTAGATAAATTTTATTAGGTGTCACTTGTATACATTTGTTACGTACTTTTATAACTTCTAGGAAAATAAGGAAAATATATTTTCTGGCTTCATAAATTAGGATCGCAAAGATGATTAGTAAGGCAACGTGACGTCTCACTGAGCATGTTTTTTATTGCTATATATATATATATATATATATATATATATATATATATATATATACATACACATATATATTAGGTGTTGGAATTAATTCGTAGCGTTTTACAAGAGACGGCGTAGCTAGTACATTCTTCCATTGTTCCCTTTAACCAAATATTCCCGGTAAAACAGCTGCCCTTAGGCGTCAGTTTCAGTATATGTCATTTGGTTGAGGCGTAAATAACGACACTTTGTACTTTATCGAATATGTCGAATTTCGTGCCGAATAAATTGTTTTTGCGGGGAGTTTTACTTCATTACTTTAACATGAAAAAAGTGCTGCCGAAAGTCATCGCATTTTAGTGGAAGTTTATGGTGGCCATGCTCTAAGTGCCGGAAGTGGTTTGCACTTTTTAAAAGTGGTGATTTCGACTCGAAAGACAAGGAACGACCTGGACAGCCGAAAAAGTTCGACGATGAAGAATCGGAGGCATCGCTTAATGAAGACCCATGTCGAACACTTCAAGAATTGTCTGAATCATGGGGGTTGACTTGTCGACGGTAGGAAAACGCCTTGAAGCCATGGGAATGATCCGAAAGCAAGGAAATCGGGTCCCGTACGAATTGAAACCGAGGGACGTTGAAAGGCGTTTTTCTACCCGTGCACTGCTGCTTCAGAGGGAGAAAAGGAAGAGATTTTTGCATCGAATTGTCACGGGCGATGAAAAGTGGATCGATTACGACAATCCCGAGCGCAGAAAGTCATAGGTTAAGCCCGGCCAACCATCAACACCAGCGGCGAAGCCATATATCCATGGATCCGAGCTCAGGCTCTGTATTCGGTGGAATCATAAGGGTGTGATCTACTATGAGCTGCTCGAACCGAATGAAACCATCGCTGGGGATCGTTGCCGACTACAATTGACGCGCTCGAGCCGTGCATCGAAGGAAAAACGGCCGGAATACTTTGAAAGACACGATAGAGTTATTTCGCAGCACGACAATGCTCGTCCGCACGTCGCAGAACCGGCCGAAACATACTCGGAAACGCTCGAATGGGAAGTCCTACCCCACCCGTCGTATTCTCCAGATATTGCTCCTTCTGATTACCACTCATTTCGATCGATGAGTCATGGCCTGTCTGGGCAGAAGCTCACTTCTTATGAAGATTGCAAAAAATCGGTCGATTCGTGGATTGCATCTAGAGACGAGGCGTTCTTTCGACGTGGTATTCGTCTCCTGCCCGAAAGATGGGAAAAAGTAGTTGCTAACGATGAACAATACTTTGAATGATATGTTTTTTTTTCAATTTCATTTAAAACAAACGATCTTTTTTCATGAAGAAAACGCTACGAATTAATTCAAACACCCAATATATATATATATATATATATATATATATATATATATATATATATATATATATATATATATATATATATATATATATATATATATATATGTATATATGTAATATACTGCATATTGATTATGTCATTTTCAAGGTTGATATCGATACGAATCCAAACACAATATTGTTTTGTTATGTACACATGTTTGTGTGTGTGTGTGTGTAATAATAATAAAATAACAATGTGTTTCACGGGCGCTACATTCCTGCTTATACTTGCTAATACAAATCCGATTGGGCGACAGCGTCGCGCGGCGTCGTCAGCGTCGGCGCTTACACACACCGTTGTTTTCATTTTGGCCGACGACGATCGCAATTAAGTCGTCCTGTCAAGGATAAGCGAAGGACACGAGGTCAATACCCGACGGTTTGTGTGAGAGGTCATTGGTATACGAGAGTGTACACGCTGCGAGAATTTAAAAATTACACACACACACACACACGTATTTATGTTATACGACACTTGATAACATGTCTCGGTTATACATCAAATGTCGAAATGACCGAATCCATTGTAAGATATATATATATATATATATATATATATATATATATAATATGTGTGTGTACTTTTACACAGCGTACATGTGTGTAGTGTGCAAGTGAGTCACGATGAACTATGGGGATATAAACTAATCTACATATATTATAAAGTAATAGCATCGACGATTTATCACCATTTCTTAGAAAAGCGCACGATTCATATCTTATTCGTATGACGTTCGTTCGCCAGTCAGTCATAAACAATGGCCGGCAAGTCCAGCTCGAATCGAATCTGGCACTTTTTCGTATCACTGTCACATTCGGTTCAATTTCTTCGAATCCATTTCGTTTCGTAGACGTCATCGCTCTATATGCGCGACTGCCCTTTCGGTCAACTTGGCCGATAGTTTAAAATCTATAAGAATTTATGTACAATAGGATAGATTGCTTATAAAGAGTCGAAAGTGTGCAACGCTCGATCGCGAGGAACGCAGATTCTCTGATGAATGAACAATTATTGAATTTGAGGTTTCGTTTCCAGTGATTATTTTTTTTAATCGGAATCGATATTATTTCTCGCGATCAGTTTACTGGGATTAACATTGACGAATATCCTCTATTATACTGTTTGTGTTTCCTAAAATTCTAAACTGTAATAAAAGTACAACTGTATAATGTTTATAACTTTATTTATTTAGAAAGAAGTATCCAATTGATAAAATACAGTGGAGTGTTACAGGGGATAATTATTGAACAATAACCCAATTAAGCTTGATTCTAATAATACACTAAAACGAATTAATAAATAAACCCCTGCAGTAACTAATGTAGAAGAATGAACTAAAGCTGATACTGGGGTAGGAGCAGCTATTGCTGCAGGCAATCAAGAAGAAAACGGAATTTGAGCACTTTCTGTAATTGCAGCTAAAACCACTAATAAAGCAATTACTTGCATTTCAAATGATCTTTTTTTTTATTGAACACTCTCGTTTACACTGCATGGTTGTCTCTCCTACTAACAAAGAGACTCCGATGAAGGCAGCACTTACTAATCGAGCACTAACCAAGACATAAACGTCTTTAAAACGCTTTCATATATCTTTCAGTGTCCATACTTTTATAGACAATCACTGTGTACTTCGATATCGGAAACTCTCGACATTTACAGTTTGGAAAAAAAGACAACGTATCCGATTGCCATCCATCGGCTTGAGTTGATGTTTCGATGAAACGTACGATTTTGAATTGGCCATTGCATAAGGAAATCCAGAAATTATTAAATAGAAGATTGAAACTATAGCTGATCAACTTCGTATCGAATTGTCCGAGCAACTGCCTGTATACCTCATAATAAACCACGATTTGAATCGTTGGATTGGTGCAAAAGTAAATTCGGTTCTTATGTATCGAGTATAAAAACATATATCAGTTATGTATTATATTTGTTATGACCCGAGTGTGTGTGATCGGCGTCAGAGGTTTTCTATTCAACAATTAAAAGCAGTAGACAGCCTGGTCGGTGCCTACAAAGGCATATTGCATTGTTATAGCAGGCTAGTGTTGATAGACACGGGTTTTCATGATACTTTTTCGTGCGGTCAACACCAGCAGTTTAGTTTGATATTTGAGTCAGTCCAAAATAGAACACAGCGCAATTCAGAATCGTATCTGCATTGATTCATTACTTAAGGGGACCCGGTGGTCTAGAATTTTCGAAAAATCGATTTTTTTTCGAAAGTATAGTATCTTAAAAATATACTGTTAAAATTTGATGACGAAATTCAGAGTATTTCAGGATCTACAGCCCATTAGAAGGTCAGGTAGGTAGAAGAATAAGTGGTAAGCTTGAAACTTTAAACGCGTTTGTCTCGAAACTACTTTTTTTCGTCTTGCGGGGGCCAGAAAAAAAAACTACTTGACCGATTTGTCTGAAATTTTAATATGTTATTCTGAATAGTTCTAGCTCTCGCTGGAAGTAAAACTAATAGTTTCCGTAAAATATTTATGTTTTTTTTATTAACAAAACATTCAAAAATACTGGTCGTTTTCAAACTTGTACTTTTGACTACGCGCCATTTTGTCAAATTTTTTTTTTTTATTCTACTTTCTGCGATAGCTATACTTATACTAATTAAAAATTCGTCAATTGTTTTATTTCAGATCAGAGGGAGAGATAAATCATCATTCACCACGCAATTCCATTTTTTTAGAGAGGGAGACTTCAGCATCATTTTTCTAATTTAAAAAAAATTTTTTTTTTGTCTTTATTTTCATTTTTGTGTAGTTTATTAGTAATAAAATAAGTGTAAAAAAATTTGAAAGCATTATTCATTACCCTCATATAGAAATTTTTTTTTAAAATAGCTTAATTTTAGGCCGCTAGACCACCGGGTCCCCTTAAAATAAAATACACTTATCATTAAATTAATAAGTGCGTGCAGTTTTTACATTACAGAAGGTCTGCATATGTTTTCTGCACCAACTCACACTTGTACATTTTTGATACCCGTACGTCGCATTAATGAAATATCCGGCTCGAAGGACCAAAAATGTACAAGTGCGAGTTGGTGCAGCAAACATATGCAGACCTTCTGCAATGTCGAAACTGCATGCACTTATCATTAAAATAAAAGTGTATTTTATGAATCAAAATTGAGTCCATCGGCCTGCACACATTTCTCCTAACGGGGAACGAGTTTGTTTGCTCATACAAGATAGAATTCTCGAGTCATGGAAGTAACGAATTCATCGAAAGTGACTGAGATGATGCTTGATATCTGAAAACATTCTCTCTTAGGAAATCGCTCATACGTTTAAAAAAATGATAATCTGTCTGAGACAGTTCGGTGGATCAGGTGAGCGAGGTAAGGTTTCATGAGCCAGATCATTATCAGGTTGGTAGAAAAATAATTACGGTTTACGACCTTCAAATTCGTACACGTTACCGTAATTATTTTCCTACCGACCTGATACAACTGTGAAGCCTCTACACTTAAACAACACACACACAAAATAAAATTTACAAATTAAAGTTTCATATTCCTCATTCGACGGGAGAAACTATTTGTCAAGTTATTAACCGGTTTGTGGACACGCAGCGCGATCGCGCTCTTCATAAGTTATACCGAGTACATCGAGCGCTCGGATTTCAGGCTCGTCGTCAGTCGTGCTGAAAATGTTTCAATACTGCACGGAACTCGTTTTTTCTCTGTTTCTCTACAACGCTCGCTTTGAACGTCTGTAGAACGTGAACGACGTGTCGAATCTCACTCGAATTTCGCCAGTGCCGGTTTGAAAAATGACGCACTCGATGGTCGCGACGGCACCGAACGAATCGTGACGTCATGTCGCATAAATTTACCAAACTTATCGAACGGTGTGCGTAAATATAAATATATATATATATAAATATATATATATATTCCGGTTGACCGGAAATAAAACAGTGTATCAACAAATGTAATGGTCTGTGCAACAATCGAAATCATTAATCAGTGTTATCGATTATTAGGATTGATTTTTAAACGAAACTAATTAACAGGTATTGATTCTTTCAGTTGATTGGCGTTTCTGAAAAATCGATATGATTAACTGAATGAATCGTGTGTGCGACGATTAAAACAATTGTGACGCGAGTTTAAATAATTTTTCGGTATAATTTATCATTTGACGTTCTCCCCTCTTTCACAAAACTAATTAAAACATTTCTAGGGAATAGAAGATCTGAAATATTGATACATCGAGACATGAAACCACGGAATGTTCAAGCATGTGTCTGATATAATCGTTTTGTTACCAGAAAGCGAGTAATAAATTATTCGGTTTCCGAAACAACGGATAGATATCGGAAAAAGAATGAAAGGTCGAGAACACCGCGCCTGTTTATTATGAAGTGGAAAAAATGTAACGTTCTATAATAAATAAAAACCGTCGCGTTAACACTGGAACTAGCACGCCAGTCAAAATCACTGGTCTCACAATTTCATTTTAAGATTTCTACCTCATGTTACATTTTCTTTTTCGCAACGGTGTCATGACTCGTTCAGCGATAACTAAGGAAACAGTATAATGGATTCTATTTTTATTTTTTTTAATTCGAAATCGAAATAGTTTTGTATCATGGCTACTTACACCGATACCAGTCAAAATGACTGCTAAGTGTAAAAGTGTCCTGCAATCTGTTTACCGAACACGAATTAACCAGTCTACACGTTTCGTACAACTTCTCGCACGTTCTTAGAGTTTTCACTGCGTATCAATTGGTACGATGGTGAAAATTATCAGGAAAATTCCGGATCGATCATGACGGCAATGCAGAACCAACGCATTCATTTGAAAATATATTTAGTCGTTCATTTAGATCTGGAGACGTAGAATGTGTATTGAAAAGTTTTTGTTGAACGTTGCACTCATATTATATAAAATAATAAATAATAAAAAAATAATTATATAAATTATAATACACATATTATTTCAATTAGTGTGTGGTGTGAAAAATGAATACAAATATACATTTTATGTAATCACTGGTTTTATTTTATTTTTATAAGTCGTGAAAATGGAAAAACGATTGAAAATCTCTGAATTATTGGAAAAACTGAACGACATAGCAACGGAATGCTCTGATATCGAGGATGATGAACTCTATGGCAGTAAATATAAACCAGAAGAAATTGAAAATGAACTGTGCAGTATTCACGACGAACTTTTCGATAGTGAGAAAAGTCGTAGTGAGCTTTTAGACGAAGAAAATGCTTAGGAGTCCTTATAAAGTGATAGTGAATTTGAAAATATTTTGAATTTACGTAAAAGAAGATGTGCTCGAGCGCTTTCAAGTTATGAAAATGAAAGTATACTACAAGATCATCAAAATGGAATTGCTACAAGGCGGAACCAGTTTTTTTTAAATATTTTTTAAATAAAATTTTTTTTAAAATAGCTTAAATTTTAGGCCGCTAGACCACCGGTTCCCCTTAAAACTGTCCAAAAAAAAAAAAAAAAATGTAGGTCTTGAAGAAGAAGTTTGTAAAATTTGATAATCTATGATGCATGCAAGACTGACTGGCAAGTCTGGCGTCATTCGGCGTTTTTTAAACGCCTGTGCGAATGAAAACGCCCCCTTCCTTATGTTCTGTTTGCTTCAACGCAAAACCCTCGGCGTTAGAAATGGAACAAGTTGTATAGTCTTTACCGCGCGTTAAACAAACGCTGGCACGTGAACAAAAATACTGATTTTCGTATGTTATATTGAAAAGATGAAAATAAGCGTTTTTTTTAATGCTCGTGCGAACAAGTCCTGTCATCCAACAGTTCTGGACGACTTAAAACAGCCAGGGATGATCGAAAAAGAGAAAAATGTGTACGAATTCGAAGTTCATAAACTGCAATTATTTTCCTACTAACCTAATGGATAGTGATAAGTTGTGGATTTATTTTTTTTGGACAGTTTTCAGTTTTTGTCTGATATTGTCACCAATCTCGGTATTTTGAGGCGAGTTGTCGAGCCTTGAGATTAAATCCCATTTATCTAGACTTTAACGTATATTATTAGCAATCTTGCTGTTTTTCTGTTCCAAATCTTGATTTTTGCGCTAGGAAAATTTTCAAGAAACCTAGTTGACCTGTCTGTAAGTGGTGGAACAACACATAAAATATATATGCGATTAAACAGAATTTTTCAAGTTTTTAAGAAGTAAATTAAAATTTTATTCAAAGTAGTAGAATAAATTTACAAAAAAAAAACTAATAAAAAAATTATAATACTAATTATCGGAACATTCGTTTCCGTTTTCATTGTTGAACTTTGAAATCATATTTTCTTCATACCACATCCAATTCATATCGAAAGCATCGACATATAAATTAACAACTACCGCATATGAAAACAAGGTTGTCCTACATATTCACAATAATCGGTCGAATTCCGATTATACGAAAATACATCAAGTGTTATGAATCAAAAACGTTCACATTTACAACAGAAATCATGTACGAAAGTGCGTGTGCATTCCGGTGACCAATGCTCTTCATTAATTATTACCGTTTATCCAGTGACGGACTCGCTTTAACACTGGATTTACGGAACCCGTCGATTTGACGGGTTTTTGACTTCGTGCTTAAGAATTCCGAACATGTAAATATTATTTTCTAGTTATTATATATTGGTTTGTAATGATATAGTGTAGTGAATATATATCTCGACTCAATTTTATCCGAAAGACCTATATTTTCTTATTTCTATGTGTTGTGTACCAACTTTTACGAAAATCCGTCAAATTGACTGGTTACTTAATTTACAATCGATCGTTTTGATTGTTGAGAAATAACAAAAATAAAAATGAGAATGAGTAAGGAAAAACAGAATAAATAACGGCCGTTTAGCAGCGAGTACGTGAACGAACAGCTTCGCACTATTTGTTCACGGAGAGAGCAAACCTTATCATATCACGACGAATGATCATCTCGACTGTGCAGTTTGCAGAGATAGGATGTGATATTTGGAAATTCAGCGAGGCTGAACATGTTATTTATAATACAATTGGAGCGAGTGATTGTTTCAAAAGTGAATTTTGCAGAAGAGGAAGTCGAGTTTGTTTACTAGACAAAAATTTGAATTTTTCAAGATAGTTTGAAAATCTATCCATAAAGAAATACTTTTTTACATTTATGTCCTGTCTACTTGGCTAGGTATTATGGACAAGTCTCGAAAAGGTATTGCATCGATAAAAAAACTAACCAGTGTAGATGAACACCTGTCTGGATCGTATTTTGATGCAAGTGTTACCGAACTAACGTCGATTCCTGTAACATGGGACAGATTTATCCGAAATAGTCAGGCTCGTTATAAGCCTGCCATGAACATTACAATCGATGAACAATTGTTCACAACCAAAGCTAGTACATGCCAAATAAGCCCGATAAATTCGGCATTAGCTTTGGTCGGCATCGGACGTTACAAGCAAATATCTTATAAATGGCTTCCCATATTTAGGGAATGACGAAATACGACCATCAAATATACCTTCGAGCGAATTCGGCGTGATCAAGCATGCTGAACCATATTTAGGCCGTGGAAAAAACATTAATACTGACAACTCTTTCACAAGCATTTCCCTTGAAAAAAAGTTGCTTGCAAAAAAAAACAACAACCCTTCTGGGGACCATACGTGCAAACAGAAGAGATTTGCCGAAAATTGCAAATGCTAACAAGGATGATAGGATCCGATTTTCCACAAAACTTTATAAATCAGACGAGTACGTTCTCACAGTTTACAAATCCAAGCCGAACAAAAACGTATCATCGCTCAGTTCCAAACATGAAAATGTCGAAATACAAGGTAATGATAAACATCTCCCTGAAAGAATCATATTTTACAATAAAACCAAGTTTGGGGTGGATGTTGTAGACCAAATGGATAGAAAATATAGCGTGAAAGCAGGATAGGTCCCGTAGATGGTCCCTTCAAGTGTTTTATAACATTTTAGATTTGGCAGCCATCGATGCCTGGATATTGTACAAAGAGACCACTGGAGTAGACATATCTAGAAAGAATTTTATTTTTCAACTGGCCGAAGAAGTAGGC
>CM068315.1:1765247-1830247 GCA_034766995.1 Acanthacorydalis orientalis
GTAATAAAAAGGATTTTTGTGTCTGTCTGCGATCATTGGCGAGACTTCGATTCATCGCCACGTATCAGAGTCTAAAGGGTAATCGAAACCAGCGGACTAAGTGACGGGATAGGCCACCGAACAAGTTAAAAGCTCGTCCATTGGCAGTCTTCAGTTTTTCGGGCTGCGCAGCGAATTTTGTCGATGGATTATTCGAAAATGGGAGATACAATCAACGGAGCTTATTATTGTACTGCTTTGGACTAGTACGAGTCGCCATTGATGAAAAATGATCCAGAACACAGGGAAGAAAGTCCTGTTTCATCATGACAACGCTCCGGCTCATCCATCAATACAATCAGCCGCCAAAATCGATTCTCTTCGGTTCGAATTGGTTCCTCACACCTCATATTCACTAGACCTGGCCGATTCCGTCTTCCATCTCTTTCCACAACAGACAGCATGCCTTGCTGGTAACAGATTTAACACAGATGACGTGATGATAGCCGAAGTAGACGCCTATTTTCAAAAGATTGAGAAATTGCACTCTAACACCGACTTAATCTCACTCGAGCAATGTTGGATGAGCACTCGACTTCAGATCGTCAGACATGTTTCTTTTTTCTGAAATGAAAACTGTTCTCGAATGGAAACTAGTTCAGAATCTAGAAGGTATTAAGGAAAATATGACTGTTGAATAGAAAGTAGTTTCTTTGGATGTCTTTACAAACACTTTGAGGACGTTGCAATAAATCTATTAAAGTAAATGGAGATTATTTGGAATAAATATCAAACGTGTCTCGTGTTATCCGAATTGTCTTTCGTTTCATTGTTCTAATCCGAGAATAAAATTGCCAAACCTCATATTGTTTAAATGAGCACACATTTTTTAAGAAAATCTTTTCTTAATTCATTTATATATATATAGAGAGAGAGAGAGAGAGATTGGGAAAATGTATAAAAATTCTAAATGAAATATAATTAGAAATGGTTGAAAACGAAATTCAATTTATACTTTTCAAAAATCGATACATTGTGTATCGATACACCTGTCAAGTAATAATCTCATTCGGGATTCACGAATTTCCAGATTTGTGTTGTCTTTTTCTATTCTGTAATTAAAAATCAGTTCTCTTGTCGGCGTCGCCGTCAAATGCTTTTTATTTCTGTTCCGATTCGCTGATGGAGGTCGCGTGGTCACTGTTACGATTGATTCGCATCAGTCACATGTATGTAGCTCGCTCTCACTCTCACGGTATACAACGGAAGAGTTGTATACGATTCCAGTGTAAAATTGATAAGAAATAGATTGAAAATTCTGTATTCGCCGAAGCTTTGTAGTAAAAAAAAATGTTGCGCATGTCAACACTGTATTTTGTTGTTCCTATAAACTTTTCCGATAAATATTTTACGGCTTACATTTTACACAGATTAGTTGTGTGTATGGTTTGCTAATTTCTGTTACTTGTCAGAGGAGAGAGAGAGAGAGTGGGGAGCGAAAAGCCCTCCCGCCGTAGATGGGCGAGCGTAACGAACAGGGGGCGGAACTCGCTGGTCCATATAAAATTATATTTCATATTGTGCTAACATGACCCCGGTTTTTTGAAAATTTTTTCCGGAAAACATGCAAGGACATTAATAAAAATTACACCGACACAGCACACTACAGCCAAACCCCAAAAGCGGATAAATATCGGAATCGGTAAGGGCACCGCATCAAATTCATGTAACAAACCGGCCACACGGGCCCTGTACGATATTTATTATCAATAAAATTTATTTTTATTTTATTTTTTATTTTTATTTTACTTTTTTGTGCAAACATGAAGGAGCCGAGATAGAATATCTCGCGTAATACATCACCGAGATGAGTCGAAAATTTTACAACAGGTCTATCAATGCACTTTACAATGTATTGATAGACAAGCTAGATAGAGCAAACTTCAAGAAGGCATGGCTTATACCGAGAACGGGGGCCAGGAAAAAGTACTTCTTGCCCAGCACGTTCATTCTACGACCTGCAGGGGGTAGTAATGGCCGAGTGCTAGAAGAGCACATTAATCACGATAGAAATACACACAATGCATAGATCAGGACACTTGTGACAATATAAAGAAAGAAAAATAAGTTTCACCGCATATCAAGACGATACGTACCAGACAATTAAACCGAGCGGGCGATACGTTCGAAAAGTTGTGTCTATGCGCAGCATGCGTATATTTACAGCGGGTAGGGGGTGGGTGAGATCTTAATTCCCGTCGAATAAGGTCAACTAGGTCTTTTGAAAATTTTCCTGGGCAGCAGAGTCAAAATTATGTCATATGACAGCACTGCACGTTGTTGGATAAAACACGTTACAGTCTAGATTTGAAAGGGAGCTAATCCCCAGGAACGACAGAGCAACTACATGTTTACAGAGACTCCAGACACTGTCAGCTAAACGAAAACTCGTTAAAAAAACTTACTGTGCTAAGATCACGGTCTTATATAGAGGTCTGGCAACGAACTTCGAAAGTTCGACCAATAGGCGATACCGTTTTCAATACCGTCATTACATACAGACCTGTATGTAGAAGACCGCGGCTTGGATCATGCCCGGTTTTGAAAATTTCCAGGCATAGAGCTTGCATTAAACAAGAACACACACACACACACTCGCACTCGCACAAAGACATGCGGCATGGGAATCGTATACACTGCATGCAACACAGTAAGGACTTTTTATGCGATGTCTGTGATTTTTACATTTAATAAAAACTCAATCAATCTTGTTATTGTGTGTGTGTGTGTGTGTGAGAGTGTTTGAATTTTTTTATGTGAAATTAATTCGCTCCAGTGTTTATTTCTTAACATAAAATTCTTTATCAGTGACAAGCATTAAGCATAAAACACTGCATACAAAGCAGTCCTTCAACGTTTCACAGCTAGACCTTGAACGACATTCAAGCTCCACACTCGAGAGCAGTTGACGAGCTCTCTGAACACATTTACAAAATAAAAAAGCGGCTCGAAAATATGTCCGAACTTGACTGTCGGTAACAATCTACCTTCTCCGATTAGATCTCTGCTGCGATCGAATTCAGTACGCACGCGTATCTGTTACACGGGCCTCACATGTAAAACACAAATCTAGGAGGCGGGGCGAAAAAAAAAACCACAACAAGAAGAAGAGTTCGAGCGTAATTATGGTCGCGTTCGTTCGGCGAAAAGTAAATTTCACTTCCGTTGTATAAATGCGATGCCACCGTTATCCACGCTGTGCGCACCGCACGTTCCGAACAGAACAGAACAGACGGAACGTGCAATTACGGTCGGCAGTGTTCCACACAGATGGTATCGTTGTCAGAGACAGCGTACGAAAGAATCAGGCTAAGGTTACGGAACGGAAGCTCCGGTGATGGTGGTGGTGGCGGTGGCGAGGGTGGTGTTGGTCTGGTGACTGTTCGCCCGATGAATTATTTAACAATGGAAGCATACGTTGTATATGTTAACATATGCAAGAAGTGTCCTGTTTATGAAAGATCCGCATGCATTAAATATTAGTATACACATATAAATATGTATGTGTACATGCATATATATCCATATATATATATATATATATATATATATATATGGATATATATCCATATATATATATATATATATTGATATATATATATATATATGGATATATATATATATATATATATATTGGGTGTTTGAATTAATTCGTTGCGTTTTCTTCATGAAAAAAGATCGTTTGTTTTAAATGAAATTGAAAAAAACATATCATTCAAAGTATTGTCCATCGTTAGCCACTACTTTTTCCTATCTTTCGGGCAGGAGACGAATACCACGTCGGAAGAATGTCTCGTCTTTAGATGCTATCCGCGAATCGACCCATTTTTTGCAATCTTCATAAGAAGTGAGCTTCTGCTCAGACAGGCCATGACTCATCGATCGAAACGAGTGGTAATCAGAAGGAGCAATATCTGGAGAATATGGCGGGTGGGATAGGGCTTCCCATTCGAGCGTTTCCGAGTATGTTTCGACCAGTTCTGCGATGTGCGGATGAGCATCGTCGTGCTGCAAAATCTCTTTATCGTGCCTTTCAAAGTATTCCGGACGTTTTCCCTTCGATGCACGGCTCGAGCGCATCGATTGTAGTCGGTAGCGATCCCCAGCGATGGTTTCATTCGGTTCGAGCAGCTCATAGTAGATCACACCCTTACGATCCCACCGAATACAGAGCATGAGCTCGGATCCATGGATATTTGGTTTCGCCGCTGGTGTTGATGGTTGGCCGGGCTTAACCTATGACTTTCTGCGCTCGGGATTGTCGTAATCGATCCACTTTTCATCGTCCGTGACAATTCGATGCAAAAATCTCTTCCTTTTCTCCCTCTGAAGCAGCAGTGCACGGGTAGAAAAACGCCTTTCAACGTCCCTCGGTTTCACATCGTACGGGACTCGATTTCCTTGCTTTCGGATCATTCCCATGGCTTTAAGCGTTTTCCTACCGTCGACAAGTCAACTCCCAACGATTCAGACAATTCCTGAAGTGTTCGACATGGGTCTTCATTAAGCGATGCCTCCGATTCTTCATCATTAAGGTGTGACATATGAAATTTCGGAATTTGTAGATGAGAAATAAATAGGAGTATTTTCAACAAAACAAAATATATTTAATCAAAATAAGCTCCATCAGCTTCAATGGGCCTTTGCCAACGAGAAATTAGATTGTTTATCCGATTTTTATATCTCTAAAAGTCTTCGAATCCTCGAATCACTTCTGTTCGGTCTCGGAATTTTTTATTTCTTAAAAAATGTCTACCTAATAAAAAACAACACCACACACCGCCCGTTTCAATTAATTTTCGCTCCAATGTCCGCCGCTGCAACGCATACCGAATTGTCGCCGGTTCGGTGCTCCCTGCGCGAAATCCGTGCACGCCACCGACACGTTCACTGCATGCATAATAAACTCGATTGATTCTGCATACAAGGCCCATTCGATGCAAAATGCAGTGAGACACGCACGAAATCGGATCAATGTCCATGTATCAGATACCGCATACGTTTCGTTCCGTGCAACAAAAACTAATCATGAAACTCGAATTATAATATAATGATAATCAGCAAGGTGAAACATGAACGTGACGGATCGGACGTTATGCAAGAGTGATTAATTTCTATTCGTGTATCGTGAAATTCGGAAAAATCTAATCCTGATCTTGACCTGAATTTATTGTTGCATTAATTTCAATATGTAAGATTCGAGACGTTGCGGCCGTCTGCTAGACTGATTGTAGGACTCTCGAACCGACAGCCTGCATGTAAATTAGATTCCAATGTTACCCAGTATTTTACAAGCTAGCCCCTAATATCACAGTTGACGAACAGCTGTTCCCAAAGAAAGCTAGATTGTAGGAACTTTAGCCAGGAATATGGTAATGAGAGTCCCGCTTTCTCGAATAAATGATAGACTCGGTTTATTATAACAAATATAATATTTATTTAAAACAACTAGAGACTAATGTACAGGCTAGATGCGTATCAGTTAAGCATCTGCGCGGTTCTGACTTGCACGTAAGGCAAGCTGTGTGAGTGAGAGGGTTACACCCACTCTTGGGTTGGAGAGAGACGGAGATAGGTTATCCCTACAAGATGTAAGTTCATCAAATACATGCCGAATGAGCCAGATAAATTTGGTATAAAATGTTGGTTCGCATCCGATGTAAAAAGTAAATACGTTGTGAATGGATTCCTATACTTGGGAAAGGACGAACCGAGACCGACATCAGTTTCATTGGGCGAGTACGTCGTTCTGAAGCTCACTGAACCATGACTGAAGCTATTGAACCATTTACCCTACTGGACCGTTTACTGAAGATACTGAACCATTTTATTTTTTTTTTAGTAGAGCATTTGATTAGATTCATCAAATCAAATCAAAAATAATTTTATTAATTATAAAGTGGTCTGGTGTGATTATAAGGTTTTGCAGTGCTCTTACCGTTGCCGGTAGTTGTCCGCGCTTAGAAATTAAATGCTGTGTGCGGTGTCATTGAAATTTTTTAATTGTCTCTTCGTATTTTTCCGGGAAAAAAATTTCAAAAAACCGGAGATGGTAATTATGTCTAAAAAATACCATTCGTCTGTGAAAACTGTGGTATTGAATAAGGAAACATAATTTTATTACAACGCTGTTTTCATGATTACTATTTTTTTTACTATGAAGATTGAATTTTTATATATGAAGACTGAAAGTTTGTCAAGTTAATAATATTACAATGTTTAATTATTTTTCTAATAAGAATAAAAAAAATAAAAAGAGAATATTTTTTAATAATTATTTCGACAGTTATTTGCATTCAAACGCAAACGTTTCAAAATGCACGTTTTGGTCGGAACAGGTGTACACAAAATCGTGGTAGAAACAGTGTTAAACAACAGAAATGAATGTTTGGTATTTTTTAAACGCAGCATATGATCCGAGCAGATCGATATCGCGCTGATAATTGTGTCAAATGTGGTCAATATCGACAGTTTATGACTCAATTAACGCAATACATGTCTTATATATTGTTGTAACAATTACAGAATGCAATTCTAATCCCAGAGCCAATATTTGCCGCATGGATTTAAATAAACCATGAAGGATATTAACCGTTTGGGCACTGATTTATTTGATGAAAATTTGCATATCGATGATTTTTCTTCTTTTTGATTTCTCGATATCGATAGTAATTTCTCTCTTTGAGAATGATTTCTTCTTTTTTAATGTCTCTACACACCGTTTCATTAATGCGTGGATGTAAATGTTGATGCGAATGTGTTTATCCTAATTAGTCTTTGGCGTTAGAACACAGTGAGTCAGCGGATCACAGTCGATAATTTTTTGGTGCCTGAAGTAGTATATAAAAGCGATAGATTTCATGTAAGAATTCATTTATTTCTAAGAAATCAGTGATATATGGGAGACCGGAGCTAATTGAACCGTTCTTTTTTTCAAAATCGTTTTGTATTAACAAAATAAATGTGTTTCTCAAAATAAACTAAGCTGTTGCAAAAGTAAATCCCTCATCTACAAAGATGTGTAGGCGGTTTTAATATTCGCTCTGTATTTTTATCGGTATTTAAGAAAAAGTCAAGACGTGCAAAACTCGACATGTCAAAATTTCCAGAGCTAAGTGAACCACTATATCGAAATTACTGACAGAATAGCTCAATGTTTCATTAAATAGAGCTTTTTTTTAGATATCTAAATGCGTAATCTCAAAAAAGGAAGGATTACATAATTAAATAATATATAGGTGAGACCGGGGCTATATGAACCGTTATTTTTCAAAATCGTTTTTCATTAACAAAATAAATGTGTTTCTCAAAATAAACTATGCTGTTGCAAAGGTCAATCCCTTATCTACAAAGATGTGTAGACGGTTTTAATATTCGTTTTGTATTTTTCTCGTTATTTGAGAAATAGAAAAGACGTGCAAAACTCGACATGTCAAAATTTCCGGTGCCAAGTGAACCCCTATATCAAAAATCGGTTAAAAATAAAAATAATGCGTTTTTATCATGAAAAACATTTAATAGATTTTAATTACCGCTGTTTTCCATAATCTACACGTATTGTATGGAACATTTTTTCTAAATTAGGGGATGAAAAAGGTATTCAGAATCGGATAACTGCAAACTACTGTTTTTTTCCGGTCGTTCTCTCTTCTTGGAACCCACTGCAGGTATGGGTTTCGAAGCTACTTTCGTACGAACCCTTTTTTCATTTGTTTAGCTCTCTCGTAATCCGCTATCAGTTCCTTTATATCAAGTGACTCCAGACTGATTCTCGAAAAAGTAACGACCGACGACTCCACCGGACCGAACGGTCACACTTTCTGTATACAGTGGCTTCTCAACGATCGCTCTCTCTTCTTCGCCCCAGATTCGGCGCTTTTATTTATTAAAGTAGCCATGGAACGAGCTTCATCGTCCAAGATGATTTTTTCAGAAAAATCGTATTGTCGTTCCAGTATCCAATCGACAAACCTTCGACGCAGTGGAAGGTCTGTTGATTTATAATTCTTGTGTTAATTAACCCTTATAACTCTTCAGCAATAAAGCCACGTGCAAAACACTCCGTGTGATACTCCTATGAAAGACTCAATTACTATGAACGTCTCGGAATCGACACTCCTGGCTCTTCCTGTACATCCTATCATGAACCAAACCAATGATTTGTTCAGAAAGAGCACTCGATATTTCTTTATCTTCAACCGATCGAGTCTCTTCAAATTTACTCACTAATGGAAGAATTTTCGATTCGGACGGACGAATGTGTCGAGAACGCATTTATTTTTTACATGAAGACCATTTTCACAACACAGTTACAGATTTTGTATTTCAATGTGTTTGTTGATTGTAAAAAATTCAAAAAGGATAAAATCTTCTGTAATTATTTATAAAATAAGAAACATACAACTAATAAAATAACTCTACTTTTTTAACAGTAATCTGTAAATATATATATATATATATGTGTGTGTGTGTGTGAGTGTGACATTTTAAATATGAAGCAGATTGCGGTCAATGTAAATCATAAAATAAATAGAACGTACCGAACGCATGATGCGATTATCGTTAAGAGAACGTACGAAATATTTATGCGGCAATCGTGACGAACCCCTTATCAAATCTGAATTATACACACACATAACCTATAAACAACCCCCGCCCAATCTAACCCGCCGTAACTACAAAATAATCGTAGTACAACAATAATAAGGAGTCGAAATGGCACATTAATTAACCCACATTCGTGTGAAAGTGTTTGTGTCTCCTTAACATTCAAATATTACACTGTATATATATATATACATATGTGTGTGTATTATATATAATATAATTTATATGCGTCGTTTTCAAACTATTGATAGCATAAAATTCTCTACAAAAAACCTGATGGATTTTTTCGCATACATGAACTTTTTGTAGAACGGTCGATAATAAATATAATATACAGAGTATAATGTGAAAACTTGAGTGGATTTCGAGTCAATTTCTATAGAATAGCGCATGAGGCTGAATGATATTGGCGCAAGAATATTTATATTAGAATATTTTAAACCTGTATGCTTTTTTACATATTTATATATATATATATATATATAATGTATAAAGTTCTATAGTAATAAAAAATGGCATGAATGGATATTTACATTTTTCTCTATAATTAAAAATCAGTCCTGTGTAGTCACTTTTATTCGTGTTCTGATTGGCTGATAGAGAGATAAAAATAATGTATGGAATGCATCTATAGTAACCTATAAATGATACATATTATATATGTGTATATATATATATATATATATATATATATATATATATATATATATATGAGAGCGAGAGAGAGAAAGAGACAAAAACTTTGTAAGAGTATTTGATTTATTACATGGCTGCTATATTTGTTTTGATTCAAAATTATCCTATACACATTATTTATATAGAGAGATAGAGGGAGAGAGGGAGAGAGAGAAAGAGAAAAGTACTTTATAATAAAATATTTGATTTATTACATGGCAACTATATTTGTTTTCATTCAAAATTACCCTATACACATTAATTATATATATATATATATATATATATATATATATATATATATAAAATAGAGAGGAGGGGCAGAGAGAAAGAGACAAGAACTTTATAATAAAATATTTGTATTATTATATGGCTGCTATATTTATTTCGATTGAAAATTACCCTATACACATTATTTATATATATATATATATATATAGAGAGAGAGAGAGAAAAAGAGAGAGAAAGAGACACAAAAATTGATATCCGATGTACTGATCAAGTCATTAAAAATCTTCTATCGACTTACTTTATGAAAGCCTTTTTATACTTTAATAAATGATATAATAAAAAAAAAACATTTTTATATTTACAGAAAATGAAATCTAAACTTGAATTATAAAGTATTTTATTCTTTTATTCGTCAATATATATATATATATAGACACATATATATACATGTATATATATATATATACATGTGTGTGTGTGTGTTTGTGTGGTCATTAAGAATTAAAATTACTTAAATCTTTAACTTTTTATTTCAGTTTCCAGAGAAATTCAGTCACTTTGTTGATAGTTTAAAAATATATTATATATATATATATATATATATATATATATATATATATATATATATATATATATACACATGTATGTAGGTGTGTTTGTGTGGTTATTAATAATCAAAATTACTTAAATCTTTCTTTTTATTTCAGTTTCCAGAGAAATTTAATGACTCTGTTAATAGTTTAAAAATATATTATAAATATGTATACATATATATATATATATATATATATATATATATATTTATATATATACATGCATGTGTGTGTTATGTGTAATTATATATGGTTACATAACAATGTCAATATGAAATAAAAACAACTTTGTATATATCACGTTTTCGTAATACTTAAGGGAAGTTGTTCAGAGAACAGCAATAATAGAATAATTACAATAATTAAAATAATGAGAGATTTGAAGGAACAGCACGAGCTACGGACTTGTAAACTGATAAACAAGCACGCCATCTTTCGTTACACATTCGTCGGGTGCCGTGCACAGAGCGACGCTGTTTCTAGACCGTTCACTGCTGACAGCCGCACATTAGCATTCATTCGATCGGACCGTACCGTAAGGTATATAATTCGAAACTGGAAATTTTCGTTTGAAAAAAATAACGCGCGTACTGATCGATCGTATGTCATGGTTTGTCAGTCATATCGTGGAAGGTTAAGATTAAGTGATAAGATTGAGATCGTGCAGATTAAAGACTAAGGCATATTGGGACGGATTGCATCGTTTCGCAAAAATCCGCACGGATTCATGCATTTCGTATGTGCCATCGCACACTACTGCGGGGGCGGGTCGAACCACAGCGCGTCGGAATCGGTTGTCAAGCGGATTTTGGACCGAACCGCAATGACACAATCCATCCTAATGTACGCTAGCCTTTTCAAGGAAACATGTCAGTTATAGTGGAAGCGTCAGAAAATACCTAAGGGGTTGCAGAAAAAATGACCGTAAAATACATTTTCGGATCGAAATTGTAACGGTAATTTTTTTCATTGCTTCGAAACACTTTAAAACACCGCATTAATTACGGGACGACCCAATAGTTCACATTAAGCAATTCAAGAGAGTAAAAATTAATCGATAAAATTATTAAACATGACTTTACATTTTGTTAACTATCGACCGACTCTTTTTTCAAATTAGAATACTCGAACGCACGCGACTGGAATTAAAATGTCAAAAAAAGATAAAGAGAAGTCATCTAACATATATATATATATATATATATATAGGGGAGACCGGGGCTAAGTGTATTAACAAAATAAATGTGTCTCTCAAAATAAACTATGCTGTTACAAAGGTCAAACCCTCAAGTATAATAATGTGTAGGCAGTTTTAATATTCGCTTTGTGCTTTTCTCGGTTATTTAAGGAAAAGTGAAGACGTGCAAAACTTGGCATGTCAAAATTTCCGGGGTTAAATGAACCCCTATATCAAAAATCTGTTAAAAATAAAAATAGAGCGTTTTTATCATGAAAAATATTGAATGCATATTAATTAGCCCTGTTTTCCATAGCCTACATGTATTGTATGAAATATTTTTTCTAAATTAGGGCATAAAAAAGTATTCAAAATCTGATAACTGTAAACTACTGTTTTTTTCAGTCGTTCTCTCTTCTTAGAAGCCACTGCCGGTATGACTTTCGAAACTACTTGCGTATGAGCCCTTTTTTCCTTTGTTTAGTCCTCTGATAGTCCGCAACCAGTTCGTTCATGTCAGGGGAGTCCGTGAGAACGGCACTTGTTCGCCGCTTACGTCCTTTCCGAGCCTGCTTATCGGATCGGCACTCGGGTATACTCGAATACTTTAGAGCGACGATTTAAAATCCATTGGTTTTTCGAAAAAAGGACGAGGCGTTCTAATAGTCACGGAAACAGACTCGACGATGCCACGGTCTGCTGCGGCGGACTCGTTGGCGACGAAGTCAGTGGGATCAGTCCAGGCCGCCGGTGTCAAACAGGGCTGCAATAATCTCCGCACCCTGTAAATCGACTTCATCTGATTTGTGTAGGTCGAATTCCGTTAAGACGACACCACTTAAGCCGCTGGACCCGTTTGGTTGGACGACCTCGTTTGCGTCAATGGTTTCAGCTCGACGAGCCACGACTCTGCTGTCTGCACCGTTACGACCTGTGTTTCGTCCATGCTCCGTATATAGTGAGCCGGGAGATGATATTTGTGCTGTGCTTTTTTCAACAGTCCAAAGAATCAGTTAAAATTTGCCCTATCGAAGCTCGTGGCGCATGCCAAACTTGTATCTTCCGGCTTCTGTGTGGAGATTTTTCTTAAAAAATACTGTTAACCATTTTTTTCCAGCCATATGCGCTTCTTTCCAAGACACTGGAACTGCCAAATTAAATTTCATAGCTTATTCATAGGCAGAAGTCCTCGTAGTTTGAAATTCATATCGTTACAGTGCTCCAGATACTCAAATTATAGGAAAAAATAAGTTAAAAGAAATCAGAGCAAAATTACGATCATGTTCACTTAACCCCGCGTGCATATTTGAACTTTAATTGTTAAAAAATATATATCGTCATCCTAAAAATGATAAAAATAAATAATGTTCACGAGGCTTTAAAATTTCATAATCACTTACATGCAGAATTGTTTACAACAAACATTTGTTAATAATTAAAAATTTCCACGAGAACGAAAATTCACTTCTGCGCTGCTGAAACACTCAAAGTGTAATACAACCGGATCCATTACACCGAACTCTATTAAACTACGTTGGTCACGTGGAGACATTAACAGAAACACACAGTAATAAAGGCGAGTTCATGAAACGTTTTTACCGGGCTCAAAAAACAAACGTTCACTTGGCCCCGATATCCCCTATATATATATATATATATATATATATATATATATAAAGCGGTCTTATTAACGCTCCGACAAATAAACGTTCAATCAAAATGAAATATTACAGACCAGATAGCCATCAGCAGTGCCTTGTTTACGTGCCAGCGACACAATCCGAACCGTTTGTCACGTCCGGTGCACAAGTCATAGGCACTTTTTCCAACATCGATCCCCTGACTCACTCTGTTCTAACGCCAAAGACTCATTAGGACAAACACATTCGCATCAACATTTACATCCACGCATTAATGAAACGGCGTGTAGAGACATTAAAAAAGAAGAAATCATTCTCAGAGAGTTGTAAAAGTCGACCTACTTGCAAGTGTCTCCAATGGAGCGCACACGGAATGTACGGTCTGTGCAAACGAATCAGCCATGTTCAATGGTGCTATAATGTTACTGTTTTTTTTTTTATTTTATGATGAAATGATTTAATTGTATATTGGATCAGTGCTCTCTCTGATATCATATCTTGTTACTACTTCAACACATTAGAAGATATGTAATTTGTCTTTATCTGTTTTATACACACCGGACTAAATTTATCCACTAGTTTCTGACAATGATAGTCAATCATTTATGAACATTTCACATTATATTTTATATCTTTACAGTAGATCTGTGAGAAGAAAGATTTAACCTAACACAGGAAATAAGTGAAAAAATAGTAAACAGAACACACGATTAATGCTGGAAACAGGGAGGATTCGCCGGGTACGGCGAGAGAACACAAGCCTACTGTGAAGAACGATTTCAGAAAAATCAAAGTTGGCTGAAAACAAGGTCGATCGAGCGAAAACCGAAGAAATCGTGTTCAGAATGAAGGAAGGCTCGCACGATCAGCTGGAAATTTTCCAAACCGAAATCCCGCTACAACCAACTGATACAAGGTAGGAAAAATCCAAGATAATGCACCAAAATGACGGGATAAGAAAGGTCAAGTGTAGGAAAAATGATAGCGAGTGATCGACTCGAAAGACTAGACGAACCGAGGGTTGATTTGCAGGAAACAAGGGGTACGTACAGAAGCGAACCAGTTTTTTTGAATTTTTCCCGTATAACCTAACACAGGAAATAAGTGAACAGATGATAAACGGAACACACGATTGATGCTGGAAACAGGGAAGATTCGCCAGGTACGGCGAGAGAACACAAGCCTACTGACAAGAACGATTTCAGAAAAATCAAAGTCGGCTGAAGTCAGTTGCAAAAAAATTATCAACTTATGACAGAAAACAAACTTCGACATTAATCGAAATATCAAATCCCCATTTCTGTCTTCAGCACAAAATGTATTCCTTCTCATATATCATATTCAGTTACTACTTTAACACATTAGAAGGTATGTAATTTGTCCTTAGCTGTTTTATACGTACCGGACTAAATTTACCAACTAGTTTCTGACAATGATAGTCAGTTACTCATAAACGTTTCATATTATAGTTTAATCTTTAGAGAAAGATTTGCATTTATTTTCATCTTGTATTCAAAATTCCTATTTGTGTCTCTCCTATAACATTAATAAATGAAAGACTATTTATCCATAACTTTGAAGAGTGCATTTGAATAATTATATTTTATAAATTAGACACATTTCTTTTTATTTTACCAACTTCAAATAATCTTTATAAAGAATACAATTGTTACACTGTGCTTAGACCTTTTACAATTGCTATATATATATATATATATATATATATATAAATATATATATATAAATATATATATATAAATATATATATATATATATATATATATATATGATAACATTTAATGATTGAAATGCAGATTTATTTAAGTAACCAGAAACATTCGAGCCGAAGAATGAAATTGAATAAACAGATAAACGTTTTTTACAAGTTTCAAAAACTGCACTGTTTCATCGAATTTCGAAGAAACGGACAGAAATAATCGACATTTTTTGTTACAAAATTGCAGAGAGAGCCGTTAATAATTCACAGAAAGGTGCGGTCCGTTTCATACGATTCCCGTGCGGAGAGAAAAAATTAAATAAAATTTAGAATTACAATTGCATGTCTGTACTTATCGATTATGGTAATAACAACGCAGGCTACACTTTACATATTTTTATTAATAGAAATTATTCCAGCGCGTACATACATTGTAAATGTACATGTGTGTATATATATATATATATATATATGTATATATATATATATATATATATATATGCATCGTTTAATATTACAGGTTTTTTTTAATACTTTCTTAAGATAAAAAACAAAGGTAAAAGCATTTTAAATGGAATGTACTGTGAACAATTTATAATAATCGTATAATGTATATATAACTTTGGTACGAAAATAACTGCGGTTTGTGTTTTCTGAAGTGAAACCTTCAATTTTTTCAAAGTGTCAATTTTTATTAATACTTTCTTAAGATAAAGAAAAGGTAAAAGCGCTTTAAATGGAATGAACAGTGAACAATTTATAATAAACGTGCAATGTATACATTGGGTTGGTAGGAAAATAATTACGGTTTTTGTTTTATGATTCGTAACATTAATTTTTTTCAGTGAAAGTGTCTTTTTTAATACTTTCTTAAGACAAAAAACAAAGGTAAAAGAATTTTAAATGGAATGTACAATAAACAATTTATGATAAACGTACAATGTATACATTGGGTTCGTAGGAAAATAATTGCGGTTTTTGTTTTATGAATTGTAACATTAATTTTTTTCATTGAAAGTGTCTTTTTTTAATACTTTCTTAAGATAAAAAAACAAAGCTAAAAGCATTCTAAATGGAATGTACAGTGAACAATTTATAATAAATATATAATGTATATATATAAGTTTGGTAGGAAAATAACTGCGGTTTTTGTTTTATGAATTGTAACACAAATTTTTTTCAATGAAAATATCAGTTTTTATTAATACTTTCTTAAGGTAAAAAGCAAAGGTAAAAGAATTTTAAATGGAACGTTCAGTGAACAATTTATGATAAATGTATAATGTATATATTGGGTTGGTATGCCAATAATTACAGTTTTTGTTTTCTGAATTGTAACCTTAATTCGTTTCAATGAAAGTATCCGTTTTTTTAATGCTTTCTTGATATAAAAACAAAGGTAAAAGCGTTTTAAATAGAATGAGGGGCGCGGCGGAGGCGAACACCCCTGTTTAAAATAAACTTTAGTAGAGTATTTCGATCCGGATTCGATCATTCTAAGATATCACACTGTGTATTACCCTATGTAATCAATCAATCAACCACACTCAAAAATAACATTCCGTCCAACGAACGGATAAAGAAATTCAACAAGCCAACACGAAAACAAAACAATTCTAATGCATGTAACTCGATTATATTATTAAAAGTTATTCGCGAATGTATTTGTTTTCTTTTCGTTTTCTATTTTTCTAAATATACTCTCGATCCTTTTGTCGTGGTTATTATCGTACGCGATACATTTTTAAGTGCTTAACTTTTTATGTTCGATCACCGTCGTACACATCAATCACACTTTTCTTACAGCAAATAACTTCAAACGGCGTCCTTGACTCGCAACGTACAAAACATATACATATATATATATATATATATATATATATATATATATATATATATATATATATATATATATATATATATATATATATATATAAAATCAAAATTACTCACAAAAATTCGATGACGTCGACATACTTATTTATGACGTCCAAGTTTCTATGGTACCGAAATATGTTTATCTTATATGGAAAATAACACGTTGCAATCTGTCTGCGATAATGATTATATAAATATTCTTACATATATATATATATATATATATATATATATATATATATATATATATATATATATATATGTATATATATATATGTGTGTGTATATGTATACATATATACATACATATATATATATAAAAAAAAACTGTTGATGAATTGCAGGCGTATATATGAACTAAACTAATTCATTATCATGAAAATTATTTTATTGAATATCCAGCATCTGAACAACCAAACACATCGAGAGTGACTGTCTCACTGACAAGAGACGTCGGCACAACAATTATATTTTAATTGTTGTCATGATAAAATAATCAATGCTAGCAACCATAGATAAAGTATCTCAACTAACGCTAGCAACTAACTGACAATCACAGGAGACAGTTAATAACTGTTAAGATATACAGTTAACATTTAAATGTTTTACTACAACAAAAACACTTAAAAATATATCTGCGAAAATGATTATACAGACATACATGAGTTTTAAAAAATGTTTATTGTTTCGTTCTGTTACATGGCACTCTTATAATTAAGAAATGGACGAGCGCAGGAAGTCCGGAGGTTGGTGAACTCAGCAAGGAGGGAATGGATCCCCCTAATATATATATATATATATATATATATATATATATATATATATATATCATCATCATCATCATCTTCAGCCTCTGTTAATCCACTGCTGGATGAAGGCCTCTTCCATGATTTTCCACTTTGTTCGATTCAGTACCTCTCTTTTCCACAGTTTTCCAAGTTTTTAATATCCTTATCCCATCTGTTCATTGGTCTCTTTCTGGGTCTTTTCATATTCCTTGGTTCCCAGTCAATGATTTCTCTTCCCCATCGGTTGTCTTCTCTTCTTGCATATGTCCCGCCCATTTCCGTTCCAGACTCTTTACGACTAGTTCTGAGAATAGCTCGTCTGTGTATATTTTCTAATTTTCTTAATCGACCAGGACTTGGTCTATTTTCAATTGTTTTTAGTTTTTAAGATGTATTTACTATATATTCTTCTGTTGCATGTGACTTTCTGACAGTTTTTGCTATCTGCCTCAAAGATTGTCCTCCAGATCATAAACTAATAATTAATTCGATAATGAATTGACAAAATTATTTCCATTTAAAGGCCTATATATTTCAACCACACTAGTCGAAACTAAATTGGAAACTGATACCCTTTAGCAGACTAACAACCCGAACAAGTACCAGTAAAATAGGGGACTTCGCCGGCGACCAATAAGTAAATCCCATAGAATCATGTTGAGTGTATGGAAACTTTTTTGACGCCTGTTAATAAGGTATCGTTGTTCAACATAACATTTGTTTTTTATTAACATATAACATACGGTTAATCCCATGGTGACTCATTAAAGTTACTATTTAGCTTACAATCCACCATAAATAGTTTAAAAATTTAGACCATTCAGAATAAAATAAGCGAAAATCGTTGTTACAGCCAGCTATATGGAGACTTTTTTGATCTAGTATATATGTGTATATATATATATATATATATATATATGTATACATATATATATATATATATATATATATATATATATATATATATATATATATATATACATATATGTATATTATCTGTGTTATCGAATATATATTTTCGGACGAACGGGAACCATTAATCATTATTATCGCGTCAGAATCCGTACAGGCAGACGCGTGAATCATTGACAGCCGCACGGTGTCGATCGACGAATAGAAAACACGCCACACGCATTCATCCGTTCGACACGTGAAACGCTATTTTTCCTCTCAATCGAGTCTATTGTGAGGACGCGTTTCGGCGTACGAGTCGTTACGCGATCGTATCCCGACCGTGACGCGCGTACCGACACGCACGCACGAGCGAACGACGAATGACTGTCATCGGACCGTCGGCCCGACAGCAGTTCGATACAGACGGGGCCGCTTTTCATGTTTTCCGTCAATAGACACACTTCGTGCAGCCGGAGTTGACGTTCTGTGACGGCGTCGGCGATCGATTCGTGTCGTAAAGTTCGTTTGCTTCTTAATTTTATCGGACGGTTTTTCCTTTTATGAAGTGAAACTTCTGTGGGCGCGCTAGCGAGCGGTGAAATCGCACAGCGTGTCACGAAAAACGTTACCATGAACAGAGCCGCGAACGTGAGAGATGGAACGAATATGACAGTGTGGAGATCGGATCTCACACTCACACTAGCACAGCATTATGGTTAAAAAATAACCCACTCGGCCACATATCTTACACACACAACAGAATAACAACGCGCGTCACTTCTTGACCGATTGTTGCGAACTGAGCTTAACTGAACTTATTATTGAAATAAAAATAAATAAATAAATATCCAGTTTATTGTCACGCAGTTTTTACATAGTATCGACAATACAATGTATGTGTGTTGTGTACGTTCATGTTCGTTGCCTCTCCTTAATCTGAACTATTGCCAAAATCGTAACAATTTCGCGTCCACCCGGTACATTTAATGTAAATTTTCTCGTCGTCAAACTCGACGGAATGCCAGAACGTGAACGCCGATACAATCGACGACCAAAAAAATATCCAGCGCGGTTAACCCTGACGTTAATATCGTGGCGATTATGCGGCCGTCGCGCGTACGGTGGGCGGGTGTTTTTTTCGACGCGTTTCGACGCGTGAAAAAAAATAAATCAGTCGAGAACGGAACTGGCCGAGAAAGCGAGACGAAGACGATTATATATGGCGTCGAATCAAGAAGGCGCGCGTTCGTATACGAAATCGGCGGGTCGTGGGCGGTACACCTCGCACATATTGACGAGCGGGGCTCCGATGAAAATCACGTTGGACAAATGCACGGAATGTTCCGTACAGTAATGTATATTCCGTACAGTGTATTTTCTTCTGGTCGTTCGATTTCGGCCTAGATTCGTACACTTCGGACGTCGGCGATCCACCTTGACCTTATTTCAAATAGTGTTGTGTATAAAAAATATACTTTACTCGGTCTGAATCCGTCCGCAATGGATTGCTCGACCCTTAGAACCGTACAAGACGGAAAACCGGCGTGAAGAAGCAACGCGTATACCCGACTGGCCGGTATACCAGCCCCTGTAGTTACCCATCATAACACTATGGCCCGGGATAGCGGCCCGAATATGAAAAGGCGGAAGAACAGTTTTGCACGTTAGCGAGAGAGTATCGCAGACGTCTAATGATAAAAATGTTTGTATGGCGTATCTGCAATGCATATATCAGGTAACCAAGACGGTTCTTCCGATGTTATAACGTACAATAATTCGAAGAATTGCTTACACTTGTTCTCAGAAAAAAATCACAAGAATTTGTCTATCCGTTATGTTATGTATCCATCCTCACTGCTGTACTTATTTATAAATATGTCACGGTCGGACTAATGAATTTCAACTGACCTGTCAATATCTAAGTTATATCCATCCGTCTTAATAAAAGTACTTGTCACGTCCCTGTCGTGATCCCTGTGTTCGCACGCTTAGAGAAATGCAATTTCATCATCGAGAACAGTATATAAACGGTAGTTGAGATCTCATAAGTATTCCTTCCGGTTTTTTGAAAATTTTTTCCGGAATTCAACACTTCAAACCATCCGCTATACCCACTTCCTGAATCACAATTCTCCTGTCAAAACCGGTTTAAAATCCTCGGCTAAACCCCGGACCAAACACCAATTTCCATCCAACGCACAGTAAATTCGGCGTTGAAACATGTAAAATTCACCACAATAAAATATTTTTTGATTTTTTGATTTTTTTTTGATTTTGATTTGATCTCATAAGTCAGTATCCTAAGTCGTGAGCGTACATGCTCGGTACTCACGAAAAGCAAGGGCCCTTCAGGCCTGCGCTGCTATTCGGATTCAACAATCAAGTTACAATCAAGCAACAGTCAAGTTACAGTGAAGTTACAATCAAGCTAATCAAGTAACAGAACCCGTGTGGTTATATTCATCATAGTGTTATGTATCCATGCTCACTGCTGTACTTATTTATAAATGTGTCACGGCTGACTAATGAATTTCATCATCGAGAACAGTATATAAAACACGTGTGCACTTATATCTTTAAGCTGACTGTTATAGTTTCAAATGAATTGTACAATAATTAAAATATGTATTTATCAACAATCAATTTAAACGTATACACTGCGACGATCGGCGATAGCATGCCGTTCTATTCCGGTTGATTGTTAAGCTTAACCACAACAGTATATGAACGGTAGTTGAGATCTCACAAGTCAGTCAAGTAACAGAACCCGTGTGGTTATATTCATCATAGTAACGACAATCAAACAATAATAGTAAACAAATACTTGTTGCGTTTTATTTCAAACCTGCAGCATTTATGTTATAAAATATTCAAAATATAACAGTTATATTGGCATGTGTTTTACTGTTAATCGTTGAATGAATCGCGAACCGTTCACTTTAATTTGAAAAATAATCCTAACCGTTAAAAATGTCTGTGAAGAATAGTGTAATACGTGCGGGTTCGCTTTATGAATTTGAACTCGGGACTGATGCCACAGAAACTGCAAAAGAAATTTGTACTGCGTTTGGAGAAAAGGCAGTTACATCGAGAACGGCCTAGAGATGGTTTAAAAAAATTTCTGCCGGGGATGAATCCGTTGAAGAAGAGACCGGATCAGGCAGACCGTCAAATTTAAATATCGCCGAATCGGATATAATGACTGAATCGAATTCCAGTTGAACGTGTCGACAGCTTGCAGAATTGTTTAAAGTAAGTGATGAAGCAATACGGAAGCATTTATACACAATAGAAAAGGGGTGGAAATTAAGTGAATGGGTGCCACACGAATTAACTCCCAATGACAAATTACAGCGGCTTACAATCTGTACATCTCTTATTTCACGACTAAAATCAGAGAACTTTTAGGATCGAATTTTGACCACTGATGAAAAATGGATTATGTATTCCAACTACAAAGTACTCATCACTGGCTTTCATCAGATGATCCTATCCCACAAATTCTTAAAGGAAAGTTAACACCGCGAAAACTTCTTCTCTGTGTTTGGTGAATTTCAAAACGAATTATTCTCCATGAATATCAACGAGTGGGCCAAACCCTAACGGCAAACATTTATATTGAACAACTCGAACCAATACACGATGCATTGAAACACGTACGGACAACTCCCGGCCCTTTACCTCTTTTGATCCGTCCCTAGTCTAATTTCAGCGAAGTTCGTCCGATTCGCGGTAGAAGAAAACATGGCGTGTCCTACTCATTCACATTAATCTCTTGACAAGGGAATTAACTGAGAACTATGGGAATTAACCGGAGAATTATCCTTGAGTAATATTAACGTCAATGGCAGGTCCTTCTCCCGGCTCCTGGTGCGAATTGTCACAGGACGCGGGAGACTAGGCTACCACGAACATATACAAGGCCGAAGGACGGACGAGAAACGTGTATGTGTGAGTGTGTAATTAGTATAACATATGTACTTATTCTAAGATGAGGCTTAATCAGGTACTGCACTATAGGGTCAGATGACATAACTTGCGCAACGACCGAGTCCTAATTATCGATAGGTATAGAGTTCCGTTTGACTGGAATATTATTCATTGAAAGAGCTCAATCGTACAAAAATCGTCCCGACCCCTGCGAACAGAGACCTGAACGTCCTAGTTATTTGATCAGACCGGCTGCGAAAGCGCCGAACGAACATAAAATCGAGATGAAAGTATGTCACTCGTACATACATTGCGTTATGTAGAACGCAATCTGCATAGATATGTAATTCAATGGCGGAACAAAAGATTACATTATTTCCACAAAGTACCGGACATTCCGTTTCAATGAAACGTCTTTTCAGAACGTGCGGTTGTAAAGAGTACAATGTGAGTTTTATAGATAAAGCAATAATGCGAATGCTCTTTGAAACCATAAAAGTTTATATAATTTCCAACATACATACATGTGTATATATATATATATATGTGTGTGTGTGTATGTGTGTGTGTGTGTAAAAATATACTCTTTTATTATATCAGGTAACCAAGAAAATTCTGCCGTTTTTGAATCGAGAAAGAAACATTTGTGTATTCTTACATAAAGTAACTTTATCTATCGAAATATCATCCACCCTCGCATTGAAAAATAACCCTTTTACAGCGAGAAGATAATTTACAAATTCGATTTTCATAAAACTGATTACTTCTATTTTGAAAAAAATGTACAACCTCCATTTTAAATTCTTCTTAATTATTAGACTGTTTACCACGCATTATCCAAAGATAAAAACAGGCGATAATCTGATTGAGATATGTGTGGGGAATACGGTGGATGGGGGAGGATCTCCCACCCTAAATTCACAATTTTTGTTCTGGTCTCTACTGCAACGCGTGGTCGTGCGTTATCTTTCAAAAATGAAACTTTTTAACAAGTGCTCGCTGTCATTGTTTTAATGCAGGCACGGGCAACGTTTTCTAGTTCGGGGGCGAAATTATCATCCTGTCTCCGAGTCAACGGCCGGATTCGGCCGTTGATTATTAAGTTATTTAATAAAATAAATTAATATTAAATGAATTGAAATAAGTCGCTACTTCATATTTCATTTATTTATAATATAATGCTTTGGTATAAAGCTCTGTGTAAATTTTATAATTGAATGGACGAGATAACAATTTAATGTGAAGATTTGCCTTGTACTTGAACGACGAGACTATCAATATAGACGTTAATATTAGATAGATTATGTTTGAGGGGGGAGGAAGCAATCTTGCCTCCTGGAACTTAGACTCGAAGACCATTATGCCTTCCCTCGGCTGATCAAGACTAATCGGGAAGTCTCGCTTCCTTCCAGAAACCTATCAGCCTGCCCGAGTTTATAGACCCTAGTTCGGCCGCGGTGAGGAGAAACCCCCCAAACCATCGTCGCCTTAAATTTACCCATGCCGGGCATTCCGCGAGGAGGTGAATAGGGGTCTCGTTACCCCCCACCTACCATCTACACTTCCCGTCCATCCTTCGGCCTTGTATGTGTTCGTGGTAGCTTAGTCTCCCGTGTCCTGTGACAATTCGCACCAGGAGCCGGGAGAAGGATCTGCCACTTGTATAGATTCTCTTGGTCCAGTCCCTATTTGGGGCCTGGCCTAAGAGTACCCTGGATTAACGGCAACCGTCAATCTTCAGCCACCATTCTGAGTTTTCTGACTCGACCCACTCCCGAATGGCGCTCTTGGCCCAACGTATTAGAGTAACAAACTGAAATAATTGAACTTTGACTTGAACAGTCGAGTAATCGATTGGTGCATCAATTTTTAAATCAGAGGGATTTTCAATTTAGGTTACATAGAACTTGTTAAGTTCAACAAATTGTCACATATATATGTATGTGTGTGTGTGTGTGTACTGTATGTACATAGATATGGGTATTAATTTTTTCTTGCATACAGTAATTATTTATTCGAATAATAACCTTGGTCGAAAAAGATTGTAACTGATTACTCACTCCCGTATAAATCATGTGCTCGTTTTTTCCCTCCTGTCATTCGTCTTGTGTTATTTTTTTTATATTTTTTTTCTGTAACCGTATTTCTGTACAAAATCCTTTGTAAGAATCTCTGCGACACAACGTACTTCAGAATAAATAACGCGAACAAATCGATTTTACATGCTCGACTGCGATTATCAATCGGCGTTCGCGAGCGAAACCCATTTCGATTCTTATCGTTATGTAAATTTTCATGAATCATACGTGCGATATGGCCTAAAAGCTGCCAGTGCTCAGTCCAGTATGTTGTTGTTTTTGTACAGAGTAACATTAAAACACATACTGCGAATGATTCCACAACTATAAGCGTTTCGTATACGATGACGACTGAGTATTGTCCGAATGTTTAGAACTGTCGGTCGATTTGATGTGTTGTTTTTTCTTTTAACACTAGACTTACAGGCATCGACTGTACACGTATTCTTACTGAAATCCGTCTTTTCGACGGGTAAATTCAAATGCAGTTTTTTGTAAATCTTCTTATCTCGAATCAATAGATTTTCATTAACAGTTTTATTCAGTACATTTTCTTACATATAAACTCCATTTTGAATGTACATTTTCCGCATGCATACTTGTTACACTCAATACAAAAATATTATTAGACATATTTTTCTTACATAATCCGATTTGGCAAGACTTTCTTACATTAAGGTTTTGTATAACTGGCAATAAATTGGAACTAGTATTTTGTTCGTCGCGAAGATCACTGCCTACTTCTTCGACCAGTTGAAAAATAAAATTCTTTCTAGATATGTCTACTCCAGTGGTCTCTTTGTACAATATCCAGGCATCGATGGCTGCCAAATCTAAAATGTTATAAAACACTTGAAGGGACCATCCGCGGGACCGATCCTGCTTCCACGCTATATTTTCTAGCCATTTGGTCGACAACATCCACCCCAAACTTGGTTTTGTTGTAAAATATGATTCTTTCAGGGAGATGTTTATCATTACCTTGTATTTCGACATTTTCATGTTTGGAACCGAGCGATGATACGTTTTTGTTCGGCTTGGATTTGTAAACTGTGAGAACGTACTCGTCTGATTTATAAAGTTTTGTGGAAAATCGGATCGTATCATCCTTGTTAGCGTTTGCAATTTTCGGCAATTCTCTTCTGTTTGCACGTATGGTCCCCAGAAGGGTTGTTGTTTTTTTTTGCAAGCAACTTTTTTTCAAGGGAAATGCTTGTGAAAAAGTTGTCAGTATTAATGTTTTTTCCACGGCCTAAATATGGTTCAGCATGCCTAAGCGCGATGAATTCTCTCGAAGGTATATTTGATGGTCGTATTTCGTCATTCCCTAAATATGGGAAGCCATTTATACGATATTTGCTTGTAACTTCCGATGCCGACCAAAACTAATGCCGAATTTATCGGGCTTATTTGGCATGTACTAGCTTTGGTTGTGAACAATTGTTCATCGATTGTGATGTTCATGGCAGACTTATAACGAGCCTGACTATTTCGGATAAATCTGTCGCATGTTACAGAAATTAACGTTAGTTCGGTAACACTTGCATCAGAATCCGATCCAGACAGGTATTCATCTACACTGGTTAGTTTTTTCTATCGATTCAATATCTTTTCGAGACTTGTCCATAATGCCTAGCCAAGTAGGCAGAACATAAAAATGTAAAAAAGTATTTCTTTATGGATAGATTTTCAAACTACCTTGAAAAATTCAAATGTTTGTCTAGTAAACAAACTCGACTTCCTCTTCTGCAAAATTCACTATTGAAACAATCACTCGCTTTGCTCCAACTGTATTATAAATAACATGTTCAGCCTCATTAAATTTCCAAATATCACATCGTTGCTCTGCAAACTGCACAGTCGAGATGACCAGTCGTCGTGATGTGATGAAATGAATTTTTTTAATCGTCTATGCGTGTTTTCCGGGAAAAAAATTTCAAAAAACCGGGGTTGATAATTGTCTCTTTTACAGCGTGGCCGGTTTATATATGATTTCGGGAGGCATTCCCGGTAACACACGGTTTGATTTTCTTCGTCGTACTAATATAAATAAATACCAATGATTCGACCCGTTAGTTTACAATAAATTAAGATGTCTACAGAACGATACATGCGACTTAATGGCCTGATCCTTAAAGGCGTGGTTATGCCATACCTTTGAATAAATCAATTTTCAAAACTGGAATTACCCTGTTAATAACGTGATTTTAATATATAAACAAATAAACGAATAAATACAAGTGGCAGTCTTCGACAAACTCGTTGAACGGAACAATCTAAAAAGAGATTTAGAAAAACCCGTGTGTCAGAACGCCGCGCGGCCTCGGCGAATAATTTATTTCGTCAGATTGATAAGAAAGTATAGCTCGGCACGTTGATAAAAATAATGAAACGTGGAGGGACTGTATCCGAAAATAAAACGCGACTGTAAATAAGTAGAGGAGGGAAAAAAATATGCGCCTGCGGAAAAAGTTTTCGAGCGGCTCATAACGATTTGAATATCTAAAAATACCGGCCGCGAGGACCGCGGCGCGCGAGGAAGGAAACGATTCAATTCTCTTGCGGTGAGCGCGGCTCGCGTTTCACGAACTTCCGATAGCATGGCCGCAATGGGCGTGATCGACGAGACGCTGATCGCCTGTCCGAGTACCATTCGCAACAGTGGCGGCGGAAATAACGGGAATAACGTTAGCTCATTGTCGATTCGACTCGTTGTAGCTTTTATTTTTTTTATTTACAGTTTTTTCTTTCGAAAAAAAATAACAGGAGAGGTGTTTATATACATATATATATATATATATATATATATATATATATATATATATATATATATATATATATATATGACATGTCTGTACGGATTTGCTGCAGAAACTTGAAATGTAGTTGTTGACGATAACATCGGGTCGTTATGCTGTCCGTTTGTGGCGTCGTCGACTGTGTGCGACTCTGCGTATATTTCGGTATCCGCAGACATAAAGTATGTTCGGATGGCGTGCGGTTCTGAATCGCGCAACATGTTGCTTTTGTTTTATGGTTTCAGTACGCTTCGGACGCGTTCAGTCGTCGATAAATTTCCGAACGTAGACGTGTAGATATTCGCAGTGACATCAGAAATGATCGAATTTCATGAATCGGGCAAAACGTACGCTTCGCAGGTACAGAGAACAATATCCACTACCTTTATGCACAGACATACATATAGGGGAGACCGGAGCTAAGCCAACAGTTCTTTTTCAAAATCGTCTTCCATTGACAAAATAAATGTGTTTCTCAAAATAAACTATGCTGTTGCAAAGGTCAATCCCTTATCTACAAAGATGTGTATGCGGTTTTAATATTCGTTTTGTATTTTTCTCGTTATTTAAGAAATAGCAAAGACGTGCAAAACTCGACATGTCAAAATTTCCGAGGCTAAGTGAACCACTATATCAAAAATAGGTTAAAAATAAAAATACAGTGTTTTTATCATGAAAAATATTTAATACATATTAATTAGCCCTGTTTTCCATAGCCTACATGTATTGTATGGAATATTTTTTCTAAATTAGGGCATGAAAAAGGTATTCAGAATCGGATAACTGTAAACTAATGTTTTTTTTTCGGTCGTTATCTCTTCTTGGAACCCACTGCCGGTATGACTTTCGAAACTACCTTCGTAGGAGCCCTTTTTTTCTTTGTTTAGTCCTCGGATAATCCGCCACCAGTTAGTTCATATCAAGCGAGTCCGCGAGAACGGCACTTGTTCGCCACTTACGTCCTTTCCGAGCCTACTTTTTCGGATCGGCACTCGGGTATGCTCGAATACTTTAGAGCGACGATTTTAAATCCATTGGTTTTTCGAAAAAAATACGAGGCGTTCTAATAATCCCGGAAGCAGACTCGACGATGCCACGGTCAGCTGCGACGGACTCGTTGGCGACGAAGTCAGTGGGATCAGTCCAGGCCGCGTCGAATTCGGCTGTGTCGGACAGGGCTGCAATAATCTCCGCACCCTGTAAGTCGACTTCATCTGATTTGTCTAGGTCGAATTCCGTTAAGACGACACCATTTAAGCCGCTGGACCCGCTCGGTTGGGCGACCTCGTTTGCGTCAGTGGTCTCAGCTCGACGAACCACGACTCTGCTTAGTGTCTGCACCGTTATGACCTTTGTTTCGTCCATGCTCCGTATATAGTGAGCCGAGAGATGATATTTGTGCTGTACTTTTTCGATACTCCAAAGAATCGGTTAAAATTTGCCCTGTTGAAGCTCATGGCACGTGCCAAACTTGCATCTTCCGGCTTCCGTGTGGAGATTCTTGTATTTTTCTTGAGAAATACTGTTAACCATTTTTTTCCAGCCATGTGTGCTTCTTTCCGAGACACTGGAACTGCCAAATTAAATTTCGTAGCATATTCATAGGCATAAGTCCGCAGAGGTCGAAGTTCATATCGTTACAGTGCTCCAGATACTCAAATTATTGAAAAAAATAAGTTAAAAGAAATCAGAGCAAAATTAAGATCATGTTCACTTAACCCCGTGTGCATGTTTAAACTTTATTTGTAAAAAAATATATATCGTCATCCTAAAAATGATAAAAATAAATAATGTTCACGAGGCTTTAAAATTTCATAATCACTTACATGCAGAATTGTTTACAACAAACATTTGTAAATAATGAAAAATTTCCACGAGAACTAAAATTCACTTCTGCGCTGCTAAATACTCACAGTGTAGTAAAACCGTATCTATTATACAGAACTCTATTAAACTACGTTGGTCACGTGGAGACATTAACAGAAACACACAGTAATAAAGGCGAGTTCATGAAACGTTTTTACCGGGCTCGAAAAACAAACGTTAACTCAGACCCGGTATCCTATATATATATATATATATATATATATATATATATATATATATATATATATATATATGTATGTATGTATGCATGTATGAAGTATTCATATCACTCTAATGACAAGATAAAGTAATTGAAATAAAAGGCGAAAAATTAAGTGATTGTTGATAATTAAAGGTTCAATGATATAAATGAGACGTTCTATAATTAAATAGAGAAGGGTGCATCGCTATAAATTACATGTTTAATAATATAAAGAAGACATGTTAGTAGTGAAGAACAAAATGTAATGCGCCGAGCACTCAGAGTGTTAAAGCACTGGATTCGCCATAAAACTATGTCGGATGTGAACGTCGAATTTTCATGCTGACCATAAAAATCAGTTCGGTTTCATCACTTCGCGTACAATAAATGAAATATGTGTTTTATTTTCGTTCCAGGTTTCGGCGAACAGGCTAAAGAAACGATCACGCACGGCGTCGAGCATGTGAAAGAAGCGATGAGTTCGGCCGTCACGTCGGTCGAGCACGGACTGACGACGGCCGTCGACACGATCGGCGATTCGTTGGGTTTCCATCACAAGGACAAAGAGGACGCCGATGAGAAATTGAAGAATGCGCTCGAGGTGGCGGATCGAACTTCGGAAGCGGAAACCGTCGAAGCTGAAGATCTGATGGACCAGTTATTGAACGAAACGAAAGACGTTAGCAGCGGCGTCGAAAGTATGACCGCAACGACGTTGGATCAAGTACAGGGAGAGGTATGTGATGATGATAATCGACGCTGCCTGTTCTTCATCCCGTTGCTCGTTCGACACGTCGACGGGAGAAACGTGCACCGGTAAAACGCGAACCGGTGCGAGACAATAACTGAAACGTCTTCGTCGGTTTGTTCAGGTGAAGAACATCGAAGACGCGATGACCGAGACGACGGCCGATATGAAAGAAAAAATCGAAGCGAGGACGGTGGACGTCGTCGACGCGAGCGTCTACCAGACGACAGCGATGAAAGAGCGGGCCGAAACGGCGGCGAGAGATGCGCTCGAGTCGATCGGCGCCAACGTCGACATGATGGGCGAGAAGGTCGACACGACCGTGACGTCGAAGATCGAGGAGATGAACGATATGGTCGACGAGACGATCGAGGTGACGGTCGACGAGGTCGACAAGCACGTTAAACAGATCGTACAGAAGGTCGACGGCGACGAAACGAAAGCCGTCGGCGAGGAGGCCGTCGAACCGCCGGGCACGCCAGTAAAGACGGAACCGGAAGTAGAAGAGCCGTAAGTCCAATGCATGTGAGTTAAACCGGATGGAGATACGTAAGGCAGTAGTACAGTAGTGATTAACGTAGAGATATTTTATATTCTTATTGTTGCGGTCCATGTCCACATAACAATCGTAAAATATTTCTTTACAATTTCAACTGCTCTACATTGAAAGCGTTTCTGATTGGGGGGAAAAAAATCGTCTGAAACATTCTGGGAAATTTCAGTTGACTCTTGTTAAGTATTCTCGACACACACACACACACTATATATATATACATTGTTAGCGTGCGTGGGAAAGGGGTGCGTTAATACTAACACAAAATAGATAGCAATTTATTTCGAAACTACCATAAATAACAAACAATCGCAATTAGTTCCGAATTTTTTGTGTGAATAGGGGAGTTAATCGATTTGGCGATTGAAAAAAGGTAATAACGTTAAACACGGCGTTCAAATTATTATTTTTTTTAATACGGAAAAAGTTACTTATCATACATTTCTTCTTAAAAAATTTTCATAATAATGAACAATAACTGTTTTGTTACAATATGTTATTTGTTATTGATTGATCGAATATAAATGATGTCTTCTTCGTCAGCTGTATGTGAGGTCCCATCATTTCGATTTGTTCTTAAGTTTTTACAGTAATCATGTTTCGCCGGAGGAATAATAATAATAATAATGTAGAGATTATAATCGAAACTTCATTAATATGTCCTTACATTTTCATTTCGATATCTAAATTACTACAAAATTCACAAGAATTTGAAGAAAACGATCAATATTTTTTCCCATTTTATAAAAATGCTCCCGGTAACAAGTCGGTTCATAGAAAAACCACCCAGTCGATAGTGTTAATCATTTAAAATTATATATATATATATATATTCTTTATATATATATATATATAAAAATATAATATATATATATATAGAAAACAAGTACTTAAAACCGCAAAAATCAATGTAAATTTACAAACAGACACTCTGTATTACATGAACATCAAAACAAAATAAATGAACACTTTTTCCCTGTACTAAAACGAAAAATAAAAAAAAAACTGAAACGTGAACGAAAATTTCATACGGATAGCGATCCACTGTTGAAAAACAGTACACGATCGACGAATCAAACAATGTAAGAGAACGGTTGGCGACGCTGAATCAATAAATTACACAGTCGATGTTGCATTTCAGTGAAACACGAGTTCAATTTGCGAAACGTTTGCGTTTCTTCGGTTTTACTCGTTAAATCTTCATGAAACGTGCCGTTCGACTCCTGCGAACTTTACTTGTTAAGTCTCGAATATATGATTATATTAACTAGTCGCATTTAATTGTTACCGATCGAATTTTAACGTTGCAGTGTATTTAGTTACTTCGACGATTCGCAATTTTTAGAAATCAATAGAAAACAGAATAGGTTATGTATGCATATTATATATATATATATATATATATATATATATATAATATATATATATATATATACACATATAATATATACATATATATATATATATAATATATATATATATATATACACATATAATATATACATATATATATATATATATATATATATAATTAGCATGCGTTGAAAAGTGATCCGTTATTAACAACATAAACTTATTAACAATCTATTCATAAACAATTAATTACAAATTACAACGGTGTTGGACAACGTATCCGTATAAGAGAGAGGTTCATAACAATCTGCTATCGCACACACACACACTTATATTTTTACTCTGTTATTTTATTGAAAACGTCAATGTTTATCAAAAAACAATGCATGTGCCAGGCCAACTTGATTAACGCATCAAGACGATCGGCTTTAGGTATCGTCTTACAAATGTATATACATATATATATATATATATATATGTATTCATTGTGCTTCGTTTGCTGTAGAACAATTTAATACTCTAAAGGTGAATATGAGACTTTTAGTGTTTTTTTTTCTATTTGTGTTCAATTAAGAGGTACAAAATGAACAAAACATAGTACGTATATGGGCCATTTGATTTTTGATCACATTTCTTTTTTATACTGAATAACATAAGTAATGAACATAATAGAAATAATGAATATAAGTGTGTGTGTATGTATGTATATATATATATATATATATATTGTTGTCTGGCCACAACTTTCTAAATTCCAGGATATTAGTCACGCTCTCTCTAAATTCAACCCTTCGCTTTCTAAAATTCCTTAAGATGGTGTACAAAGCCACACAGTACCTCAGGTAAGTTAGTCTCGAGTTCTGCAGCTCCCGAATTGAGTGGGCGGGTTCGGCACGTACCTGAATGTCAGGCCGGTCCGAGAAAGCAGGCTCGAAAAGGAGGTAAGCGACGAACAAGAACGATTCTCATAGACTCACCCTGGTAGCGGATTAGGAGAGGGCTGAACAAATGAAAAAAGGGTTCCTACGCAAATAGTTTCGAAAGTCATACCGGCAGTGGCTTCCAAGAAGAGAGAACGACCGAAAAAAAACAGTAGTTTACAGTTATCCGATTCTTTATACTTTTTCATGCCCTAATTTAGAAAAAAAGGCTCATACAATACTTGTAGACTATGGAAAAAAGGGGTAATTAAAATGCATTAAATATTTTTCATTATAAAAACGCTCTATTTTTATTTTTAACCGATTTTCAATACAGGGGTTCACTTAGCACTGGAAATTTCGACATGCCAAGTTTTGCACGTCTTCATTTTTTCTTAAATAATCGAGAAAAATACAAAATGAATATTAAAACTGCCTACACATTTCTATATTTAAGGGATTAACGTTTGGAACAGCATACTTTATTTTTAAAAACACATTTATTTTGTCAATGAATGACGATTTTGAAAAAAAGAACGGTTCATTTAGCCCCGGTCTCCCCTATATGGTATTTAATCCTTCCTTTTCTGAAATCACGCGTTTCGATATCTAAAAAAAAGCTCTATTTAACGAAACATTGAGCTACTCTGTCAGTAATCACTAGTTGTTATCTTTCAGTCGTCAAATTTATCTCATTCGAATTACATGACAAAGATTTCCAATCGATAAAACAGTCTCAGTCTCCGTATCGCTCCGACCGATTAGCATGTCTATCGATCGGCAATTCGAACTTGTTGTCCGTACACCGTCACACGAGTAAAACTGAAGAAGACATTCGTATTTCCGGTTTTGAATTCATTCCAGTCTGCACACATGACACACCGAACAATGAAATAAACTGTAAATTCACTATTGTCTCGCTTTCGTTGCATAAAATGTCGATGTTCTGCACAAAACGCATTTCAGCGCCACAAACAGAAACATGTGTACGCATACAAAATAGAAAAATATCGAACGATCAGACCGAATCAGCGTCCGTAATTGTCGAGTGTACGAACCGTAAATTTCCTTAGGCTGTTTTCGATGTCGTTCTCATTGTTGTCTTTCGAAGCGGACGGGAAAATATTCACAGTTCTCGTTTCTCTTTCGACAATTTTCATGATAACAAAATATTCATGTGGAATGGTAGTAAATACAAAACAAAATCAGTACCAAATGTAATAAAACAAACGTTAATTGACAACAATTGTAAAAAATGTCAGTATTTGAAATGTATCTATAAATCATAAATATCCGCTTGCTAGTATTGTTTTATTTTCACAGCATTCTATTTTAAAATCGATAAAAAATGTGTACTATCTGTAAAAACTGTACTGTCTTCTAGTAATCAATGATTGTGCAGATAACTCCATTGCGAAATGTTTGGCTGCGTCCGAACAATCAGTGCAACAGCGACTATTTTCCTATTTTCGGACTGATTAGTTTTAATTGAAGTTCGGCGAATTGTTTCACTTAAATTGAATTTGTTTAGGAATTATGTACTGGATTGTGAGCGTTCATTTGTTTCATTTTTAATAATAACAATAGTAGAGTTGCAATGCTGACCGACAAACGCAACACGAACGGTACAGACACACGACATGCAAAAATACACTAACCTCGCCTTCGAAATTAATTAACACATTGATGACCGGCAATTCTATGCAAAAACTATTCTACGCCACCGGTGTCTATAAATTATAACTATCCACGTGTTTGTATTGTTTTTATTTTCACGGCGTTCTATTTTAAAGTCGATGAAAAATATGCACTAGCTCGATACACTGTTGACCGGCAACTTTATGCAAAAACCATTCTACGTCACCGGCTATTTTTCCATGCGATGATAGACTGTGTACCATCGACCTACGTACGATGGTGCGCAACAGGTTTTGCAAATATATCTAGTTTCGCTCCGATTTCCTTTTCCAGGGCATATTCTACATGTTCGAGCGGGATTTTTTTACGCCAGTGACTATTTTTCCAAAACATGATCTTTTAGTTTTCCTGAAAGCCTAAGAGGTGATCCTTTGTGACAATCTCTTTCAGAGATACCCGAAGAAATGCCAGGTTCTGTGCCGCATTCATTTGATTCACCAGTCATCCATTCTCTAGCTATTTCTAGTAGAAATTGTTCGTATCTGATTTTATTTTGTAAATTGTAGTTGCGTTAAATTTCGAACGCATTGAATAAAGCACGATTAATGAAAAAGGAGGCTACTTTTTTATACCTTTTCAAACTTTTTCGCCGAATACTGGTCTGCTCGATCGACTCCTTTCATGTATTTGTTACAATCTAGTATGCACGTAGGTTTAACTGTGTCATCCGTAGAATTCCTCTTTCGCTTTCTAGATGACTTCATAGAGGCATCATGAATAGTAGTTATCATACGCACTAGCCTTTTGTCTTTTCATGCGATAAGGACAGTCGGTCCTTTTCGTAAAAACGTCATTTCTCCTCTACGAAGATTCTTTGATTTTTCTTTTGAGAGTTTTGGCAAGTCACGGTTTTCTTTTATAGTATCACAGACCACTGTTTTGTTTTCCAATAATATTTCATCAGTAGACACTCTGTTATAGTAATTATCTTGGTAAACGTGACACCAAGAACCAAGATAAGACGGATAATATAGTTTCTTGTAGTTTTTTTGCCTTCACTCGAATAGATCCTGAATAGATCTGGAAAAACATCTCCACCAAAATCCCATATCTAGTTATCTTTTCCGGATTATGCGTACAAGAAGCTGTACACGTCCTCACTATGGTGCCATCGCTTCATCAAGTGATAACTGCTGTTCAGGTATATATACAAAGACTGAAATTATTCAATAAAGTAATCCAAAAGAGGTCTAACTTTGTCCAGTCTGTCTTGATTGGATGTATGACAGCTTATGGATTATCGCCGAGATGAAAAAAATGTAAGGATTTGCTCGAACCACATTCTAGTCATAGTGAAAGTGTAAGCACGAGTCAACCCGTTACCGGTCAACAATGTGTTGATATTCGTGTCTATTTTTCACTCACATCTGCTAGAGAAGTGACAAACACATACTGTAAAGGAGAACCTGTCTTCTGATTCGGACGACCGACCGATGTAACTTTTTAAATTTGGCAATGTAGACAATTCGACTCGTTCGCTTTATGAGACGATCTCACACTGTACACACGTCTGCCACACTGTCGATTACAATTCCAATGAAACGTGAACTTTTCCCGTCCGCTTCGCATCTTTGTCAGTGTCGTCGATCGTAGACGAAAACGAATTAAACACGCGTTCCTCTTTGTCCGCATGTCGCGCAGGACAAGTATGCCAACGCTGTGGGAACGCGCCCATGACCTGATTTTGACGATGACGCCAGAACAGATACTGCAGATCGAAGACCCCGAACTGGCTGCTATCACAAAAGAGATTCTGCTCAACATGCAAGAGGAGAACGAGATGATGAACAACATGAACAACGTCGACCAGCAGAACGAGGACGACGCGTACAACGGTTACAACAACAATCGCCGCAACAATTACCAACAGAACGGCGAGCTCGACAACGACACGCAGTCCTAATGGACGCCGGAACGGACGGCGTACGCGCGCGCGACGTGCGCCAATCGGCAGGTTGTGATCACATTGTAGCGAGTAATCGAACCGTAACGAATGAAAAGAAAAAAAAACAACCGAAATAAACAGAACAAAAGAAATAACAAAAAATGTTTCGATTAGCATCCGTTGGACGGACGTGTGTCGTCGTCGTAGCCGCCGCCGATCCGTCTGTCATTCGAAGCAATTTATGTAATTTATAATTTTGTCTTTTCACACACGAGCCGGAGATGCGAGATGAAAATATTTTTAAGCCGCGAGACAAATACCAAAAAAAAGCATTCAAAAACGACTCGTATATTTATATGTTGTATTTACACGACGTTTTGATATTTTATTCGTTAATCGTTAATGAGACAATCTCTTTTATGCAATCAAACAGGCTGATTATATTGTATATGTACGTTTATATTTGTGCTTAGGAGTTTTTTTAAGGACGAGATTTAGAAAAAATTTTTTAGAAAAAAAAAACAAAAGAAATTAACGTAAATATCATTTGTTGACGAAACAAAAGAACAAATCAAATTAACAGAGTGATGTTTATATGCATATAAAACAAAATATTATACATATATGTACTTATTCTTCCATTAGTTAAAGAATACTATATATTTTTTTATCGAACGAGAAGACAAGTGAGACGGCTTTGTTGACTGTAATTGTTGGGATTAAAAAATATATAAACGTATGAGGAAAAACAACGTACACACACAAAAAATATAAGTGTATTTAACGAGTAGATGGGATGCGAACTTAGATTTATATGTGTTTATTGTTGTGTCGTGTCGCGTTGTCGCACGGTAGGCGGAAACGTTTTTTTTCTCTCTCGCGAAGAACGTCGATCCGAATCGAAAAAAAAACGAACCGGATCCGCCGTTCGGGACGGACGCCGTCCCGGAACGGACGGATCGACGGTATCGACTGTTTCTTCTACGCGGAAGTAGCGGACGATACGAAAAAAAAAGACGGAACATGTGATAGCAGTGTATATTAAACCAAATATATCTGCGGAGCGAAAAAAAAATATCGAGTCGATCGGAACCACGCCGTGTGTCCGCATCGACGATCGACACATTATCTATGATGATGTAACGGTAATTCAACGTTTTCAAATACAATCTACTTTTCAACTATGCCTTAAATGTTATTAATACAGTTCAAATATGTGTCTAACCAAAAATATAAATGTGTTTTATCAAATCGTTATTTTCCAAAGTATGTCGATGTGTATGTTAAGTGTAAGCATGCCGATGTTGTCGCCGCGAATCGTTACAGATGAGTGATCCGTTTCGCCCGTTTCCAGAAAACGACACCGCTCTCGAACTGTCGACACATCTTGAAAATCTCCATACCAGTTGCGGTGGAACGATCTGCGTTTAGAAAACAGAACTACAACTGTTCGGCTAAGTTCATGCCTTCCTGTCTGCTTCTTAGGATAAAATTTTGAATTTCAGCGTTTCCATCTGTCCCATCATCCTCTAAATTAATTTGGTTTATCTTAGATACCATGTGCATCAACATTTCTCCAATACTCAAACCGTTTTTGAACAAAACCGTGTTGTAGGAGGATTTCCCCCAATTCGCCAACCGTGTTAGAGAAAAACCGTATTGTAACATAAGAATGCTGTGTTATAGGGTGGTTACCTGCACACATATATATATATATATGTATATATATATATATATATATATATATATATATATATATATGTATATATATATATATATATATATATATAGTCACTCAAACAACTAAGCGTACACCACTAAGAAAAACACATGCACTCAAATATATTTAACCCTTAAATTACACGTTGGGGTCAAAGTGACCCCAAAAACAGTGTTTCATATGTTTCGTACAGACGGTGTGTAGTTTAAGGGTTAATAATGATAATGTCATTGTACAATTCTTTTTTATTTCAAATAAATAATTACTGTTCTTAATATTTTTAATAATTTTAATTGTTAAATAATTATTAATGTTTAATATTTTCAAATATTATTTCATTCTCTTTTCTCTCTCTCTCTCTCTCTCTCTCTCTCTATATATATATATATATATATATATATATATATATATATATATATATATAGTTAAATACAGACTCTATTAATTAATCCTATAGTGAGGTAAACATTTCTTGAGACATTAGAACTAATTTCTTATTTAAGAAAACTTCCATAATTATTTCATTTACCACTTATATAAAATGATACTTTTTATTCTAAACTATCTTTATTTACAAAATCATAATCAAATGAATTGATATAAAAACATTGACCCGTACACAAAATCTTTTACTAAATCCTGCAACTAGGACTGACTACTGTGTTGCATCTCGGTGCGCTACTAAATCTATAGAAGTCTATAAAAAAAATCTACAAAAATCTACTGAATAATATATTTAATAACCGTGCTCATTAAATATGTTAAGAATAAATTTACGAATGTGACTAGGATCTAGTGGTACATTGAAGGCTATCAGCTAATGAGGCCTAGTCGTGATTATTTAGTAATAAGATTAATAGAGTACATTATTTTTAATTACATTTAATGCGTACTCGCTTGAAAAGTATTTATTATTAAACAATCAGCTAAACGTTTCCATAGGCAACACGATTGATATTTAATATTGTGGTTTACATGTCGCCATGATGCATACAGCAATCATATTTTCCATGGCAACACATTATTGTTTGTTTGATAATAAATACTTTTCAAACGAATGTGAATTAAATGTAAATTATATATATATATATATATATATATATATATATATATATATATATATATATATAGGGAAGGAAAAAATACCGAGATCACAAAGATTAATAATATTAAGTTTTACTAATATTTTCCATCAATTTTTTTATGTACACTATAATCATCTCTCCTCCATACACTCTTCATTCTCATATAGCTTGTATTGCATGAATTCCTGTTATTACACTTTTATAACACGAATTCATACAATACAAGCTACATGATAATGATGTACGTATACTTCCGACAATTACTTAAAAGTGACTTAACCGTTTCAATTACAAAATATACTTTTTTCTGGAAACGGGACGACTGTAAAAAATACTTTTTTCTACACGGTGACACATTGGATCTTTTCAAAATAATGCATATATTGATGGTTGTGCAATAACAAATGTATTTTACAGTGATGTCATTGACATATAACAATGAAATGTAATCTAATACGGGTTATTTTTTAAAAAAAAAACGTTTATAATTTGACAGATGAAATTATTCCGAAACTGTTAGTGAAATATAGTTTTTCATATAAATTTAGATATTTTTTTGGTATGTTCATATATATATATATATACGAAATTCTTAATGAAAGTTGTTTTTTCATATAAATACTGCTATTTAGATAATTTCTTGATTTTTCAGACATATATCATCTGTATATATATATATATATATATATATATATATATATATATATATATATATATATATATGTACATAACTTCACCACAGTTATTTATTTTATTAAACTCAGCTATGTAATTTATCTAAAATATTGAAATGTACTTATTTATACAACATTATTTACATTTCAACAATCAAAACAAATCAAAATGAAATATTATTTCTAATAGGTTAACTCCTTAATCAATTTTTAAATACAGTAAGAGGAAACAGTTTCTTTGCATAAAGCAGAATTTCAAACAGCGTAAAAATATAAACTTAAAGTTGTAATGTGTTATATATATATATATATATATATATATATATATATATATATATATATATACAGACATACATATATATATATATATATATATATGCAGTCATATATATATATATATATATATATACATACATACATACATATATATATATATATATATATATATATATGATTTATATACAGACGATTCAAATTGATCGAAAATTCCCCTACCGTTATAATTAACATAAAATGTTCACTGACAGCCGTTTCGCATAAAAATGCATGGAAATGCACAAAAATGAAATATCAACATAGCTATGACCATGTTTGTATTTGACCATGTTTGTCAATAAATATCAATAAATCAACGTCCCGTTTTTCTGGACGCGGCAGCATCTTTCTCAATTTCAAATAAAATCCGATCGAACAGGACGAATTAATTCAATGGCATCACTGTAGAGTTCATTAATTAATTGTTACATTATTACGTGTCTTGTAGAATGTAGATATAAATCAGAACAGTGCTTCACGAAGATCCGCTCGGTACGAATGTATTTAATATGATTTTCTTTTAGGACAGTGCTCGTCAATATTACAATGACTGGATGCCGATAGTGGTCGACAGTTAACTCTTACCGGTCGATCCGTCTCAGATGCAATTAATCTGTGCATTTATTCACTAGTCGATCTTAGTAATTGACAGAGAAAGTAGAATATCGACTGTGGTTTTGAAACAAAAAATGAACGGTACCGTTTCTGTTTTTCATAAAAATAAAACCTCTAACGGAATTACTTTCATTGAAACTAACATTGATTACTTGCTATGTACTCTAGTTTGTTTCTATAAAATGTCATTCTCGTATACAATTATAATTATACAATTTTGTTGATGATCCCGCCACTTGTTCCGTGAAATACCTGGAGGTACGCAAACCGCACTGTTCTAAAGGAATGAATTTTATAGATGTTTCAATCGTATAATTTTTGTAAAATAGAAAAATATACATATGTATATTTTTTATGCCAGGAAGACCTATGGAGTATACGGAATACATCGTGGAATTAATTACAATTTTTTCTATACTATCAGTGACACTGAAGAGCAGTCTGATGCGTACTGGATGTCGATACTTGAGTAAGCCGAAAACAAGTCAGTCCGTGTTATGGGACTGAAACGATACATAACTGACCGGCGAAAAAAAACGATTAGGATAAAGAAGAGAGCAGATCGGTGAAATCGAACGAACGGAAAAATTTGTTCGACCTCACTGAAAATTTCAAAATTTCAGAGAATCCAAAATTTAATTCTCAGCAAACACATTGTTCTCCATGTGTATTGATTTATTTTAAAAGAGCATCAGACTGCTTTTTTATAATCGATGCTAGTTTTAAATTTCGCAGCCTACTTTATAAAATAATAAAAAAAAGACGGACATTAATAAGGCCTGAAATAATATTATTTTTATTGTACTATCGCATTTCTTTTTCCCCCTTAAACCAATTCTATGATATTCGAAAATCAGCGAATGACTGAAGAAGCACTGTTCCAATAAAGAATATGTTTGTAATTTCGAATTACACACACACTCACACAAACACACGCAAATCATGTGTCAATTTGAATTTAATATTATCATTATTGTAATCGTTCCGTCCATTACAAATCGATAGTGATAAATGTAATTCTAAAATAATGAAAAAAAATGTCTGTACAAATTTTAATAGCGATAATTATTTTCATAAATATATTAATTTATAAGGCGGGAACGAAATCATGGATATCGAGGCGAAGTTGGCCATGCTTTAGCTGTCATGGGTGCACAAAACAAACAAAAATAATTAAAAAAAAAAAAAAGATATTTATTAAAATCATACTGAAGTATGAGGTTCTACATAATATTGAAAAACGATGATGTACACAGGTACAACAGAATAGACTGGAACATAGTTTTTTTTCGGCGGGTACATTCGCAGACATTGAAATATATTGAAATAAAAATACATACGCAATTTATTATTTACAACGTTTTTTAGATCCATTCAAATACACCAACTGTAAATATGTTTATTGCCAGGTTATTGTCGATGTTTCACAATAAATATTATGTAATACATGTGTACAAAAAAATATATAACGGACTTTTATTCATGTTCATCGTTTGTTTGTTTTCTGTTTTTTTTGTTTTTCAGCTAACAAACTTCAGAAACTGTCTAGCTTCATTATAAAAATATCAATTCAAAAAGTTGTGAATGCTGCAGCACTTCAAGAACGGTACAGTATCGACAAAATTAACATGAATGACAATCAAACATGATCGACTGACAATTTTTGATTGAATCATTGGTTTGTATAGGAATGAGAAAGTCTGATTAGTTTCTTTTATTTTTCTTATATCGCCTAATGGAATCACCGATCTCACAGTTTACAGTCTTCAAGTCCATTCAAATCTATGATTATGTACCAAATTCTTATGTTCAGACCACCATCTCAGTGATTGCTTCTCGTAAATGTACAGCAGTCGTAGAAATGTTTAAATAAATATTTATATGTAAGTAAAAATACTCTTCAACAAAGTGTATATCTAAGTCAGTACAAACTAAGTAGAGATCGTTGCAAAAGTGATTCATTCAAAATTTGTGCATAAGGTAAATTAAAAAAAAACATTTCGTTAAACCCTTTAGTGATCGGGTAGTTTCAAAAATTGTCAGTAGAAGAAATCAAATATTTTGATACCAAACAGTATGAAAGACTGCCGAATGAGTCGACATCTAATCAAGTTTTAAATGTATTGATCTTACATACATTTCCTCAATAGTATTTCACAAGGACTTTAATGCAGGTATAATACAAATAACACGAATCAAGTAGGTAGAAAAATAATCACGGTTAATGACCTTGAAACTCATATACATTTTTCGCTTTTTTTGATTTTCCTAGCTGTTTTAACTGGACCAGAGCTGTTGGATGACCGACGTCTAGCTTTTGTGCAAGCTGTCGAATTGTTGTTCGTCGTTTTAAGTCAACTAACGCCTTCAGTTGGTCGTTATGAACGAAGGACTCCCGCGAGCTTCCTCATCTTCAAATCTCTCGTCCCCAGCATAAAATTTGTGGAGCCACCGTTGCACCGCACGTTCCTTAACAACACCCCCACCAACTGCATCGTTCAGTTTACGAGCAGTTTCTGCTGCTTTGCCAGCCGGTTTGAACTCATAGAAAAAGAATTATCTTATTTGCTTCTTTTCCATCTCCAATTGATATATATATATATATATATATATATATATATATATATATACATACAAATAACCCAATTAGAAATAAAATTAATAATGGAACCAAAGTCGATGCTACAGAAATACAGACCGACAAATACAATTAAAAATGATATTGGATGAACATGAACACGATGGAATGACACTTTCATTGAAAAAATAGAATTCAGAAAACAAAAACCGCAATTATTTTCCTGCCAACCTAATACTAATTTACCATTAGTAGAATTAATTCATTAATTTTATAAAGGATTAGAATTTGATAGCGATTTCTGATAGGGGAATTTGACAGACCGAAAAATACAATTTAATATATATATTGACATGAACACGATGGAATGGCACTTTCGTTGAAAAAAAATATAGAATTCAGAAAACAAAAACCGTAATTAATTTCCTGCGAACGTAATTCTAATTTACCATTAGTAGAATCATTAATTAATTTTATAAAGGATTAGAATTTGATAGCGATCTCTGATAAAGAGATTGGGATAGGGTAATTTGATAGACCGAAAAATACAATTTAAAATGATATTGACATGAACACGATGAAATGACACTTTCATAAAAAAAATAGAATTCAGAAAACAAAAACCGCAATTATTTTCCTGGCAACCTAATAGATACATGATAAACGCAAACTATTTTCACAAACGAATTCTTCTTTCAACGCACAAAACCATATTGAAACGCTTCGATCAAAAATATTCAATAAATTATTATTTATTATTTTCGATTGACGTTTGTGTCCATTTCAATGCCAACGCAATATTTTCAGAACACCTAGTTGTTAAATAAATATATATATATATATATATATATATATATATATATATATATATATATATATATATATATATATATATATATATATATATATATATATATATGATATACGGCATACAAAAGAATTGTCATAGCTGTCTAAGCAAGCAAATATATAGAACAAATAGATTGTTCTAGAACAATCTAGATCGGTATAAAAAAATTGCCCAGATAGTTATCGACTGCATTTTTTTTTCAATAAACAACAAACTAATTGACGCATAAAATTAGTCGATTGTATTTGACAACAAAACTATATCCATGCACATAAAATTAGTCTACTGCATTTGTTCGAACAACGAACTATATTCATACCCAAAAAAATAACCTATTTTGTTTGTATTTGACAACAGGTTAAAAAATTAAATGTAATACAAAACTTTTGGACAAAGTATAAATGTACTCTGGTGACAGCGGCTGCAGAATCAATCAAGATCGACCATCGGGCATCAAAGAGAACCGTTCTTGCAAAGAACACCCGATGGATACAACTATATATATATATATATATATATATATATATATATATATATATATATATATAAACAATATATTAATTTATACAATATTGGACATAAATACAAATAATATTAAACAATTACATTCTTACATTTTCGAAGACACGTGTACGTTGTCGTAGATCTGTCACAAGCATGCATCTCAGTACACGATCCGATAGATTCCATAATCGATACACGATCACATTCACCGACAATCACCAACTAAATATTCAGAAACAAACGCTGACATTATCCGAAATATAAACAAACGTCCACAGCACGCGCACTCTTCAAAATAATATAACAATACCGATTTATAATATGAAACGCGACACGATTAAAAAAATTATTCGGTAATTATAGAACGCACACGGTATTTTACGCCTTGCAATGGACAAAACATCAACTTCGATGAATGTATTGAATGAAGCTTCCATTGTCCCGGACGTTTTCGGGTCTTGTCGTGTATCATAGATCTATCTGCCTTCGGATTTCTCAAAAGGTTTCTGATCGTATAATCTATGGTCAGCACCGAGAATCCGTTTATTATATAAGAGAAACATTATTCTATGCATCACGTATGCCACTATGAATGCAATATACACTGCTTGCAAAATACATTGAATTTTCTTTAATATATATATAAATATATATATATATATATATATATATATATATATATACATACATATATATATATATATATATATATATATATATATATATATATATATATATATATATATATATATATGGATATATATATATATATATATATATATGGATATATAAGATTGCAATTCTTTATTAAACAATAATTCACTAAACGCTATGCACAATTCCTCTAAATATCAGATGTTTTTAAAACTAAAATTATTGAAATTATAAAGAGTATTAGCACTTTATGACAACGTAATAATCGTATCATTTTTACCGTAATAACGACATGCATTCAACGATGGATCTGTACATCAGGGAGCTCTAAAACTTTATCATTTTTTGGGCCCTCATGAATTTATATATATATATACATATATAAAGATTACAATTCTTTACAATAATTTACTAAACGCAATACACAGTTCTTCTAAATTACAGATGTTTTTAAAACTAAAATTATTGAAATTATAAAGAGTATTTGCATTTTATTACAACGTTATAATCGTATCATTTTTACAATAATAACCCCATGCATTCAGGGATGGATCTGTACATCAGGGGCTCTAAAGCTTTATCATTTTTTGAGCCTTCATGAATATATATATATATATATATATATATATATATATATATAAAGTGTGAGTTGGTACAGCAAACATGTGCAGACCTTCTGTAATGTCAAACAGCACGCACTTATTAATTTAATAATAAGTGTATTTTATTTAGTAACGATCAGTGCAGATCCCATTCTGAATTGTACTATGTTGTACTGCGGACTAACTCGAATTTCAAAACTGAACTGCGTTTGTTGACAGCACGAGAGACAGATAAAAACTCGTGTCTATCAACACTAGCCTGCAGAAAGACGTCAGAGGTTTTTTGAGACTTTTCCCGGATCTGAGCACGTGAGCGCGAGTACTGCCGAGAAATAAGATGTCTCCATTTAAATAAGAAGATTCCGGCTGTTGCCGGGGCCCTAGATGCCGCTAGGAACGGCTTCATATAAGCACACTTTATTGCAGTTCAGATTCACATCCAATGCAGATCCGCTACACCCCAAAATTCGTGCAAAAACAAAAACACTAGCCTACTATACATATGCAATCTGCCTTCCGTATGTGCCAGCTAGCTGCGATTTTAAAGTAACACCCACTTCTGACACCGACCACACACACTCGGGTCTTAACAATATATATATATAAAGATTACAATTTTTTGCTATACAATAATTTACTAAACGCTATACACAATTCTTCTAAATATCAGATGTTTTTATTACTAAAATTATTGAAACTATAAAGAGTATTCGCACTTTATTACAGAGTTATAGTCGTATCATTTTTACACTAATATCCGCATGCATTCAGCGATGAATCTCTATATCAGGGGGGCTCTGAAGCTACATTATTTTTTGGGCCCTCATGAAAATATATATATATCTTGCACTTACAATTAACAAAAATTATGGAATTGACGAAAAAGAGAGCTGATACAAAAATCATGCTCTGCAAATTTTTGGTTTATTTTAGTTTTTTAGATATGTATAAAATTATCTCATATTGACAAAAGTTGAACAAAAATCGCAAATATTTATTATAGAATTACATATATATATATATATATATATATATATATATATATATATATATATATATATATATATATACATACATACATATGTGCACATGTAGATATTTACAATTCATATACATTTAAGTTCAATTGTAAAACATGTACAGGTGCGAGATACTTTCAAAACGATTTGCATCATTGCAAAAATAATCACATTTTTGCATTTTCGATGTTTCCAGTGATGGCGATCACTTCTATTTCAATTTTGGCGCCTAACGGTAATGCAGCTACTTGGTAACAAGATCGAGCCGGATAATCTTTAGTGAAGACTGGAAAGAAAAATCAACGATCAATACTGTACCGTGCGTTTAAAGGAGAACACATTCAATATCTGTATGAAAAATGACGTTTGTTTTGTGTACTTCAGCTCGACTTAAGGCACCAGTAGCGCAAGTACTGTGACGTTCAGATTCGCTGACATTTTCGCAACTTGATTGTTTCGTATTCAATGTTATATGTATCGACGCGCGATGCCTGAAAAATTTTGCATAGGAGCAGCTCGCAGCTATCAAGTAGGTTAAAACATTGGAATGAAACAAAAAAAAGAGAGATAACTTATGAATATAACCTTTGAAATGATGCATCTATTTTAACGTATAATCCGGCAAAGATAACTAAATAATATGGTATTTTGGCGAGAATGCTTTGTGAAAGTGAGACTGGCTACATTTGTAAAAAGTTTCATTGAACGAAATAAATCGATTGTCCGAATCAGAAGACCGGTTCTCCTTTATAGTATGTGTTTCTCACCTCTCTAGTAGATGTGAGTGAAAAATAGACATGAATATTAACACATTGTTGACCGGTAACGAGTTGACTCGTGCTTACACTTTCACTATGACTAGAATGTGGTTCGAGCAAATCCTTACATTTTTTTCATCTCGGCGATAATTCACAAGCTGTCATACATCCAATCTAGACAGACTGGACAAAGTTAGACCTCTTTTCGATTACTTTATTGAATAATTTCAGTCTTTGTATATACACATGAACAGCTGTTATCGATTGATGAGGCGATGGCACCATAGTGAGGACGTGTACAGCTTCTTGTACGCATAATCCGGCAAAGATAACTAGATATGGGATCTTGGTGGAGATATTTTTCGAGATCTATTCGGGTGAAGGCAAAAAGCTACAAGAAACTATATTATCCGTCTTATCTTGGTTCTTGGTATAATGTTTACCAGGATAATTACTATAACAGAGTGTCTACTGCTGAAATCTTATTGGAAAACAAAACAGTGGTCTGTGATATTATAAAAGAAAACCGTGACTTGCAAAAACTCTTAAAAGAAAAATCAAAGAATCTTCAGAGAGGAGAAATGACGTTTTTACGGAAAGGACCCATTGTTCTTATCATATGAAAAGACAAATCGCTAGTGCATATGACATCTACTATTCATGATGCCTCTATGAAGTCCTCTGGAAAGCAAAAGAGGAATTCTACGGATGACACCGTTAAACCTACGTGCATACTAGATTTTAACAAATACATGAAAGGAGTCGATCGAGCAGATCGGTATTCGGCGAAAAAGTTTTAAACGGTATAAAAAAGTAGCCTCCTTTTTCATTGATCGTGCTTTATTCAATGCGTTCGAAATTTAACGCAACTACAATTTACAAAATAAAATCAGATACGAACAATTTCTACTAGAAATAGCTAGGGAATGGATGACTGGCGAATCAAATGAATGCGGCACAGAACCTGACAGTTTTTCGGGTATCTCTGAAAGAGATTGTCACAAAGGATCACCTCTTAGGCTTTCAGGAAAACTAAAAGATTATGTTTTGGAAAAAATAGTCACTGGCGTAAAAAAATCCCGCTCGAACATGTAGAATATGCCCTGGAAAAGGAAATCGGAGCGAAACTAGATATATTTGCAAAACCTGTTGCGCACCATCGTACGTAGGTGGATGGTACACAGTCTATCATCACATGGAAAAATAGCCGGTGACGTAGAATAGTTTTTGCATAAAATTTCCGGTCAACAGTGTATCAAGCTAGTGCATATTTTTCATCGATTTTAAAATAGAATGCCGTGAAAATAAAAACAATACAAACACGTGGATAGTTATAATTTATAGACACCGGTGGCGTAGAATAGTTTTCGCATAGAATTGCCGGTCATCAATGTGTTAATTGATTTCGACGGCGAGGTTAGTGTATTTTTGCATGTTCGTGTGTCAGTACCGTTCGTGTCGCGTTTGTCAGTCAGCATTGCAACTCTACTATTGTTATTATTAAAAATGAAACAAATGAACGCTCACAATCCAGTACATAATTCCTAAACAAATTCAATTTAAGTGAAACAATTCGCCGAACTTCAATTAAAACTAATCAGTCCGAAAATAGCAAAATAGTCGCTGTTGCACAGATTGTTCGGACGCAGCCAAACAATTCGCAATGGAGTTATCTCCACATTGATTAATCACTAAGAGTCTATTACATAAAATATATACATACATATATATATATATATATATAAATAATATATGTAAATATATAAACAAACAACATATTTTAATGATAAAATCAAAAAAAGTTCACGGCGAATCAATCTGAAAAACAACTTCTTATTTCCTGACAACGCCTTCCTGTTTCCTAACTACTCACATTCCTTATAGACTTCATTGATCGATGCGAAATCGCCAATGTCCTTCAGTAGTACCGTACTCTTGACAACGTTCTCCAAACGGGAGCCGGAAGCCTCCAGCAAGTTCTTCAAATTGATCAGCGCTTGCCTCGTTTCCGCGACAACACCGCCAGGTACTAATTTCATTGTGTCTTTGTCCAATCCGAGCACGCCGCTAGCATATATGGTTCTGTCGACGATGACCGCTTGGCTTTAATAAAAATTACATAAGCGTTATACAGCAGACAGCCCTGTTATGAAAAGTTGAAGACAACAGCACGATCATGCGATTTTTAAATTGAGAAAAAAATAATAAAATCGAATAAAAATATATGGTTTTTATTGATGAATTGCAGGCGTATATATGAACTAAAACTAATTCATTAACATGAAAAGTATTTTATTGAATATCCAGCATCTACACAACCGAGCACATCGAGAGTGACTGTCTCACTGACTAGAGACGTCGGCACAACAATTATATTTTAATTGTTGTCATGATAAAATAAGCGATGCTAGCAACTAACTAACAATCGCAGGAGACAGTGTTAATAACTGTTAAGACGTACAGTTAACATTTAAATGTTTTACTACAACACTACAACAGGAGCTAGAGTCCTGTCGAACTAATGTTCAAAAGAGCAACACGTACAAGAATTGATTTAGTCAGGACTGATGTTACATCTCGTGTTATTGATAAACAAAGTACCGATCAAGAACCTTGACCGCTTTTAGATGGTAAACTAATTCAAGCCCGATTTTACCAAAATAAACGCTGCAAATGGAAATTCAAGAAAATCGTACGAAAAATAGGAAGTAGATTGTACGAAATATCAATTGATAACGACAAGCGTATACGTCATGTTGATCACTTGCGAAGAACCGATTGCGACATAACGAATGATACAATCAATTTTAATGCTGATTCTATAACAAATAATAAATATCTAACAGACAATAATAAGAGTATTACAAACCATGACGATTACAGTACAAGACTCTGACGTCATTACTTCGATGACGTTTATCATTACTAATTAATTTTTAAGAGATTACTCATTATCAAAAGATGAATGTTGTCCACATCATGTGGCTGTCATGTAACTAGCGCTCACTGCAACTGTTATTTATTGTTTATCGCCTGCACGACAGGCCCGCACTCTGCGATCAACCACGTATACCCCGTTGACCAGGCCTTACTCTGTTGCCAAGGACGGTGATCGTGACATGCGGAGGATAAACACTGGGAATGCGCTAGCTATATATATATATATATACATATGGCCTGATCCTGTTGACTTCGTCGCCAACGAGTCCGTCGCAGCTGAACCTGAGATCGTCGAGTCTGCTCCCATGACTATTGGAACGCCTCGTCGTTCTTTCAAAAAACCGACGGGTTTTAAATCGACGCTCGAAAGTATTCAAGCATATCCGAAGGCCTGTCCGAAAAAGCAGACTTGGAAAGGACGTGAGCGGCGAACAAGCGCCATTCTCACAGACTCACTTGTTATAAGGAACTGACAGCGGATCAGAAGAGGACTAAACAAAGGGAAAAAGGGGTTCCCACGAAAAACCAGTAGTTTACAGCAATCCGATTCTGAGTACCTTTTTCGTACCTTAATTTAGAAAAACAGTCTCACACAATACACGTATTTCATATAATAGATTATGGAAAGAAGACTAAATAAAATGTTTTAAATGTTTTTCATGATAAAAACGCTTTATTTTCATTGTTAACCGATTTTTTAATATAAGGGTTCGCTTAGCATCGGTAATTTCTACATGTCAAGTTCTACACATCTTCACTTTTTCTTCAATAACGAGAAAAATACAAAACGAATATTAAAACTGCTTACAGATTTTTGTCGCTAAGGGTTTGGCTTTTGCAACAGCATAGTTTATTTCGAGAAGCGGATTCGTTTTGTAAATGAAAAACGATTTAAATAAAAAACGGCCCACTTAGCCCCGGTCTCCATTACATATAACGTACATATCGACGCCTCCTTATATATTTTACATACTCTGTGAATAAAATAGTATATATGTTTATGGTATGCAACACGTGTGACATTTAAAAAAGTAACCTTGTTATTTAATAATTAAACATGACTTAAAATATCGTAACTGAAGTATCTAAACGATTGGTTTCAGTCGAGTGTTTGTTGTACAACACGAATGAATAAAATTACTTACTTGTACGGTCCCACAGGCCTCGGCGCACTCGGCGTGCTTATGAATTTTCTGATTATATTCCGGAACGCCATGTCGCACACACCAGACTGATTACTATCTTCCCCGCTCATCGTACAAAATGTATTAGTTGCGTTATCGGATTATTGTGTTACATACGAATCACACACATAAAGTGTTAATGTCCGGCGACTAGAAATCAATCGTCTTGGAGCGGATATTTAAACATAATTTCGTTAATGTATGACATCTGATTATATTACATATAGGTTTTCATACCTCAACATATAAGACGAATTAATCATGTGATTTATATGATAATGGAAAAATATATTTATTTACTATTTTAAGATACGAAGTACGTTTTTTTTTTATTTACTGTTTATGTTATCACAAGACGATAATAGGACATGTGACGTTTTAATTTTTTATTTTAATGAACTGATAAATATGATAAAATATGTGTATATGCGCAAGGACCCGCAGTCGAATAAATATTAAAGAAACATACAATTAAAATAGATAGTTATTTTTAAAAGGAAAAAATCCATATATACATATTAGGAGGTTGCATTGAAAGCCGTCGCTTTTTGAGCATTTATTTCAATAACAAAATGTGTAAATACACCTTTGTCCGTGTCTCAAAATAAGTAAGACTGAAGCCATTAGGATCAAAATAGATCCATATATGGATCTATATAAAAAAACAATATTTTTTAAGAAAAATCTGGTTTAATTCAAATTAAAACAAAATAAAAACAAATTCATTAAAAGAAAAAACAAATTGAATGCATCAACACTTTAGTTCATACACTGGAGGGACACAAAGATTCGTCATGTTTTGCAGATAAATTTGTTATAAACTTTACACTTTAATGTATGATTGTTGTCCGACTTTTGGCAAAAACTATATCTGCCCGTTTTTTTATCAGACTCGCTCACTTATAGATGTCGTCGGTGAGGAGTGTTTTGTGTTAGATGCTGTACGGCTAGCTATTAAATTTTGACAGTTTAGAAGAGTTCTTCGCTTGGGGACCCAGATCCAGAGAATACGCTGGGTGCGGGAGAACCTCCCATTCGAGCTCCATCAGTGTTTGTTTCACGGTTATAGTGCCAAACATGGGGCCGAGCGTTGTCATGGACAAGAATCACTTTTCGACGATTTGATACAATCGATGGTCGTTTTTGTATGAAATTATCATTCAGACGTTCCAACTATTGTCGATAACGTTAAAAACGGTTATCTGTTAAAATTATAGACATCTCACCCAAATATTATATTTTTCTAGATGTATCGTGTACGGTTGACAGAAGTGGATCAATTTTTTCTTCTAATGGAAGGTAAAACGTAGAATTTTTGGAGAACGAATCATCAGATGAAGAAGACATTGATTTGGCAAATCTTGATGACTGTCCCTCTTCACCGTGTCTTTTAGGAAAAGAGTCTCAAATTAGAATTGAAACACACTTTGTAAATAATGGCGGTTTTGAGAGCGACGATGATAACAAACCATCAGCACAACTCATCCCAATAAAGTTGCAAAAGGCAAAGGAAGAATCAATATTGGTGCAAAGCGATATTGTTTCAAGATACTCTTTCATTCTTCAGACATCTGTATTGTAAACGCGTGGTTATTACATCGCCAGGACTGTCAGCTGACTAATATAACAAAATTTAAAAAACGTGGGGTTTTCCTAAGTGAAATAGGGCATGCCCTCTTACATTCCTTCAGTGTGCAAAAAAAACGAGAGAACGGCCATCATCTTAAAAAGAAAATTCTCCAGAACAAATACATACACAGTACTTCCAAAGCGGAGATTGATGATGTAAGGTTTGATAGTAAATACCATTGGCCTATGCACATGGGACCAAAACAGAAGTATCGTTATCGCCACTCATGTTCAAGGATGGCTTGTGATAAGTTCAAAGCGCCGCTCTGTCAAACCAAGGACTGGAATTGTTTTAAAGCATTCCATAAAACCAAAAAATACGTTTAGAACTGTAATCAGATTTTTTTGAAACTTAAAAATACAATTAATGTTTTCTTCCCAGTGACCCCAAATGGAATCAGCCCAAAAATTAAACAAAAAATTTTACAGTCTGTTTATATCATTTTATACAATAATCTGTCTGAATTCGATGAAAATTATTTTTTAAGTAGATTTTAATTAATTCCGGACAGAGAGCGTTAATAGCCAGTATGTTAATAACAACAACTGGGAAAAATCATTCGCAGAGTGATGATTATAACAGATAAAATATTAAAAACGCACACAGTTTGAAATATTAATTTATTGACTACGAAATAATAACTATTTATATACAGAAATACAATACATAACAAACTGCCACAACTTTGGTCGACTTAAGAAGAAGAACATCAGCATTTTTACTTAGAGCCTCCTGTGAACGTGTGAGAACGTGTATTGTCTGTACGCATGTGTGTGTGTGTGTAATGTTAACATTGAACCGGATATAACATGAACTCAATATGAGTACAATAGCACATTATAAATGCCACATACAAAAATAAATGTCCAAGTGAACATTATAAACACACTATTTATTAGATCAACCCCTTTCACTGCAGTATTTCTATACGTTTCCATCTTGAAATAAAATTAAAGTGCATATAAACGTTCCCCTACATTACAAAATCTCAACGGAATTTTAAACAAGCCCAAATCGTGCACTTTTAAAAACGTTCTGTGCCTTATCGTTCTAAAAATGATGGGCCGTCGCCATCAAATAATCAAAGTGGATCGATAATCAATAAATAGAACATTTTCGATCGAACATATGTCTCGACTTGTGGGATAAATTGAAAAAAAAAACAATTCTTTTTAGCGCTTCGCCCGTACCTCTCACGATCCACAAAATAGTGCAGTCATCTGCTTAAATTCTAATTTTAACAGAAATTCTTAACGTTACTAATAAAGTGCTGAAACTCGAAACATACTGACGTGTATGATGATTAGAAAAAAAAGACTGACAAATGAAATTAAAGAAGTCAATAAATTAGAGATAAAATACTATTTCTGAATAAACATGAGTGTGCAACTCACAAAATTATAATAGTACAATTCGTTTACATAAATATCAACATTAAACAGAATTTCACTAAAATAATATACGAAAAATAAGTTTACAACATAAATATAATTATTAATAGTATACAATAAAAAAAATCGAATTGAAAAACCGCCACAATCATTTAATTACGTTTTTATCCTTACATTATTTTGTTTAAAGTGAATGACGCTTTTGGGTAACAGAATTTCTTTCAATCTACAATGCTTCCTGTCGTACCGGAAACTGGAGCAGTGCAACACGATGTCTTCTACTCCACTCTACCCCTACTCTACATAGTACACATATTAACGAATAAAAAAGGGGACTGAATAACGAATTGCAACGCTCTTGCCGGAGCGCCTTAAATAGGCGTTTCTATTCTACAAATCGTTTCCTCTCGCACCCCCAGCCAGACAAGAGACGTGTTACTATACGACAAGATGCACTGTACTTATTTACCAAACATATAACAGATTCAGTTATCACTCATATTTTGGAATGATTTAAGGATCACTTTATATTTTTTCAAATAAAAAAAAAGCAAAAAAAGAAACGATCTGCTTTTAAAAGTACAGCCACACCACAGGTTAAAATACTTCAGTTTGAAACTACTCTATTTACATAACTATAGACATAATAAATATAAACTGATAATTTCTCAACATTCCGAACGGAAGACAAACAGAAATGCAAATATTTTTTCTTATAAATATATCTCTTTTAGAGTGCAAATAAACACAACAGAGATGAAAATATGAAGTCATGTATATAAATAATTAACTATCCTTATCGAAAATTAGTTGAAATGTTATTTAATAAATACAGGATAGAAAAAGATAAACTATACATCCTTTAATATGTTAAAGTAGTTAGAAAATACAATAGTATCAGAGAAACAATATCTTTTTTGTTAATAAACGAGACAGATATATGATATTCCGTGTACGTCATATCTTGCTTTCTGTCTTGTGTAGATAATGCGTGTATTCAACGCTGCCTTTATTTGATTTTTTACTAATAAAAATATTTATATCGATATTAAAGATGAAATGCTCCTTATGTATAATAGAAACATATAAAATATCATGTACACTTAACTGTTCAAATATATGTTTATTACAACATTTCATGCTATATATCAGGGGTGGACAATTTCTTCGATAATAAGGTCAACATATTATACTGTTCACACATTTTTGAATGTTCAAGAGCCACAGGAAATATTATTTTTAAAAAATTGTATTTATAAATGTTTATTTTCCTGTCTATTGTCTGAGACCGTGTCAAAAGGTGCATTTTTAAATATTTTTCTCAAAAAATTACACGGTAACCCGCCCCATATTTGGTTTCATTGCATTCAGCAAGTCAAAACTGTTTTAGTTTTATATCTTTCTTAAGGAACTTTTTTGTCCATAATCGTAGAGCCACCTTAAACAGCGGTTTGAACACATAATGGATGTTTGAAAAGATAGTGTGAATTACCCGTCGTTTACATATAAAATATTCTAATATGGTACATACTATACTACCATAGATTATTAATATAAAAGTGTAGGAAAAATTGCAATGAAACCCAATATTGTCTTGGGATCCACAGTTTGTCCACCATTGTTACATATGATACTATCAGTATACATTTATTACATCTATGAACATAACAGTTATTTTTTATCCGCAAACGTCATTGCTTAATTATAAATTATTTTTATCGGTATTTCTTGTTACATTTTCACACATAGAAAAACCAAACCTTATTTTCAAAAGTACTGAAACGAATAAAAAATAATAGTAAATTAATCTATTAAAAAATGTACAATTCAACCATATTTTACAAACGCAACCAGATTTTAACATGAAGTACATCTACATTTATCTAACACTCATTTTAATAAGTGATAGCATAAAATATACTACTTCACAGATTGCATTGAAAGGCATGAAAACTTTTATTATTTCACAATCGATATTTTGACAAAATAACTATTGATTTTTCATTCAATTCGACTTTATTCAAAAACCAAAAGTCTACTTTTAACAAAACATGATTAAAAATATTAATATTTATTATTAATAGAGATCTTGCAAATTGTTTTCATATATCAAAATGATTCATATAGATAATTATTACTAACACGAAGAAAATAACTTTAAAGTAAATATAAATAGCAATAAAATTTAAAGACACCTAATAATATAAATAATCAGAATGCCACACGAACAAAGAAAATAAACAAATAGGAATTGATTATTAGAATATTTGTTCAACGCTCTAAATATATTTTTTTAAACAAAAAACTATCATTTCATAAAAACCACAAAAATTCATTTCACTGCAATAATTCATTATCATGTCAGTTATATATTCGAAATGAATATAAAAACAATGAAAACGAATCATTAAATAATATATCTATTTCATCGAAATCAAAAATATTTTTATACATCTTGAAAACATATCATATTAATAAATAAAACAGCACCGAAAGTCGACAATTGTTATATTATTATTGTTTGCCTCACTTGACAATTTTGAAAATCGTATTAAAAAATCTATTTTAAATTCGTGAATATTAAAAAAATGTAAAGAAAAATCAGATCAAACATTTTAAATTCTAAAATTAATTATTCCAAAAACATTGAAATATTAAGAACACACATACGTATATTTCTTGAAATCTATAAACAAATTTGGTTTATGGAAACATTCAAAGTGTCACAAAAGAAATATAAGCAGGACTCTTATACAAACACAGACAACAACATATACCTTAAATATTAGATCCACCACACCATCAATTAAATACTTTTCTATATTTCAAACCATAAACAGATATGCATGTCTTGACATGAGGCTTGCAGAATTCGGTTAGTTGCTTGCACAACTGTAAGGCCATAGATAGAATCTCTGTAAGGCCGTGGCAGAATCAAAGCAGTGTGCAACCGACAGAAAACAGAAAAAAGAATAATATTTTTGTATTGAAGCAAACAAACGAGCGGCGTAACTTTTAATTGTTATAATTTCTAAAATTTCTGCCGCTGCTCTCAATGGTACCAACTGAAGAAAATAAAAATTAACAAAAAGTTGGCGCATCGATGACATCCATTTTTTTTATTCACTGATGTTAGATGATAGAATTTCTTACGGATATTCGAGGCTTTCTGTTTATGTTCTTAAAAAAGCACTGAGAATCGCTCCTTCTCTGTCCTCTTCTTTGATTCTGTCAGGGCCTTTAATATAAGTCCTAAGTGAGGCTTTTCTAACACTAAACTTATATGGACTTTCATGCACCACAAACTATATTTGTTAAAACATTTTAAATACATATTTCAAGATGTTATGTTATAATGTTGCAACATCACAATTTGATGTTTTATTTATATTCAACAATCATTATATAAACAATCGCATATCCGTAACATAATCATTTAAAAATTAGAGTATGAAAAATAACTCAGAAAATAAGTTCTATTGACAAACAGTAAAAATTCTATATCAATCTAATATTACACAGAGAGCACAGCTTCAAATATTGAACTTCAACCAAATTCTAGAGCCATACGAAATGAGCCAGCAATAAAAATGCTGTTCTGATTGGTTGACATGAACAATTTGGAGCCGTCCCAACCATGTTCATTATCTAAAGCTTAAGTCAAGACATAAACATCATAGGTTCATAAATACAATCACAACTCTAATTTCATTATAATACCTATGACAAGATAATATACAGACTGAAGGACAGTTATATTAAAAATTATACACACTTCACTACTGATATATACGTTTTTTTTGTACTAATTATTGAAATTACTATTAAATTTGACAAAAATATTACTAAACAGTTGTTTCTAAGAGAAAGAAAAACAATCATTATTTGTAAATATGAATTTAGTATTATACATGTTTAATAATGTTCATATATTTAAAATATATTGTTAGGCTGTCACATACTCTAAAAAAAATCACCTTACACAAACAAAACAATTTTCTAAATGAAAAAACTTGATACGTATACGGTTAAGCGTAACTGGATGTAATTATTATTAATTATTCTTTATTAATAACTTCTTTTAATAATGAAATTATACATTCATTGTTAACAAGTTTTAAATTTCTTTGTTATGTAAATTAATTCATAACTAGGAATGGACATTGAAAAACATCAATGGTTAGATAAACATCAACTCATTGTTAGTGAAAAGTCATTGTTAGAAACCATTATTATTAGACAAACGAAATTTTCATTTGAAAAAACATCAACAATTCAAAGTGTAGATGGTATAGTACTGTATAGATAGTTTGTGTTAGGATCTTGCTAGTCACTTAATTTTATGATAAAAAAGGAAATTTAATATCAATTTGCAATACTCTCCTTCCCCAATATTATTAAAATTATACTTTCTTTTACCTACAAAATATGACAAATAATAAATGTTAATTTAATGTTCTTCACTACTAAATTTCAGCATATATGCCACTTTTAGGTATATTTTAGATAACTGAGTTATCATAATAATCATAGATAACTAACAACTACCCAAAATGTACTTAAAGATGACACATACCAAAACTATTAGCAGGGAACAAAAACTAAAATGATCCAATAAGACAAAGACCACCCCATGAGATCACAGATACAAAAACATACAATTATAATTTTAATACTTGAACTTGAATCACCTACATTAAATCAACACATTTTGAACTTGAGAAAGTGAAAATATCAGGGTCTTTTCAAAAATTAATAAATATTATGACCTCATCAAAATTATCTACAAGTATATAATTAAAAACCTATCGTACTTTTACAATTATTTTAATTTTGAAATATAGTTTATATATTTAAATTTTGAAAAAAAAACTATAACGTTTTTAATGTATTTTAAATATTCTCTGTCTCAAATCTTTATATGAAAACAACAGTCTTCAAAATATTAATCTAAGAAACAGTAAACATGAAGTTAATACATCGCTGTTTGAAATACATCAATGTCCATAACCCTATTAACAACTAATACAATTATAAAATGTTTTTAAAATAAATAACATATTGAAAATTGACAACTAAAAATCAGATGTTTTTATACTAGAAATCGTAATTAAAATTCAATATGATAATTTTATTGTAAAAATAAATAATACAATAAACTATCAATTCATATATGACAGCTGAAAGATGAGACTTAAAATATAACCAAATTGCTAACAGTTTTAAAATTAAGAAATACAATTCTTTAATATTATTGAAAAATAAATAAACACATATATTTAATTGTTAAATATATTCAATATTTGCAACAACTATACAATTCACTCAAAATAACGTCAGAGCAAGATATTTTTCAAATGCCACCATTACTTGAACCAATAAATTTTCTGTTAAAAACATAAGTGATGTGTATGTGTGTGTATGTATTTGTGTGTGTGTGTGTGTGTGTGTATATATATATATATATATATAATGTATTGACCCATTAATCTTCATTCTTTTTAATAACATGAATTTGTTGTATATTTTACAACAAATGTTTAGGACATCTATATTCTTGTATAGAATAAAAACTCAGGTAATTTAAAAGAATTAGACCACTAAAACAATATATAATAAATTGGATCACAGTTATAAATAACTTATATACGTATATGTATACATATATATATATATATATATATTATCTTAGAAATAATATTATGTGTACAAAATTGAAAAAGCTCATCTATTAATTATACTTAATTATAATTAACGAGACTGAAGACAAAAAGATTAAAACAAGTACAAAAAAAATATATTATAATTTAAAACATACTGAATCCAACCATAAATTTTTTAAACAATTCATATGACATCAATTTATATCAATTACATTTAATTATTTCTTCAGGGTGAAACAAACTGAAAGATGCTCAGAATAAAAATCGTATCTGGTAATTTTTTTCAGTAAGTACATTTGAGCGATCTTTAAGTTTGAAAATAGCTCTATACTATCTATTGTGAATTAGTACCCGACTCACAAGCTTTGCTTATAATTTTCGTGACAATGAACACTTATTTACTTTATATGAGTGGCTTAACCTATTTCAATATGTACACAAAAATGTCTCTTATTTTAAAACTTAGCAATCGACAATTGTAATTTATCAAATTTAATATTTTTCATTTCCATTTTACAAAGACTGATGACTTCTACTTTTCAATCTTAACTCTGTTTATACACAGAATACAAAGTTTAATATAAAAATGACAATATACAACTTTTTTTCAATTATTGCATATTAATCCTTCATCATTTATAACTCATTTCTTATTCACATTCTTTATCATTCATCACTGTGCAAAAAAATTATAAAAAACAGTACATAAGCACCACTGTCAAAGAACACTGCTATTTTTAAAATTATATTTTTCAACATGTATTGTCTTATATGCAATAATTTTTTTACACATTTTATCAACTATCAAAAGTATTGTTTTTTTCCACTTATATTAACTACACAGCCAGTCACTTTTCTATATTTTATAATTCTTTCAGCCAATTACTTTTCTAATTTATCTATATAAATATATGTTATTAACTCATACAATAACCACAGATATATCAGGGCTAGCAAAATGAAAAAGATATTGACAAATAATTCTGCTATGAAATAATTGTTATTATTTTTATTATATATATATATATATATATATATATATATAAAATTTAACTGTCCATTAATCTGTATGAATGTGTTTGAGTACATACACATACATATGCAGAAGTCATAGAAAAAATGATCAATCACAAAATACATTAAGATAATTGGATTTAAAATTACAAGGCATCTATTTACTTTTTCTCAGCATATTATAATGACTTTCAATGATCAATCCCTTCTGAACTGAAGATAAGTATGAATTTTAGTTACGAAACTACAAAGAAATCAATTTTTACAAAAACCTATTTAAATCATTCTTCATCGAACCTTTTCACATATGTATGTATATGTTTACATTGCCAAAAATAAAAATGATTCTTGTTATCTATTTAATACAAATCATTTTCTAGTTATAATTGGCCGAATTTTAAAGATTGTTTCATCATACTACATGAACAAACATCAATGCACAAGCTTGATAATTTCATGTTTATGAATTGTTATTATTGTTACAGTTAATACAAATGTATTTTCATTTTTACACAAATACATTAAATTTAATTGTTACACTTTTAATGAAATAATATAATCAGATTGTATGAGTTTCACAGAATTAATGGTGTTTTTTGTTTTAAAAGAAAAAAAAAACACAACCACAAAAAAAATACTTAATAAAAACATAATGTAAAAAGTAAATTATGGTATCCATCGATATCATTTAAAATGAATAAAATATAATAGAATTTAAATTATAAAGTATAGTATGGAATTCATGATACACTATGATTTTTAAAACATCGATTTATTTATTTATATATTTATATTTGCTTACGAGGCACTCTAGAGAATGAGATATACATGTTTTTTCTTCTTGATCTTCAATCACTATAACTTCAAAGATGATTCATTGTCTACAACAAATTATTCCTAATCATTCACAAAAAAATCCAATGATTTAAAACACCATTCTATGTTACCCGTCGTGGAATGCTAGATAATTATATAATTATATACATATACATATACATATACATATATATATATATATATATATATATATATATATATAACATATGTACATTATACTTTATTTTATATTTGATATTAAACAGGTCATAATAACCTATTGAACACACTATTTTTTTCTTCATACTATACACGCACCTTCACAATTTAAAAAAACTGTCAGTTCTTAAGTGTTAATTTATTTATTAATGTCAAGTCACTAAAAGATATTTTTCCTATACAGAGTCATCTGAAAAAAATAATTAAAAACATTAATTTATTAGAACACTTTTAGAAGCATTATTAACCACATTAAAGAATTTAACTTTAAAATTATATTCAACCTCTTAAATTAGTTCCTATTTTAAAATTTCAACAGAAAAAACTGAAAATATCTACTTATATCCTTTATAGATATATTATGAAAATGATTTGTAAATCAGATAAAACTATGAATTAATATAATAATTGGTATAATCAAATACTATAAAACAGAATATTGGAAATTCTCATGTAAAATCAGTGACATAACATTAGTGCATCAGTCAGACTGAATTAATAAAACAATAAGGTTAGGTAAATGTATACTGTTTTTGCAGAAACACAATCCAACAATGATTATATTTCATTTAATGAAAATGACTTTGATCATGATAATTTCATAATAATACAAAAAATGTATGGACTAAAATAAAATTACTCTCAATACAAAAAAAATATTATAGAACTATATAAAGAAGAAAAAATTATAATTTTAAATCACCTATAAATAACTTAAAATCGAGAAAAGCAATTTATAATTAAGTACTTTATATTCCAATACAATGTTACAATTGTAAATATAAAATGTAATAACAATAAATTGATTTTTTAACAGTTTTGAATATTTTAATTTATAGTATTTGTTCTTACTAAGTAAAGTGATTATCAATTATATCAATTTCAGATCATTTTTAATTCAGGCATGATCATCTTTGAGTATTTACATATCAATTTTCCAAAACATTTTTTCACAAGTCACATCAGAAACCAAAAAAAGGGAATATCATTTTTCTTGTCAAGTTATAATGTGTAAATACAGTAATGCTGTGAATACTTTTCCGATTTACTTAGACCTCTAAAAACCTGTATAATTAACTACGTCCCATAATTTCCAACAGATTCTTGAATTTACTATATCACTACCAATTTTGATACAAATATTTAAGACGTCAATTGTGTTTTATAAAACAATTATAAATGTTATTAATCATAATTAATATATATATATATATATATATATATATATATATATATGTATGTATGTATTATACATATACCCCTTTCCAAAATTAAATTCAAAATACATAAAACTTTAATTTCTTTAGATTTAAATTTAAAATGTTTTCATCAACTATAAGTGATGTCTCTGAATTTAATTATCAACCATATACACAATTGATATATGTGATTCAGAGTACTGAAGGTTAAAAATAATAAAAGTACTTCACGTATTAAATACAGAAAATTCAGAAGATAAATATTTATTAAAAATCAAATACATACCATGATACCACCATTTTGTTTTCTTTGGGTTTTTGTTACATGTCTTAACATAGAATGAATTATCTGGTGGCCTCTTCTGTAGAATGAAAAAAAACACATTTCTTTAATCTGTTTTTACATAACATAAATAAAAATATAATCAATAATAATCTACAAAGACATTTATAAACTACAATACAAGAAAATTTGCATGAAAACTATTACATATATATACTATATATACATATATATACTATACATTTCAAAAAAGTAATACACGCGGAAAAGAAAAATGTTACCTTTTCTTTACAACTGCTAAGCATCGAAACTATCGATAAACAAACGGATTGGACGGACAGTGCAGGCGACCAATCATCAGTCAATATAGACAAGCATATGTGGCCATTACTGTAGACGTGTGGATGAACTGGAATATGTGATCCTATAAATGTTACCTGAAAAAAGAAACAATGAAAAAATATAAAAATCGATAAAACGATGCAGGAACTGAAATTTTAAAATACATACCTCAGGCGAATCGAATGGATATTTGTTTGTAAACTTGAACTGTAACTGGAACTTTTCACCTTCATACAACGTGCCTGGTACCCCTTCCATATTAACTATCCACCTATAAGTATTATTTTTAATACTATTAATTGATTTTACTTTTATATCTCCTAAAATATATTTTGCATCAATCTCAAATATAAAATACATCTTGAAAAATCATAAAACTGTTCATTTCTAATAAGGTATTTATCTTAGCCATCATTTTAACCATCAACAATAACATATACAGTCATAAAATAATCAAGAAAAATAACAATTTAAGAAAATCCCTTTTCATCATTAGTTAAAAAGCAATCTTTATTAAACGAAATACAATTATTGATGGATTATAGTTGTGTAAAAACAGTGTAAAAGAGAATGTATATTAAGCTAACCATTTTGTCACATCCTTTCAAGCCATCAGAGGAATGTTGTATGCAGCCAATTTTCTGGTGTTTGAATTTACAAATCAATGAAATTTTA
>CM068315.1:1835247-1867747 GCA_034766995.1 Acanthacorydalis orientalis
ACAAAAAATGTTCATCATAAAATAATTAATGTAATGAAACTAGGATGAAAAAAATAATGTTAAGTGTTTGGGTTTGTTGTTAATTGTTTCAATTAGTTTATTTAACGTTTTTTCTAATTATAAGAAATAAAAATATAATTAATTCATAACAATAAAAAAATAATCTTAATGGAAATGGAAATCACAAATCAATGTCATAACAAAACTGGAACACTTGTAAATCTCAGTTTTTGATGCAATTAATTTCATGCTGTTATTGAATAATAACTGGGAAATCTTTAGATTATCTTCTCTGCGATATCATTCCTTCCTTATATTTTGAAATGTGCGTGCATCGAGTATGTCGAATTGTTTGGAAACATGGGAAGACAAGGTGATCGAACGTCGACCGATATCCGAAAACTTATGATTAAACATTTTCAAGATGGTGGATCTATTCGAGAAATATTGAAAATAGTGATCGAATAATCACAAACGCTATATTCCAAACTATAGTAAATTGAAAGTTAGTGTACTTTCTGAATCACTGGGGGCAAAATTTTATTAAACATTATTTAATCCTCATAACTGGTTATAACGAATTTCAATATCAATAAAAATTAGGTGCGAGGAGCGAGTTTGTAATAAAGAAGATTTACTAAATATATTTAAAAGCCCAATTATTTGACTACTGTATTTGTTTCTTAAACAACATTCTATAAATCAAAGTAATCTATGACTCACAACAATTATGAAACAACAAAAGAAAATCAATCTTTACTTCAAAAAAAATGAAATTAAGATGAAATAATTTTAAAAATTGAGATAAAATTAAGATTATACAGAAAATTGACATATATATATATATATATATATATATATATATATGTATATATATATGTATGTGTGTATGTATGTCAATTTTCTGTATAATCTTAATTTTATCTCAATTTTTAAAATTATTATTAAAATTATTAGGCATTAAACCGTATACAACATTATAAAAAGGTATAAAATTACAAAATCAATTGGAAAATAAAAAAGGGAGAATTCAAGAGAACTGTTCAAGAAAAATCCGTTTCTAAGTGCGCCACAGTTAAATGACATATGTTCGAAAAACGTCTGGAAATTAAAGCATGTGCGGAAACTACCTGAAGAATTATGCGAAAACATGAGTTTCATGGAAGAGCCACAAGAAAAAACCCTGTTCAATAGCAAGCAAAATCACATCAAACGATCGGATCTTGCGAATTTGCATAAAAATAACAATTTTGACCCTTTTAAACGTGTACTATTTACTGACTAGAGTAAATATAGCATGTTTGGATGTGACGGCACGCTCTCTATGCATGAGGAAAGCCGACTGGACTGAACTGTGTTTCGACAATCTTCGGCCAACAGTGAAAAATGGTAGCGGATCAATCACTGTTTGGGACTCAATGTCAGATAATTGTTCGGGGTTCTTCATTTTATAGACGGATATATGGACCAAAATATGTATATAAGATATTCTGAAACAAAATTTGCTTCTCGGTGTTGAAAAATCCGGTCTAGAGATGATTATTCTTTTTATCGAAACAACGACTCAAAGTATAAGGCACGTGAGTACTATGTGGCTCGTTTTCAATTGTCCCCGCGCAATGGTAACTGTACCACAGAGTCCCAATCTAAATAAAATCGAGAATTTGTGGAGTTACTTTGAAGGAGAAAATCCACAATCGCTCAATTTCTAACAAAGATGGAAAAATGAAATAATATTGTTGCAAAAATATTAAATAATTAAAAATAGTTCAAATAATTGTTGTCTGCAAATGATTTGTTTCCTGCTATGTAAAATATCCTTCGAATTGTCAAATAAAAGATGTTTTATACAGAAGATCAACATATAAAATCAACAATACATTCTAAAACCAGTTCCTAAATAACTATTATTTTTATTTAAACTATAACTGACACCAATTTTACTTTTCAATTTATTCGTTTTTATTTTTAACGACAAAACTACTCACTTCTGGCAAAGCATGCACATATATATACATCTTTATATATATACATATCCATATATATATATATATATATATATATATATATACATACAGATAGATAGAAATAACAAAGGAGAAAGAGAGAGAAGTTGCATAAAATATTGTTATTATTACAACCAAGAAAACTAGTACTTTATTATTGGCAGTGAAACAAACAAAATGATCAAAAACTACACACAATGTGAAGTAGTAAACAGGGATCAACAACACTCTGCCAGTTTGTTTCTTTTTCTCAACTGTTTCTACGTAGTGTGTTCCTTTGACAGCTGCAAAAGTGAATGCATGCCAAAAAAAGAAGTGAATTTGAAATCGGTCCGTAGACAAAAACCCACACGTATATAAGCATGTACGGCTCGCATTTAATGAATGATCGGTTAATAAATAAACCCACGCTTATACTGAGAATTATTTCGTTAGGCCGGTGTGTGTCGATGGAACAAGAAATTTCGTGAAACGTAACCTGTTTGCATTCCTAATAATCATTTTTTAACAATTATAAGTTTTATAGTTTTGTATACAATTATAACATATATATTATATATATATATATATATATATATATATATATATATATTATATATATATATATATATATATATATATATTTTATATATATATATATATTTATATATATATATATATATATATATATATATAACGATGTTTTGTGATTAAAACAATTATCACAATATAATCTGGCAAAGTCGCTGAATTCACTTTCAGTGACAGATTCAGCCCAAAAACAAGATTTTTTTCTGTTCAATAATTCATTATTGATCACTTTTCATGTGCATTTCGATAACAGTGCCATCGTTCTCAGATATACAGGATACAAAGCGGTCTAAGTATCCCGAACGCACATCCGTACCAATCAAAAACGATCCCCAATCAATTATCGAACATTTCTAATGAGAATAACATAAGCGTGAAAGAGAAAAGTTGTCATCTATGGGGTGGCGCTAAAAGATCTAAGGCGTTTGAATATTTAATCATCTTTTTGTTTAAATGTTTTTTTCACTTCTTTTCAAAATTTTTGTAAATAAAACTAGTAACTCTTTACCTCCCTCCCCCCTCACCCCCTCTATATTTATATATATATATATATATATATATATATATATATAAAAGGATGTGTATATGATATAAAATAAAGGTAAGCTACAGGATGGCACAAAAAAGACCGAAGGCGTTTGAGTAGTTAATTATATTTTTGTTTAAATGTTTTTTTCACTTCTTTTGAAAATTTTTGTAAATAAAACTAGTAACTCTTCTCGAATCACAATTTCCAAATTGAATTCATCGAATTATGAAATTTTACCGCATCCCCCCTATTAACCAGATCTTCCACCGACAGACTACCAACTTTTTCGCCACTCGGAATATTATTTAAGAAATAGAAAATTCCGAAACCGAACAGAAGTGATTCGAGAATTCGAAGACTTTATGAGCACTGAAAATGTCGATTTTTATAAAAATGGGATAAACAATCTTATTTCTCGTCGGTAAAAGAGCATTGAAGCTGATTGAGATTATTTTGATTAAATATATTCGGTTTTGTTGAAAATATTACGTTTTAATTCTCACCTACAAATTCCGCAATTTCATACGTTACACCCCCTAATATTACAAAATTCATGCGGAGCTTTATACCAAAGCATTATATTATAAATAAATGAAATATGAAGTAGCAACTTATTTTAATTCGTTTAACATTAATTCATTTTATTTAATAATTTGGTCCGGCCCTCGACTCGGAGACAGAATGATAATATGGCACCCGAACACTGACAACGGTTGCCCATGTCCGGTTTAAACCGGACAAAACCGTTCTTCTCCGTTCCGAAAACACATGAAAACGTACAGTGTTCGACGTTTCGTGACACTGTCAACGATCCGTACCCGTTTCTAAAACTGAACGCGAGTTGCGCGGCTCCTCATTAATATACCGTACGCTTGCATATTCATGAAACTAGTGTTTCAATTGTACAGTAAGTGCTTCACGCGATACGAACGTTAAACGGTGCAGCTGATAATAAATTGAAACTGAAATAGAAACAGTCGAGCTTTGCACGATTGTGGAAAGCTGTACGTCTTGGCAGCCTTTCGCGAGAACTCGAATGTTCGCCGGTCTCTGTTTTCGTTTATTACCGACGTTTCGTGGCAGAAATGAAAGTTTCTAACGCGATTACACTGGACGAGTTCATGAACTTAAAACTGAAGCATGTGTGCGTGCGTGTAAATCACTTTACACACATGTTTGAATTTTTTTACTCTGAAAATAAACTCGAATTAACACTCTCTCTACTTGCAATGTATTCACAGAAAGGATGCGGAGTGAGTAAAAATGTCGATACGTCGCAGGTTTTCGTTATAAGAAGGGGACGTGAAATATGAAACGAACAGAATGTAACTTGTTAACATGATGACGATATTTCAATAAACTTCAAACATTTCCCCCCTTCAATAAATTTCAAATTGCCAAGTTATGAAACACTCATAAACCTCTAGATTAGAATATTACTTCCGCTGTGCTTAACAGTAGAACACAAATTTTTAGTCTTTACCTCTTCGTTTTTTCCCTCCATCCCATAATCCTTGCATCAGAGATAGAAACATTAAATTTCTGACTCATCAGTGAACAGAACTGATTTTCAAAATCATGGAGGCTTATCAATATGTGCCTTTGTAAATTCTAATCTTAGTATTTTATTTTTCTTACTAATGTAAGGCTTTTTCCTGGGTACACGTCCTTCAAATCCCGCTTTTCGTAATACATTCCTTACTGTTTCGGATACAATTTCTATTCTGTATTCATTTTTTAGCATGTCTGTGAACTCAGGTACACTTGTTTTGGGATTTTCATGTACAGTTCTGAGAATAGCTCGTCTGTGTATATTTTATAATTTTCTTGGTCGACCAGGACTTGGTCTATTTTCAATTGTTTTTAGTTTTTAATGTGTATTTACTATACATTGCACTGTTGCATGTAACTTTCTGACAGTTTTGCTATCTGCCTCGAAGATTGTTCTCCAGATCTTAAACTAATAATTAATTCGATAATGAATTGACAAAGGCATTTCCATTTAAAGGCCTATATATTTCAACCACACTAATCGAAACTAAATTGAAAACTGATACCCTTTAGCACACTAACAACCGAACAAGTACCAGTAAAATAGGAACTTCGCCGACGACAAATAAGTAAATCCCATAGAATAATGATGAGTGTATGGAAACTTTTTTGACGCCTGTTAGTAAGGTGGCGTTGTTTAACATAACATTTGTTTTTAAATAACATATAACATATGGTTGATTTCACGGTGACTCATTAAAGTTACTATTTAGGTTACAATCAACCATAAATAGTTTAAAAAATTTAAACAATTCAGAATAAAATAAACGAAAACCTTTGTTACAGCTAACTGTGTGGATACTTTTTTGATCCAGTGCATATATATATATATATATATATATATATATATATGTATATTAATTTCAATTTAACAACTGTAATTAGTCATATTAGAAAAGATTGCGAAAATTGAATGTGTGTGTCATGGTCGTACGTCAACATGGTGGTCGAGCGTGTGTGCAAATATTACCATAATTACTTGCAAGCATTCGTATCATTGTCATTCCGTTAGATAATTATTGACACATGGAGCGTGTGCGATACATGTTTTGTTTGTGATTTAGACCAAGACGAGACGAATGACTGCGGCATGTCAATTATGCGACGCAGAGAGCGGAGCTCGGTTAAGAAAAATCAGCGTGCATGAATGAATGTAGGCTCGGAACGAATCATGCTGTTCGTGTCAAAGATGACAATTGAAAACTTAAACGGTGCTCGCGCTCTCCGCCTCCAATATTCGATCGTACGTTTGAATTTTCATTTTCTTTATCGGGTTCGTCGCCTCCTTCGTCCTCATCGCTGGTTCTTTCATCAGACGACGTTGAAATTGCTGATACTCTTTTCTGTGTCCTTGTACGTAAAACAGCATCTTCATTATCTTCTTCAACATCATCACTGCTTTCATCAGAAGACGTTACAGGCGTTATCGCTCTTTTCCGTTTTCTTGGATGTAAAGCTATATTTTCATCGCTATCAGTAAAACACATCCGGGAGGATAAATAAAAACATTATTCACTTCATAAGTTTTTCTATCACACCCTATAATACCCTCTCTAGATGGCAGACGTAAGAAAAAACTGCTTAGAAATATTCTAAAATTCAAATATATATTTTTTTACCTAAATTTTACAATAAATAGCAAAAACGTATTTTTTTCAAAAACGAGTACATTTGACATAAACGCTTGAGGGGTTAAAGCGGACTATACAGGAAAATAGTAAAATCTTGTTTGTTTTTTTTTTATTTACATTCCTTCCTACCTGGGACGAGAATATCTGGCGCTACCTTCATACTGTCCGATCAAATTTATTGTTCATTTAGGTTTAAATAAAGGGTGGTTCAAGCCTGTGTTCCATATAGGATATGTTTTTATTGTGCAATTATGTTCGGACGCTAATGACTTTAGTTGTCTTCGCGCCCCCACATCCAAAATATCATTTTTTTCCTGCACGACGAGCATACTCGACATTAAACAAAAAAATGACATCTTTTCATGACGAGCATACTCGATATAAACGCTTCAGGGGTTAAAGGAACTGAATCTACACCGAATAAGATTTTTGTTGAGTATTGTGCTTATACTCGCTATACACAAATGAAAAAAAAACTATTAATGGTTTCATTTGACTCGGTTAATGATGAAAATGAGGGTATAGAATTGCTAATGAAGCGATTTAAAAAATGTACTGGAGTTAAAAGGAATTGTATAGAAAAATAGTAGAATCTTGCTTTTTTTTCAAATCACATTCCTTCGTATCTATGCCGAGAATATTCGCTACCCTCGCATGATTTAGTTTAAAATATTAACGTTACTGTAATGTGCAGGCCGTCCTCCTCATCACTTTGTACCGAAGAGAGTTCAACGCAAGCCGCGCACAACAGTCCAAACTCATCACAAATTTGATCAGAATTAATCACTTACATTCATTTTTATCAATCATTAAAAAAAAGTTGTGATGAATTATGTACTGAAAACAAGAGCAGCGTTACGTCGTTCGTTTCTATGTTAAGTGCGGTTTAAATAATTCAAAAACACTTAAAAAAATTAGTGAAGCTTACGACGATGAGTATCTGAAGAAGACTGCAGTACAGTCAATCCTCCTATAACGCGATTAATTCGTACCGCGTTAAGTGAAACTCGGAAGTAAGCACACATGAATCAGGTCGATTCGTTCCGAACTACATGAAAACTGCATTCTCAGAGCACCGTGTTATTAGTTTTGATTAAGAAAAAAACAGAAGCAATGCCGGATCGTTTCTGCGTTTACAGGGGAATTCCCCGACAACTGAAATTGAAAAATGGTGATGTGCGTGCATGGAAGAAAACAGGGGAATTCCCCATTAATTTCAACAGTAAAAGTGTAACAGAAAAATTCATACTATAGAGAGTGTGCTTAAGTTGATTAAGTTGTATTTATTATATAGAAACCGTGTTATAAGAGTACCGCGTTATAGGAGGATTGTAACAATTTTTGCTGCGCGTTATAGGAAGGTTTACTGTAACATTAAGAAAAAATCACAAGAGTTGTTGGAAAAGCGTTAATCAAAAATACCATATATAAATATTGGAGGTACATAATGAAGATTCGATTTTTTTTTTAAATATTTTTCTGTATTTTAACGGTTTGGGATGATAAAATCGACATGTAAATGCGCATATGCAAGAACTAAAAACGATCAATAATTAATAATTGAGAATTGTAATCAGAAAAATTAATAATGGTTGTTGGTAAGATAAAGAAAAAATAGTTGGAAAAAAAGTGATTTTTTATCTGTTTTTAGTTTGACAATATTGTTTGGATTTGTCTTGTGCCTCTCTCAGCGGTTGTACAAAACAAAAAATCAAGTAGAAAGATTAACTGTATTCAAATGGCATAAATGATTTAAACAAGAGTGAAAATCTATCGAATACGATTCAAAGCCAGGTCAGGTAACATCTTCCACAGCACCTGAGCGAATTTCACGAGCACAGGACGAAGACAGACGAATTACACTTCGACATCTGGTCAAAATAATGAACATTTCGTATGGAAGTGCACACAACGGGCCCACTTATGCTTAAAATTAATCGAATCAGTTCGATCATATTTTCACTTTATAATGACATTTGTACGCGTTTCGAAACATATCATTCGTGTAAGTATAAATATTTTCCTCTCGGTCTAAATTGAAAACATCAACTCGGTCGTCCATCTACAACTGATGTAACCGCTAATAATAGCGGTCTGATCGACGGAGCGGCATTAACGGATTGACATTTTCTCTCCAGCAAGTATCTACATTACTATAACCGTGATAAATTTGTTAAGAGGTGTACAGTTTCTGGCACCAATGAACTTATCAATTTTATATTAGTACCAAGGTACTAACAAGCAATACAAACAAACGACAATAAAGTAAAATGTTATTTTAATATCAATATTAAAACTGCACATTTAGGTCAATTCTTCCTCTCACTCATCCAATACACTACACATCATAATTATTCTAATTTGAATTTCACGCATCTCAGAATAAATTCCTCATGAATACAGTTCATATATGTGTGTGTATATATGTGTATATATATATACACGAGGTGTGATCAAAAAGTAACTAGAATTTTTAAATTTCGCGAGTTTGAACAGTCCGTTTGTCGAAATTTTTTTTTATTATGTTGGTACACATGTCCCTAAAGTATAAAAAAAATTTCAGCTGTTTTCATTGTTTACTTTTTAAGTGGCAGCCGCTAAGGTAAGACGTGTTTTTCGAGCTCGGCGATTTTTGTTCATTAAAAAAAATGGATCAAAGAATTTGTATTGAGTTTTGCGTAAAAAATGAAATGAAGTGCAACAAAGTGTGTGAAATGTTAAGAAAGGCCTACGGTGACTCTACTATGAGTAAACCAAGAATTTATGCGTGGTACAAACGTTTTTCAGACGGTCGTGAAAGCGTCGAACATGATTATCGTTCTGGGCGCCCCAACACTTCAATTAATAAGGGATAACGTCGAGGAAGTTAAGCAAATGAGTTTAAAAGATCGACGAATCTCTATCAGAGAAGTCGCTGATGATATTGGTACATCATATGGATCATGTCGAGCAATTTTCACTGACGTTTTAGGCATGACGCGTGTGGCAGCCAAATTCGTCCCAAAATTGTTGAATTTCGATCGAAAACAACATCGAGTGGATGTCTCCGAAGAATTGCTGAATAAAGCCAATAACGATCCAGAATTTATGAATTGCATCATATCTGGTGACGAAACATGGGTTTATGGGTATGACGTTGAAACCGAGGCACAATCATCGCAATGGAAGCTGCCTGGTGAGCCAAGACCGAAAAAAATTCGTCAAGTTCGATCAAAAGTGAAGGTTCCTCTCACTGTTTTTTTTTTTTTTTTTTTGATTCGAAGGGCATAGTGCATCATGAATTCCTACCAGAAGGCCGCACTGTCAATAAAGAATACTACTTGGAAGTTATGCGCCGTTTACGCGAAGCGATTCGACGAAAACGACCGGTATTGTGGCAAAACAATTCGTGGAAACTGTATCACGATAACGCTCCCTCTCACACCTCGTTAGTTGTGCGTGAATTTTTGGCAAAAAATAATACTATTGTGATACCTCAGGCACCATATTCACCGGACATGGCACGCTGTGACTTTTTTTGTTCCCAAGGTTGAAAAAAATATTGCAAGGACAACGTTTTGATGCCATTGATGAGATAAAAGAGGAATCGCTGAAGGAGCTAAGAGCTATATTAAAAAGTGAGTTTGAAAAGTGCTTTGAAGACTGGAAAAAGCGTTGGCAAAAATGTATCATGTCAGGAGGGGATTACTTTGAAGGGGACAAATTCGAAATTAAAGAATAAGTGAATAGTTTTTGAGAAAAAAAATAATTCTCGTTACTTTTTGACCACACCTCGTGTGTATATGTATATATATATATATATATATATATATATATATATATATATATATATATATATATAAACACATAGAATATACACATGTCTAATAATAATATTTATTTACAAACTTTTCAGTATTGTATTATGTACATCCAGGAATAGATCAGTATAAAAACTAATGAAGCTTAAGCGTTAGTGCCTGGCTTTGTAAAGGGTGCCAGAGTGAACGAAAATTTAAAAAATGCGTTGTACAGGTATATAAAACATGTCAAAAGCAAATATTGAAATCCATAATTGTTAAACTACCATTTTTGTACAATTTTGTAATTTTCAATTCGGTTGTGTTTGTAGCGACTGTAGTAGTCACTTAAATATTTTCATGTACTTTCTTGAGAAACATAAAAAAATATTAGATTGTCAACAATGAAAATCTTATCAACGAATGCAAACAATTTAAAGAATATTTGAGGCGTTCTTCCGAAAAAAGTCATACATTTTCTCGGATTTTAGAGTTAATGTATGAAAAAAAAATGATTAATTTTTTCCCAAATCTGACAACTATTTTGAAAATGTACATTCCTCTGTAACTATAACAAGTCGCGAAGCCGAGAGGAATTTTTCCGAATTATCTTTAATCGAAAACGAATTTCGATCTCGGATTCGCGAGGAAAGATTAAAATTTTTTTCTATTTTATCTACTGAAGCGGACATAACAAGAGCGATATCTTATGAGGATGCAATAAGAGTGTATGCCGATAGAAAAAAATCCGACCGAAAAAAGTTCCTATAACTTTGTTAATTTTCCAATAAACACATATTTGTGTTCTATTTGTATAATAGTTGGTTTATATATTTTTTTTCATTTGTTTTTTGCTGTGCATATACAAATATACAATATATGTGATTATATAATAAATATTTGTGATTTTTTTCTGACAATATTAGTTAATATTACACATATCTAAAAAAATAAAATGAACCATCATTTGCAGCACATGACTTTTTATATCACCTCTCACTTTCGTTAGTTCCATAATTTGAGCTAAGTGAAGAAAAAAAATATACAGGTACATATACAAACATACATATATATACATACATATATACACACATACATATATATATATATATATATATATATATATATATATATATATTCATGGAGGGCCCAAAAATGATAAAGCTTCAGAGCTCCCTGATGTACAGCCCATCCCTGCCTGACTGACATTCCCAATAATAATGAAACTAGACAATTGATATAAACAAATAAATTGTTTTCAAATCGTAAACTGAGTTATTTTCTGAAGATGCCTTTTCCAGTGAAGGATAAACATACGTAGAGCTGTTAATGTCCTCTAGAACCAGACAAAGATGCACCGCTCGTATGTGTAAGAATATTAAAAAAGAAGTTAAATTAGTACAGCCGACAAAATGTTAAACTAATATTAATTAAATTTCGAAATTGTTTTTTGAATGGATCAATACTTCAGTTTAAAGAAATAATTGTCATTTGTTCCAAATAAAACCAACATCTGATATTCTGTTTTTTATGTGGATTTTTAAATCATGTAGGCTTAGTACGGTATTACCATAAATAATAAACATTTATTCAACTTAATTTTATTTGACACGTGTATATATATATATATATATATATATATATATATATATATATATATATATATATATGTGTGTGTGTGTGTAAACACACATTTCTATTATTGCACATATGTAAAAGATTAGAACTAAGTCAAAAATTTATATACATTTGCCTTAAAGAAAATGAAATACGTTAATATTTATCTATTCCTAAAGCAGAATGAATATCAGACCGAACAGTTTAATTGAACACAATATCTGATATATGTGTAAAAATAAACAAGAATACTGTCTGAAACATAATAATTGAACACACAAAATAGTATTATAAATATTCCAAGAAACACTTTATATATATATATATATATATATATATATATATATATATATAAATATATTAGTGTGAGAGAGAAAGAATGGCATTTCCGTTTTAAACCCATTACCGATTACAGAATCTACAGACAGGCTCGTACTCAATAGCAGAAATTAATACAACTATGAAACTAACAGCAAGTGATTATTCGAAAATCGCTACGAATTAGTAGTCAAAAACGGTCTACATTTTTTTCAAAACACTGTTTCTTTTCTGTGATGGCACTTATTTTTAAAACAGGAAATTTATCTAACAAATTGTAGTTTACCACAGCGAATATCAAACTTAAAACGAATAGATTCCATAGTAATATTTTTAACCATACTTGTAAATGAGTGCACTTAACATATTTTGTTTTGATTTCAACAATTGGTCATTATTGAAACATTTAAACGAACACTATTGAAATCTAAATACATATGGAATAATAATGCACTCGTATTGAAAAACAAAAACTTCAGTGTATAACAAAGAAGTACTACACTAACACAATGAACTAGATCTGAATAATATTTCAGTTGCTTCACTGTTATTATCTCAAACGATATAGTTTGCATCTATATTTTTGGAAAAAATATTTTTTTATTACAAATAATTACATTTCTCTACTTGAAATTTAAACATAATGAGAAGAATGAGAGATTTCAGTATGAATGAAATGGAAGAAAAGAGTGATATGGGAGACGAAAAACATTTTTTATAACACTGTTCGCTCTCAAGATCTGCGTTATTATAACATAGACATTTCAATAATGAAAATGTAGATTTTTTTATTCCGCGCTGTATACAATTTAGTATGTCTACCGAAGAACTACTATATAAAAAGGAAATGCCGCACAGAAGTGTACTATATTTACTGTTAAAAAGAAACAAACTTAGCGCATTCAACTATAAGTGATGCGCTTATCTCAATTACATGGATCGTTTGTAGTTTCTAAATGATTGAACAGTGTTGCAAAGACCGCCATTTATTTGTTAGCCGACTTATTATTTAATAACAATACTACTATCCTATCAGTGGCGTGCACTTACTCATTTTCGTATGAGAGCAATAGCAGTATTTCTTCAAAGTTTCTTGCAACTATGAATGTTTTAATGATAAAAATCTATATGACTTAAAAAACTAAATACATAAATTTTCGAAAAAAAAAAATCCAAACTGCACGTTTTGACTCATAATTTTCACTGGATTTATTCGTACAACAAATTAAATTTCTATGACAACTACTTTATTGGAAAAAGTATTTCCTCGTGTACAACATTAGTCATAATCGTTTAAAACATTCAATTACTTAGAAAAGGGGCAATAATGATAGAAGTGACATATAATTTAAAGCACCACATAGGTAGTTGGATCGAACACAATTAACACTTCACCTACCGCTTGCAAGTGTGTGTGTGTATATATATATATATATATATATATATATATATATATATATATATATGTGTATATATAAATATATATATATATATATATAGAGAGAGAGAGAGAGAAAGAGAATCGATGAGCTAATTCGAGTACAAATTGTCCGATAATACCGACTCGATTTTGACTATCACATGAGAAATTCTATATTTTCATTATTATCATTCATTTTATAGAAAAAAAAAATGTTTCGATCGAAAATGAAACATTCGATACACACTAACAGCAAAATGTTAAATAATGAGAATTTGATTAGTAAAATCTGCTAGGAAAAACGACGATTAGTAGGCTTTCTTTCAATAAGCGCTTGCGAAAAAAGCCTACTATATAAAATATACGCTTCCGGTAGGTAAAGTGTTAAGAGAACACGGAGTAAAAAATTGAGTACTATTGGATAAAATTAACATTCTGTCTTATTCAAATAGCGTACACACAAAGATTACAACGAAAAACACATCAAAAAAAAATAAAAAAATCAGTAAGTGAAAGCGTACGACGGTGACGAATTCGATAAATTCTTAACAAATTATTTATTTGCAATTAAACATAAATGTGTGTATGTATATGAAGGAACAACCTCAACAACAAAATAAAGTGTTCAATTTGAATTTTTTTATTTTTTTTAGAGTATATGAATGTTTTATCTACGAAAAGAACAATATATATATATATATATATATATATATATATATATATATATATATATATATAGATATATATATATATATGGATTAGTACTGTAATACAAGAAATAATCGATATTTATTCAACTAAGAGATATGTCAAAAATGTACACAAAACTGCAAATACATAGCATGAATGTTTTATCACCTAAATCATAAAAAGGGTTATATCGAATACAAATAAACCATTGCAATATTTTATTAAATATTGTATGTATGTATGTGTATATATATATATATATATACTTTATGATATAAATATTATTAATCACACATAAGATAATCTCAAAGAATACAGAAAAGAATGCATGTCGTAAATTTACAATCTATGACTAGAATTAATCATATAATGACTAAGACATAAACTAGATTAACTGACTGATTCTTTTTAGTTCAAGGAATAATGTACTTTGATATTGTTTTTCTAACAAAAAAACACACACACATACATACGGATATGTATATAAATAAAAACATCAATATGAACTTATATAGTAAGAAATAAAATCCAATAAACTTGACACACTCATTGAATAAAATACGAACCCTGGAACTAGAATAATGATGAAGTAGAAATGTGTTTCGTGTTAATATCAACTTAAACCAGATATCGAAAAATAAACAAAAATATAATTTTGATAATAAGATCTTAGTAGGTTTTTTCATTGTATACATATATATACATATATATATATATATATATATATATATATATATATATATATATATGTATATATATATATACAAACATACACATAGATAAATAAAATTTACCCATTATTGATACACAGAAATTCCTAAAATAAATATATAAAAAGTATATGGAGTAATTCTATGTACAAAAATAATATAAAACGATATATTTTCAAAAAATGCAGATCCCGTTAAGGCCTATTTAATAATTTGATGGTGTAACACTAACTTGCACGTACAAATAATTCTTGATAATGATAATTCCTGAATTTATTACAGAATATTATTCCTTAATTTATTCCTGATTTTTTTTAATAAATAATTCCCGAATTTTTATGACATTTTTTCTTAGCATGTATTAGGTACAACAATGAATTCTGTGCATTTAAATTGAATCAATCATAAATCTGTTCATCAATCATAATTGTTCAATAATTAATTATGGATCGCGTTCAATTGTTATAAATATTTCAATGTCTATACAAACATTCACAGAACGCTAAGATATAGAAACGTCTAATTCCAAAAAATACTTAATAAAAATCAAATTACACTTCACTTGAACTATAAAGGTATGATAATGATGGAATCGTCATTAAAATATAGTTAAGCAACAATCAAAAATCGTTAATAATCAATTGTTGAACATTTTTTGATCGTCTGTCGAAATAAAATATCGTCTGTGAAAGTGTAAAAATACGTTTAGGAAAGTGAATTTAGTCACAATGTCAAAAAAAAATGTTTCATCAAAATGAAATCAACACATTTTTACATTTTATTTTTCATATTTATATAAACTCTGATAATCGTGGAATCGACATTACGATACAGAAGCAGCAATCAAAAATCGTTAATAATCAATTATCGGAAACGTTCTATTGATCATAAAAAAAATGTCGTTTGTGAGAGCGTAAAAATGCATTTAGGAAAGTGGATTTAGCCACAATGTCAAGAAAATGTTTCATCAAAATGAAATCGACATATTTACATCAAATAAATTAATAAATTTAACCAAACGAATCGACAAAAAGTGTACTGGTTACCATTTAAATCGTTTAGAACTTTTTTGTTATTAATAAAATTTTAGTTTCGCAAATTTCAAAGTTACTACTACTTTCTTCAAATAGTGTCTATCGCATATTCTTTTAAATTGGAATTTTACAGAGGATACACCGACCACTTATTTTTTTATATTTAGATAATATTACATATGTATTACAACTTTATTTAGATAAAATTCATTTTATAACACAAGGGTGAGCAAACTGCGGCTCCCAAGACAATATTGGGTTTCATTGCCATTTTCCTAAAGTTTTATATTAATAATCTATAGTAGTATAGTATGTTACATTAGAATATTTTATATATAAACGGGTAATTCACATTATCTTTTCAAACATCCAAATGGATTGTGTCCAAGCTGCTGTTTAAAATGGCTCTACGGTTATGGACAATCCTTAAAAAAGATACGAAACTAAACAATTCTGTTAATTAAGACTTGCTGAATGCGATAAAACCAAATTCTGGACGGATTACTGTGTAAATTTTTGAGAAAAATATCTTTAAAAATACAACTTTTAACATGGTCTCAGTAACTTTAACTGCAAAAATGAAGACTCGATCAAAGTCTTCAACGAGTAGAGATTAAACATATTCTGCTTTGACGAATGGGAATACCATATAACTGTATTTTTTATTATTTTTATTAGGTCGTAGGAAAATAATTGCGGTTTTGTACATGAATTTTAACGTCATAAACCGCAATTATTTTTCTACCAACCCAATAAATACAATTCTAAAATAATATTTTCTGTCACTCCGGAATATTCAAAAAGATATGAAAAATACTATATGTGGCTCTTCTTTTTGAAGAAGCTGCACACCATTGCTATGACAAGTTAATTGTGTAATCTAAAATTAATTGAATATAATGTGTGTGTGTGTGTATATATTTATATATATATGCATGTACGTGTATGTGTATATATATATATATATATATATATATATATATATATATATAACACAAAAATAAATAACTAACATAATGCCATTATTTCCATGTTTATTGGAATACAAAACAATTATAAATAAGTATATTTAAATCAAACATCCAAACCAATTGATACAATTATTTTTTTAATGCACATTTATCTGTGTGTATATATATATATATATATATATATATATATATATATATATATATATATATATATATATACATATATATATATATACATATATATATATATATACATATATATATATATGTATATATATATATATACATACATATATATATATATATATATATGTAAGGTAAATAAAAAACATTCCTCTAACTAATACACGATTATGAGTCATTGTTTTCTAATAATTAGATTAACTCTTTTTGTTCCAACAATAGAATTCTATAAATAAACAAACATCGACGATTACACAAACTGATATATAATAATCAAATATCAGTGTGACATAAATTTGATAGAATAATACATAAATTTAGTAATAAATAAGTTGGGTACAACAAGTAAATAATATTTAAATAATTATTTTACATATCCAAATGACATTTGCCCTGTGAAATAAATTCCTCTGTACCGCACAAAATGAATATATACAAGTTATATATATGACAATATATATCGTGAAATTTAAAAACATTTGCATGGAATAAATATAAAAAGAACGATAATAGTAATTAATATTTATTGAAAAACTTACCTCTGACGGTGACAGACCTGCCATTTTTAATCACGAACTACTGTTCACCATATAGTGGCGCAATCTATGGATGAAATGTTGCTTAAAGATTGTCGTCATAGCTAGCGATAAAATAAATTCATTGAGGCACATTAATTCGATAAATGTGTGTATACACTGTGTTTGATATATAAATACATAAGATTTTATAATTCATTAAAAGATTTGCATGTGTTTTTTGTATATTTGTTTCCTTCAATCTATTTCGGTTCCTTTGAAAATTACATTAAAGCCGATTTTGATATAAATAATTTTTTTTATGTATTTTATATACACTTAATTGTTGTTTTTGTAATTTAAAACAAACATATAGCCTACAAATATTTTCATGGAAATTTATTTCTTGATATTTATGATAAACATCAAATCATAAACAACAGATTGAAATACATAAGGCAGTATTTGAATTAATACTGAATTATTAAGTAGTAGTATAAAAAAGCAGACACAAAACATTAGTTTTCAATATTGAAATGGGTTGAATAGTATTCCAGAGCCCAACTTAGGTTTCAAAAATATTTTTTTTAGATTTATTTGCTACACACAGACAACACAAAATGTAGCCATCTATGCCCAATATTTTAAACTATACATAAATTTGAATTTCTTATTTCCATAAAATTCATTCGATTATATAATTTCTCACTGTCGATTTATTTTATCAACAAACCATTTTAGTAAAATAACTGCATAATACTATAGCGTTTATCTTTCCCTAGACCAAATATTAAAATAAACAATCAGTATCGATGGAGGAAAAGCTCCTTATTTAAATTTTTTTCATTAAGCTCAATCCATATCGATTCAGTTTTAATATTAAATCAATACGTTTTATGTATGGCTTAATGAAATTATTGAATGGAGTCCGCGTTTAAAGGCTACATATATTATAGTTAAAAAAATAATTATTAAATTGCTACTTATAGGCTGGTAGGTAAAGTAGTAATATATTATAATACAGGTTATAAAAAAAAATCACTTTACATACAAGTATATTTGGTAATAAAAATTTTAATCTTTGATTTAAAATTCTTATTGTATAACTGCAGAACTGCATATAAACTAATATCGAATGAAACTGATTTACATTTTATCAAACGTTTTGTTTTCATAACAATGGGAACTCTTCTCAGATTCAATGGATTGTAAATTTAAAGAAAGTAACTACTAGCACCCTCGAATCATACTTATTTTAAATGAAAAAAGCTTTATTAAAAGTAATGTTTAATATCAGTTCATTATTTATAAATCTTGTTCGCTTTGTTGATCATTTTTTATAATTCAGTATTTAAATATATGTGAAAATTTAATTTATTGTTTAGTATACATTTATATCTTTACATTTTTAACATTATATCAGTACAATATGAATCTGATAAATATTAATTCAAGTTTATATAGAAAAAAAAAACACTTTATTTAATTCTTTTCAAGCATAATTTAATGAATTACTAAAGATTATTAAACGTTTTATAACATTTAAATAACTTTGTATGTGGCTGGGAAACTGTCACATTTGATGAGTACAAAATATTGATGGAATAATTAAATAAAGTGAATAATAATAAATATTTAATTTATAAATTTTATCAAATCGTTACCTCACACCAATTAAATATATAGCACATATGAAGTCAGATTCACACTAAAATAGACAATGTGTTGATTAGAAAGGTATTCTTTTTTTAAAATTAAATGAAATTATAAAAAATATTTAGTTATTAATATGAAATGTATTTATGACTTACAATTCAATACGTATCGTTAAAAGATTGGACCTTTAAGTAAATCGAAATGAATAAAAACTTACTTTTCAATGGACTGCAGGCATAGTGCATTGTAAATACAGCCGTACGTAAAATACGTGGTGTCAAATCAGCTGTCAAAACGATCAAATGTAAATAAACGGAGAAAAAAAACACAAACAGAAAAAAATAAACAAACTAAACTTATCGAGTGAATATTAAGTAAAAAGACACTGAATAGGTTTAAAAATGAAGTAGAAATAAGTAAAATTAACATTAAATAATTCTCGTATTAAGTAAATCAAGTCAGAATAAACAAAATGAATTTAGGAGGAACGATACGAATAAACCGAACTGGAATATGCATAATAGCAGTGGTGTGTGTTTTGTTAATGTTTTACATGAGCACTGACAAAAGCATGTCCACAGCAGATAAAAGTAAATCGCCAAACACTAATGTCGTGAATTTGAAAAAATTGCTAGCAGCTTCGATCGAAGCGGCGAATCTAGGAGGGCGCCAAGTCGTGGCCGTTTCTAAAACATCCGATTATCACGTCCAGAATAAAGGAAACACGAAGGAAGGAGCCGAAAACAAACTCACCGAAGGAGACTCGCAATCGCACTGCGCGATGGTCACGGGACTGCAGCACAGTTTTCCTAATATAAAAATCATATCGGAAGAGCACAGTATCGAATGTAAGAAAGATACGGTCTTGCCGGACGATCCGAACACTTTATCCGAAGCGGTAAAAAACGTCGCCGACGAGTACGTCCCGGCCGGCGACGTTACCGTCTGGATAGATCCGTTGGACGCTACGCAAGAATTCACCGGTACGAACAAAACACGTACGTCCGAACGTGCCGTTCATTGAAGAATTTTTTTTTTTAACAGAGCATCTCTTCGGTTACGTCACTACGATGGTCTGTGTCGCCGTCAAAGGAAAACCGACGATCGGTATTATACATAAACCTTTTGAAAATAGAACATCGTGGGCTTGGGTCGATAGAACTACATCGAAAGATCTGTTAGAGAAACCGGTGAGGTACTTCCTTCGAGCACCGTTAATACGATTTAAGTTGATATTTTATTACAGAAAGGTATAAATATCGACAGTCCTGTTATAATTATTTCGAGATCTCATCCTGGAAAAATAGATGATAATCTTAAAAAAGACTTTGGTAAAGATGTTACAGTAATCAAAGCAGGAGGTGCAGGTAATTATCAAAATTATAAAATAAATTTATACGCGTAAAAAGCGTGTGCTTGCAGGTTACAAAATTTTGGAAGTCGCACGAGGTAACGCGACGGCGTACGTTCACATAACGGCGATAAAAAAATGGGACGTTTGTGCGGGGAACGCTATTATATCGTCGCTCGACGGACAGATGACGACGTTGAAAAACAACGCTATCGATTATTCGAACGGCGACAAAATCATTAACGATAAAGGATTGATCGCGACGTTGTACGAACACGACGCGTTCATCGAGAAACTGAAGGAGACGGCGAGCACCGTCTGACGATCCGATAACATTTTCTAGCGGACTTAAGTTTGTCTGTTGTAATTGTTTTGAATAGTTGTGATTTTGTTTAATAAATTTTTTTCACCATAAAACTATTTTTCATTTTTTAAAGAATACATTTCAGCGAAATAGCTTTAGGAGAATGTTTTCTATGTTAAAGCTAATTTAACACTTCCAGTCAAAAATATTAAGGTCAATCCTTACAGTGACTATTAGTATCAATATAATGTGCATTACAAGAAAATAAAGAAATATAATTAAAAATATAACATATTTACAAATAAAAACACTGTCGACTGGTTTACAGCATCAGAACAGGAGAGTTGAGAAAGAAATGCTACAAACTTGAGGAAGCATCTGCAAATTCCATTTTTTTAACAGTTCGAAATCAACAAAAAAATTTATAATTACCCATAATAAATAATAAAACCAATAATGTACATGTATAGTTATTAAAAAATACTCTTGAAAAGAATAAAATGCTGACCTATTACTTTACAAATTAAAGTTGATACTAAATCTTTTAGAGTTCAACTTTGTATAGATATTTCAGATGTTCATAAAAATTAGTACATAAACAAGTTGGACAGTTTTTATAAATTTCCAGGACTGCTTCTTACAGTTCAGCCAATGGAGCTCCAAAGTCTCCATAAAAGCATCCACTTGTCTGTATAAAATTACTGATAACTGACCATGCCCGAATCAAACATTGTTTTCCAATGCAAGTGGCCTGATTTGCTTATTTCGGCAACACTTGATATAGGTTTTTTCTTAATTCACAAATTAAGACATATTCACCATTCTCAACAGTGTTCATTTGACATGCTTATCATCAGACAAACTTATTGATCATAAGGAACTGATGGTCACAGTGTACAGTGGTATGTGTATACAGGGATTCATTATATATATATATATACTTATTGTATTTTAGAACATTTTACATATTTATTGCAAATATATTTAATGCATTACATTTGTTTTACCCTACGCATACCTTTTTCTAATAAAGGATCAAAGACTTTATACCTGTAAATACTTTTTCCATTCGTGTTACATTTTTGAATTTATAAAGAAATCTGCAGAACAATTTGGTCATCTCTGTAATTCATGTTGTGTTGAAAATAAAATAAATTACACTTTACTATTTTACTAGACAAAAATATTTGGATATTAATGTAACTGCGATACACACACAAATCAGTTATTTTCTTTTCATATCAGTCATTAATAACTTCACTCTTATTTTGATATAAGAAACAGTACACAAATTCAATAACAAATGACAGGACTCCCAGTCAAATTGTCAACAACAATACAAATGCGAAGTGCATCCAAATCAAATGTATAAAAATATCTAATATGACAACAGTATCATACAAATTAAAAGATATATATAAATAGATGAGTGTTTGAAATACAAAGATTCATATTTTAAACAACTTAAAATCTTTTTAAATCAAATTCTTGCAGTACCTAATGCAACACAGGCAGGGAATTTTATAATAATAAACATGCATAAGTGCTAATTATTTTATTTTGTACACAAACGTAATATAAAAAATAATTGTACAGTTTAAATAATTGTACAACTATAATAATCTTTGAAATCTAAAAAATGCACTAAAAACAGTTACTTATTGTCTTGAATTTTCTATGTATTAGGGGCGCCCATAAGTAATGTCGTTTCTTTCAGATTGAATAAACATTGCCATCTTGTTCGTGTTTTATTATTACATAACCTATATACCATGGATGAAAGACTAAAGCTATATACTAATTAAATTTATTGACATTTGGTGGGCTTATGAAAATTTTAAAAAATTTGAGTGCACTGTTAATAATGGAAGGCCAAAGTATGAATAAGGTGCATATTAGACATTTTGATGCTTTACAAGTTTTGAAAGGGTAAATAACCCGACGAATCCGATATTACTTATTGGCCAACTAATAATTATGTATTTTGAATATTCCGGCAAGTCATTTAAAGAAACATTAGACAAATATTTGACTTGCAAACTATAACTAAAAATCGTAAATATGCAATACTGAAATGTCAGTGATAAGTTTACAATCATAAAAATAGAATTTATTATGAAATTTGTACATAAAAGTCGAGAATTAAATAATTATATTTACTGCACATTAAATGAATGTAAGTTGTTTGTGAGTTGTAACGAATTTACTATTTTTTTTAAAATAAAACCACGATAAAACATAACGTCCATCTTACAATCTGATAAAACGTTCAAAAGGAAAAAAATGAAAATTTTTAATTAACAGAAGAGCGATTTCCATTTCTTACATAAATTAAAAAAAATATGTACTTTCAACTGTTGTTCGATTTTAACATAACTACTATTCTTAAGCAATGATTAGATACTTTCAATAACACTTCAATTACTTTTTTTAATAATTCCGATTAAAAATCATTGCATCATATCCAATCTTCGTCGCATAAAAGGGTGTCAAAAATTTAACTATATAAAAATTCTTCAAGTAGTGAAAATGATATTTAAGTAATGAAATCCGTAGTAGCCACGTTTTTTTACTCGAGATTTAAAATTAAACGTTTTCAAAAAAATATGAAATCGAAAATTATATCAGTATCCTAGCCGGTGTCGATTTTTTCCAATTAGTCATATAAGAAAATTGCTGAAAGTTTTCATTGTCTCTCGATTTAAAATAATTGGATTATTTCACAATCATTGTTGGATTTGCCTCATTGTGATGAACGGCAGCGATTGCATAGACCTGTAAATCGTTTAGTTTTTACCAAGTGAAGTTTTTTTTTGCCTTTTTTAATACATGCATGAAAGTAACCCGAACAAATAATATTATAAAGTAAACCAGTGTCTTTAAAAGTAAATATGCTTTGTGTATATAGATACAAACATACATAAACATACATAAACATATATATATATATATATATATATATATATATATATATATAAATGTTAATTATATTACCCGGAATTATTAAATCACCAATTATATTCTGTAATATACAGACACACACAAGGTGCACATCGTTACAGTTGAGATAAATAATTGAATAATTTTTCTTTTTTTTTTAAAAAAAACGCAATGAGTAATATATGAAAATAGAAGAAACGTACAAAAAAATAAAAGAAAAAAACAGATTAAAGAATCATTGCGACACAATTTCACTTGCCTGATTTAGATGGCTCGGTTTGTACAGTTTTGGATTGCTTTCCTTTCTTACCTACAATAAAGTAAACATATTTTCAAATGTTCGAATTTTCAGTATTCGAGATAAAAGTAAATGTTTATATAACGAGCCGAACCGCACAAGTTCGAACACAGTGACTGAAATTGTTTTAATAAACGAATTTTTCTGTTAACTACTCGGCCGCCAAGAGATTCAGTGCTCTCGCTGGAAATCGCCCGGTTCGTCCGGTGCGAAGAGAAAAGCTCGCCGATAGAGATCCGACATCGAGGTGCTATTGGTTCGATCTGGATGGATTGCGCGAGCGGAGTTTGTACCCAAAGGCACAGCCGTGAACTCGGAACGGTATAAGGGCGTATTACAAAATTCGCTGCAAAACGATGTGCTCGGAAAAAAGATCAGAGAAACGGGCAAACAGTTTCGTCCTCGAACATGAGAACCGCTCGCTACTCGCATCGCTTCTAATACGGCATTTTTTGTCGGTTAGAAAAATTACGGCGCGTCCCCATGCACATGTGTTTTTAAATGATAAAAAAATAAAAAATTAATAAGATCAGCGTCGAAACATTTTCAGATGACAGTGTTGCAGAAAAAAAAAAACAATAAAAATGTATTGAAAGAAGAAATTCTTATGATAACATAACATTTACATTAGAAAAAAACAAAACAAAATCCGAAAAGAAGAATCGAAGCAGAGACGTCCAGCGCTTCGACCGCCTTACCTAGCCAACTATGCCGCGCGTTCATTAGAAGTAGTTGCCTAGAGACTAATTACAAGGCACTCTTGCGTCGTCTTGAAACTTTAAGCCACTTTTTCACCCGGACGGCGCAAAAATGTATCAAAGGATTAAGGGAACATAAAGTAGTGGTCGCTACCCACCGACCCACCGATCCTCGAGCGATCCGAGCTCCCCACGTCGGCGCCCTCTCCTCGCGATTAAATTAGACAAAAACGTCCAAAATCACGTTTCGTTTGTGCGTTCACACGACCGCATTCTCTCAACTCACCTTTACGTTTTTTACCTTTCGTATTTTTCAGTGCACTTTCACTAGAAAGCAGACGGGAACATTGACTACACTTGTTCGATTTCTTGTCTTCCTCCATTTCAAAACGAACCGAGTCTGCGAACACTTCACACGCTATCAGGTGTGCGAATCGAGAAACCTCGCACTGGACTGGCAACAATTGGTGCCAATATTTTTTGGCCAATTTGCCGTAATTCATATACTCACGATCGTTGTTCGCCTCGCAGGCATACATGTCTTGGCGCGTCAGACAATCGTCGTACATCCTGCGAAGCACCACCGTCGTCTGTTCAAACTCGTCTATGAGCGACTGTACTTTCATTTTGATTTCCGATTGTTCTGTGGTGTTTTCTGGATTACCGGACAGAGCGTCGCTCCCACTCCTTATCGTTTCTGTAAAAATCAAAAGAGAATTCCTATCTGCATTCGTACAATACGAATGACATCAGGAAACAATGGAAATGATACGATGGCCGTTCGATAAGTTCGGTAGATTCCTATGGTATGGCACCGCCGTTCGTCTGGTGACGTCGCGGCCATCAAGTGTCACTTTTCGAACTAGCGTAGGCGAAATTTCAACCAGAAGCGGCGCGTCGTTCACGTTCGACAGATGTTCGAAGCGAGCATTGTAGCAGCGGTCGCCGCAAAAATCGGAAAAAACGAACCGGCCTTTTTGCGGTCGATTCGTCACCGTCGATGAAACACGGATCCACCGCTACAAAGCTGAGTCGAAGCAGTGGACGACGACCGGTGAGAGTGCGCCGAAGAAGGCGAAGCCCGTTTTGTCGGCTGGGAGGATGACAGCCACTGTCTTTTTAGGATTGCAGAGGAATCCTCCTGATCGACCACTCGATGAAGAGAAAAAACGATAACAAGATTCTGTTATTCGACATTATCGGACCGTCTGAAACGAGAGATGAAACAGAAACGGCCAGGATCGGCGCACGGAAAGGTGCTTTTACGGCGGGACAGCGCGCCGTCCCACGAATCGACCGTCGCAATGGCAAACTTGCACGGACTGGACATCGGATTCATTCCTCATCCACTGTGCGACTTTATCCTCTTCTCAAACGTGAAAATTTGACTCGACGGAAAGAAATTCCCGTCGAGTGAGGATGTCATCGCTGCCGTCAATTCGTATTTTGCAGACTCGCCGGGTCGAGTGTACAGAGCGCTCAATGGCGACTACGTTAAGTAATAAAATCGATTTTTTCCCAAAAAAAAAACAGTGTAACTTTTTTACCATACTTATCAAACGACCCCCGTAATTTTATATAATAGGAGGTTGCATTGAAAGCCGCTATTATATAAACAACATTATATAACACAGAATATTCTTTCATCTCGGACTTCAACTTCTGCCAAGAAAAGTGTGAAAAAGTCACAGCTTCCTACAGCAAACACTTTGATTAATGTATTCACACATTTTGCTATTGAAATGAATGCTCGAGAGAGACAAAAGAAATAGCGGCCTTCAATGCAAGCACCCAACACCACATATTCGATTTCATAATAGCTTTTCAATGGAGTAATTCCTTTAAAAAACAATGCATTCATGTGAATATTTAGAAAAGACCACATACGCACCTTTTTCCTTTGTCGATTTTCTTTCGGCTGCTGGGGACGTAGAGGCACCTGGCTGAGATAAATTCGCACTGGACACATCTTCTACACGAACAGCTTCCGTGTGGCTCGGCACGACGTCCGAATGCTTCGAACTCTTTCTGTTCAGAATTTCTTTCACGTTTCTTGCAGCCGAAGCGCTAGCACCCGGTTTCTTGAAATCGTGTTCAGCTCTCTGCGACGCACACTTCGACGGACCTGGAGCCATCTGTGAATGAATCGAATCGTCGTGCTTCCTAGACGTGCTCGGTCGTCCGCAGGGAGTAGTTACTGTCGCACGTTCCGTACGTAACGGTTCATCGTCAGAACCCGCGGCGGCCACACTCGCGGGCGACGCTTTTTTTCTGTTCTTTCTGCGCTTCGCCCCGCCTCCAGCTCTGCTTTCGTTCGATTCGAAACTGCCGTCGTCGACCATCGCTGTTTGCTCGACAGGATCAGATGAAAGCGTTTCAATTGCCGTACTGTCCGCCACGGCATCAGTGTTCGCCGACTGAGATCTTATACTTTTTTGTTTTCGACTCGCCGTCGAGTTGCCGGCGTTAAGTTCGGCGGCTCGTTCGCGTCGCGTCTCTTCGGCAGCCGGCGAATCCTCCGTCTCGCTATCAGACCGGATCGGCGACAACGTGTTCTTTCGATTCCGTTTACCGCGCCGCCTTCTCTTCGACGCCGATTTCGACTTCGAATCCTGGTCGATCGTCGCGAACTCGTCAGACACTTTTAAAACTTCGCACGTCGGTGCGACGATCACGTTGACAACGTTGCTCGCTTGACATTCGGGCACGGCACCGCCTTGCAAATTTCTATCGACATCGATCGCCGTAAAAGCGGTCGGTAAATTATCTCTAGGAGTCTGTCGGGTGCACGTGTTCGAAACGCACGTGTTCTGAAATCGTGCCGTTATCTGAGACAGGTTGTCCAAGAAAGCAGCCACATTGGGCGGCATGACTTTGCGATAATTTCTCGGTCGAAGTATCGCCGTGTAGTGTAAATCTGGCTGAGATTTCGGATCCGGATCGGGCTCGCACTCCTCGAAATCTTCCTCGCGAGCCTGCACCGCGACATCTGCGTAGGCACAAGCGGCGCCCGGTCGGCAGACGTGGCAGTAATTGGTATCTTGTATAATATCGATGTGCATATACTCTTGATAAGTCAACATATCCGAAATAGATTTTTCTCTCTGCGCTTCGGTCTGAGCCAGCAGTGACACTGCTCCTTCAGGTGACGGATTCGATTCTATTTCTGTACCGACCGAACACACTCCTCTCGTGAAGGCGTGTCCGCAGACGCACTGGAATACTTGGACACTTTCTCCCGGGAGTATCGACAAATCGTCGAGATTTTCTTCATCAGTACTGACATCTTTCATAAAATCACTTAAATCAGACTCGGATAAAGATGGGAATAATTCATCGAGGAGTGGTGTTTGATTTCCGTAATCGAACAGATTAAAGTTCTCTTCGAAATGTGACTTTTTGACTTCTTCCACTTTTGATGTGCTCGGAGAATTTTCACTGTAAATAAAATTTATTTAATTTAAAGTAAAAAAAATCATCGTCTTAAATGTAAATAATTTCCATATGCGAATTTCTATATTAGTTTCCTATTGTGATTCACATCCGATCAGTGTATTGGAAGAAAAAGCAACAAGGGAAGAGGCATCGATCATATATCTGTTTAGAGAACAAGAGAAAAAAATCGTGATTTTTTCAGAATTTGGAAAGAAATTCATAACACCTCAGTTCAATCTTCATTTTGATTTTAAATTAAAATTAATATAACAACCTAATATTCCATCCCCTCACACACACTATCATCAGCTGTTTTTTTGAGTACATTTTATCTTTTTCATTCGATCGAGAATGCACTTTATAAAATAAATCTTTAAATTAATTGAAATAAAAATGTAACATAAGCTGACCCACAAGTCACGACGGGGTTTGAACAGCTCATAACATTTCTGATTATCAATTTCTTTCAAGAACGATATTCAATAGTCGAAAAATTTATCATGGGAAAATTTTCAATTCTATAGCGCACCAAAACTGTACAATTTTATTTTGAAAGCAGTCGTTCAATTATTGGAACTCAACGAGCATATCGTCGACATTTCAATGTTGGATTTGCTCAATGAGCTCTGTTATGACCCAAGTGTGTGTGATCAGCGTCAGAAGTTTTGTATTCAACAATTAAAAGCAGTAGACAGCCTGGCCGGTGCCTACGAAGGCATATTGCATTGTTATAGCAGGCTAGTGTTGATAGACACGGGTTTTCATGTGTTTTTTTCGTACTGTCAACAGAAGCAGTTCAGTTTGATATTTGAGTCAGTCCACAATACGACACAGCACAATTCAGAATCGGATCTGCATTGATTCATTACTTAATTATTATTGATTTACTTTATTGATTTACTTTATTGATTTATACACATTCACACGAATGCAATATAAACTTCATTCGAAAACAGTTACGTTCTGCGACCGACGCCTGCTGCTATCGCTCGATCGAAACGAAACATACTCACATATCGATCAGTTGGCGGCACAAAACATTGAACTTGTCAGATCGCGCGACCCTCGCAGGAACCGCACAGCACGCCACGTCCTTCCTGCCATCGGGTGACTGGTGATACTTGTACCTCAAGTATTTTCTCGCCTCGACCACCCTAGTGTACATCTTGTACTCGCCGCACGGCCTACGAAAATTCCAAAGTGCGCGCACATTGCGAACCCGGGGCGGTAGAACCGGATTCGTGCGGATATCTTCGCCGCCGACCCAGCCGCTCTCTCTGATCTTGTCGAAGTTTTGAAAACGGTTTTTTAAAACGTTTAACTTGTTCGATATAACATCCCAAAGAACCGAAAAATCTTTCACTCGCTGTTCAATCACAGAATTCGATCTGAGCGCGATTAAGTTCAATTCGTCTATTCGTTTCTTTAAAACGACGGTGACCAACTGGTTCGATTCAACTGGAAAAATGATTTAAAAAAAATACAAATATTGTTGAGGTACCATACATGACAAGACAGTCGGTACCCATTAATCGTTATATAATTGTTGTAAATATCCACGTGCGCTTCGCACGTGATTGCTACATATATTTATATATGTAAACGGGAAGGAGGAGGGTGATCTTCGATCTGAGCAAGGCCAACTAGGTTTTTTGAAAATTTTCCTAGACCAATAAAAGAATACAATATTTGTCGATGGGTGGAGTGAAGACAACATTTATTATTCAAATTTTGTTTTTTTGTCTTAAATAAACCATTTGTCTACAACGCGTTTATTGAATATTTATTTTTGATGAAATTAAAAATCAGATTAAATTAAAAAAAGATAAAACTGTTTTTTTATAATTATATATATATATATATATAAGAGAAAAAGAGAATCGTTTACTATCTAAATAAGAGATACAAGACCAATTATATTTGGCTCCTACTCGATCTATTCGAAATAAAGAATATATATATATATATATATATAGAGAGAGAGAGAGAGAGAGAGAGAAGTCTATGTTTACATATTATATCTATGTGTAGGTAAATAATAATGAGAATTTGCCGTATCAAATTAATTACACGATATTTATTTTATTTCTATGCGAATAAATGGATACATTTGAATAAATTCAACAAAATCGTATCAAAACGAGCACTGCTGCAGAAATTATTACACAGCGATGTGATGTCAAAAATTCGATTCGATATTGTTTATTATAATGATTAATTCTTATTGGCGAACATCAATATAATGAATAGATTGTTTATTTCAATATTATGCTTGTCATAGAAATAAGAAAATAAATAAATTATAATAACATTATAATTCTACTAATATTTGAGACTCAACAAAAGTGTTTTGTAAATTTTGAAATGATTCATTTTTAAATTATTTAAAACATATGAACTAGAGATTAAATTCTTTATATAAAAAAGAATCATGAGAAATAAATTCAGAAATATGTATTAACTTTCCGATGAAAGCTGATTTTAATTATATATATATATATATATATAGATAGATAGATAGAGAGAGAGAGCAACAATTCAAGATTCTACCAGTCTGAACTAAAATTAATTATTTTCAAAACAAACACGAACTACAATTTGAAATAAGAAGGAAGCAGCCGAAATATCATACAAAGCATTTTTTTTTTATCAAGCACCAATCGCCCATAAATGTTAGAGTGCGATATCACATCAGTCATGTACTCATTTTAATGATTGGGTTTGAAACGATCGTCATATACTGACTATGCATTTACGATGGAATATAAGAAACAATAATATTATTATTATTAATAGAATCAATGTAACACAATAAACTCTCTACTGAAATGTTATGCGTATGTAAGATGAATGTTAAAAAAAGCAAAAACAAATATTTCAATGTAACGAAACATTTCATAAAATGTATTATTATTATTATTTAAGTACATTACGTGATAATTTATCTATGATTATAACAGTGAATGTGTATATATATATATATATATATATATATATATATATATATATATATATATAAAGGTAAAATCTATGTGAACAATTGTTTGTTATAGCTATGGATTTATTATATCTAAGCTCACTATATTAGAATTTACAAATATATTTTTATTATTTAAGTATATTCAGTTATAATTTATCTACGGTTATAAAAGTGAGTATATGTGTACGTATATAATGGCAAAATCTATTTGAACAATTGCTTGTTACAGCTATGGATTTGTTATATCTGAGCTCACTATATTATAGTTTACTAATAAATATATTATTTGAATGTTTTCATAAAATATCACTGAATGATGTAAAACTTGACTTAGTTACCGTTCGAAGCTATTCAAAAATGGCTGATCCAATGTATAAAATGTACCGGATCAGATATACGTTTATTCATCTCGGTTTTAATTGATTGCAATTATTGAATTAAATATTGTATAAAATTTAGATAAATTCCGCAAAGTTATCATTATATATATATATATATATATATAAATTTATGTTTATTACGTCATATTTCTTTTAAACATAATTTATTACCATGTATTAGGATTAATATAAAAGAAATATATATTCTTTGGCGCAATTTACGTAATTTGATACAATATTTAACTCAATACTTGCAACGAATTAAAACAGGGATGTATTTGAACTACTGGATCGGTCACAATTTTTGAACAGCCTTGAACGATGACTAAGTCGTTCAGTTTCATATCATTTAAAGATATTGTAATGAGAACATTCACATAATATATTTATTCAAAAAGAAAAAACAAAACAGACGTTACGTTTTCATCGAGACGTATTAAATTTAAAAAAAAAATCCGAATTTCGTCCGACCGGAACATTTTTTCCAGTGAATCCTTTTCATACATGAAACAAAATTTCGAAAAGAAATTCCGTTTCGTTCCGTCGATCCTATGCCGTGTAAACAGTTTATTATTGTATAATTGTAACAATTACTCACATATTATACTAAAGAGTTCGTTAAGGAATTCGTCCGGCACTTCGTTTCCACGGCACATGTCTTTCCAGAACTTCACACAATCGTGAAAATAGTCTGCAGCGTCGTTTATCATCGACAGATACTTACAGACGATAGACATTTCACTTCAAAATCTCAGACAAATGTTTACAAATTATAATTGGAATAGTATTAACGCGGTACAACAGAAATCGTACACAATTAAAATCGAACACGGTCGTTTTAAACGACGTTCAAAGTATAAAACTGTCCACGTCCTCGAATGCCGGCAGACAAAACGACCTGATAAAACAACGTAGTCGTTATGAAAACGATAAA
>CM068315.1:1872747-1977747 GCA_034766995.1 Acanthacorydalis orientalis
CTACAAAAATTAAAAGATCAAATATTTACATGGGAACTGCAGGCTTCTAACTTAACTACTAAAACGCAGCAATGAACTTAGTTCTACTTTTCAAAATTAAACTTTTATTTTGAAAATTTATATTTTTTTATGAACGCCTCAGTGTTTTATAAAAAAAAATGATTTAAACAAATAAAATAATCTGCACTAACTATACAAAAAATTAGTGATATTTATATATGATGATACATAAAATTTCACTTATTTATTTAATTGTAAAAAATGCAGGCCACATAATTATATTCACATATATACATAACAAACGTAATATCACATAAATATCATACAGCATTCCACTAGAGTTTTAAAATGTGAAAGCTTACTATTACACTGCTAACGAAAATAAAATTAATCACTTTTTCAACGAAAAGGAATGTTTTTCATTACTTTTGTTTTACAAATCGAGACACTATATACAATATATACATGAGGTTTCTTACGAAAAATGAACGATCGCTTTAGAAAAGCCGATCGTGATCCGATAAGTATCGAATATCTATACTTAATATATATCTCGAAGCACGTTCTCGATCGAAACAGTTTAAAAGCACAGATTTTTTAAAACGATAAATTCGACTAGCGAAATCGTGTCGACGAAAGATGAAAAGGTTCGAGACCGTCGGCGTTCTCGTCGACGATTAAAACATTCCATCATTGATACCTATCGGCACGAGCACGGCGAGAAACATAGCAAAGTTTCTAAGAACGAGTCGCCAGTCGTCCGGTACGGCGTACGGCAGAAGCGTACGCGTTAACCTCTCGAGTTCGTGTGACGCACAGACAAAAACGAACGACGTGACCGCGACATTGAGTGCCGGATACCCGGGAACGAGCACTAAAACGCCGTGGGTATCGGCGGCCAGCCATATGTGATACTGTCCGACGAACAATTCGAGGGAGATACGACCGAACCACGCGAACAGCGTCGAATAACGAGATCGGAGCGCGCCCGGCACGTTGCGCAGTACGACGTAACCGACGATCGGCGCAAACGCCGCGTACGCGTGCACTTCGTCGCATTCGGGTCGGTCACGGCACAGAGACGCGAACGCAGCGTAACCGCCGACCGCCGCGAGCGCGGCAGCGGAAGCGGCGAGCGCGACGCGTCTAGGTAACGGCGAAGCGCCGCGTGTCGCGTCGTCTAGTGCGCCGTGACGCCGCGCGAGCATACACGCGGCTGCAAAAGCTCCTCCGCACGCGACCGAATGCCGATCCGTTTTCCAACGAGTCCACCACTGACGGATATCGTCGTCCGTAGTCACAAACAACGCCTTCCACGGTCTCGTCACGAACACTTTCTCAAAGAACACTTCAGACATATAGAGTACCTATGAAAAATAAATAAGTGAACTGTACACGACAATTTTTATTTTCAAGTCTAACGACGAATGTTTTTTACTTCTGCATATAAAAACAAGACAACCAATTGTAACGTTTCTCAATACTAAATTCCTAATTTTAATTTATAAAGTTCCCGAGTACATTTTTAAAAGATCAATTCTAAAAACATTTATTCATCATCGATATATATTTTATAAAATTCAAATAATTTGAAGAGATTACATACGTAATATATTTATATAGTAATGAAAAAAAGACATACCGTAACAGCACCAAAAAAACCAACGCCCTTAAGAACGAGATACAAATATTGCAAAGGATTTCCATCACTGCTGGCAGAGGTGACTTGCGGCGGTAGGGCTAATACAACATAGAACATCGTGAACCAGAACGACAACAGAGGTACGTATTCGTAAAACTGATACGGTCGATTCATACATAGACATAGCGTGACGGTTAAAAAATTCAATCGGAAAAGTACCTGAAATACGTACATCGAACGATAAACGTTTTTTTCTCAACATGAATATAATCGTGTACTACCTGAAAGAAATGAACGAGTCCAAAGTCGCCACTTTTCCATACGTAACAAAAATGGCCATAACCGACCAAAAATAAGTAACCTGAGACGAGGACTCGCATAAGCATGTAAATAGGAAGAACACGACTCGCTCCGGTCATATGATATATTAATATCACAAGTTGCATCCATCCTTTACATTCATCTGTTTGATCACAATGTAGAACCTTAATACGAAAATATTATTAGAATGTTTTAATGACGAATGAAAAAAAAAGAAATAATAATAATAATCCCAATACTCACCTTTGTGAATCTAGAATCGTCAGTAAAAAATAAACCTAGGGCCCATACATAACCGACCGGCATCCAAAAACTAAACTCTGAATAATATTTGTTTTCTTTCATGAAGAAGTTTGTTCTATCACACACGAAAAAATAACACATAATGAGTGCAACACATGCAAGCGACGTGAACAGAGTGTAAGCATCCTTGTTAGAGCCATTTCCACCGACCGTCGATGCCGACGAGTCACGTGAACCATCGAGCAGAGGACTATACGTCACTGTTGTTTTGCCGCGTATTCTTAATACAGAACGATGAACGACCATAGCGAATGCAATTATAACACTACGAAGTAATTAAAAAATCGTACTCGGGAAAAAGATACGATAAATTTTGAGATTCTTACCACACTCCTAGTATTGAAAACGTAACTATCTGAAGAGTCGTATATGCTTCTCGTGAACTACAACATGTACCGTCATTAAAGTTCATATAATCGTTGCAATACATGTTCAATATAATCTGTGTATCATGTCTTCGTGCTCGCTTTCCAATATGAAGACCGTCCGGACTTTCGTTCAACAATCCTTGAGCTACGAGCCGTGAACTCCACCATAAATCAGCTGAAGAATATGTTAATACCTTAAATTAAAAGGTAAATTGTTTTAATTTTATTTATATTATCATATTATAAAATTATTTTATACTATCATAAAATTGTATATGAACAAAACATTTAAGCATATATCATTTACATATATATATATATATATATATATATATATATATATATATGCAGGTATTTACTATACTATACATTAATTACACATGCGAATGAAAGAAAAAATATTATGCAGTTCTTCAATTATACCAACCTCAATCGCAGCTTTATTATACAGATCAATTTGTTCATCAGTAATTATTTCATAACCAGTTCCAAGTTTATTTGCATCCACAGGATCTTGTAATGCCCAAAGAACTCTTGTTTTTCTCTCTTTAAGCTTATCAATAGGTCTCACGAGTCTAGTTAAATTGACGCTATACTCTTTCAGTGCCACTTCCGATGCATTAGACGTCTTGAGGATCGACGTCGCACAACCGGCCACAACGATTGACGGCGGTTCTTTTTCTCTCTGCCAACGGCGAAAATCGCCGATAAACTTTGTCGAAACCGTAGGCCTCGACAGAAATTCTACCCGAACACGTAATTTCGCATCGACAAAACTCAAATCCGATCCTGAAACTAGATCCGGCGATTCGGTTACGATTTCGTCGTCACGTGACTGTAAATGCGCGACGAACGAAGCGTATAACTGTTCGATCCTCGAATCTCCGATAAATACAAAACGATTATGAGTGCCCCAGAACGCTAAATAACGCAGACATCGTCTCGTATCACTGAAATATATCAAGATGTTTAGAACTTTTGTAAATTACATAGTGTTTCGTTCGATCTTACGTGTGAGAATAATGATGAAGCATACAACCGTACGGTTGCCATTCTTGATCGCCTTTGTATCGTCCGTCAGTCAATAACCATTTACATGAATCAATACCTACAAAAATAAGTATACAATAAATGTTTTCTATTGCTTGAAATATGTAAATGCGATACTAAAAAGAATTATAACTTAACAAAACAGAATTCTCAACAGTTAGACTTTTGAGAACGGTACAGTATAAATAGCAGTTTATATGTTTGTAAATTAAAATTAAATTTTGAATATTTTCATAACCTATTTGTGCCGGTTAATTACCATATCGAATATGTAACATGCCGTGATATGCTGCAAAACCTAAAACTAGTAATAAGGCGATTTTTTTTGCATTTTTTGCATTGATTTGTTCAATTATATGCTCCGCTGTAGACTTATTAGGGCTGTCATAACCCATGATAATACAAATAATTACTATTACAAGAGTTTGTCAAATTCATATGTAAAAGTTTATCATTGACAGGAGTTTTTGAGTATTGTATGTGGGTGTATTTATATACATAAATTATACACAGCTGTTTTTATCAGAAGTTACCAAAATATAAGCATCGTCGATAACAACACCTTTCTAATTTTTGAACAGTGAATTTTTATTCAAATAACGTCCTTTTGTTCGATTTTTTATTACTTTAATGAATATATGTTCTTTCATTCGATTATTTTACATATTTTATATGGCAATATTATTTTATAATTGCCCTAGGAATATGAGATAGTCTCTATTTTCAAATCTTAATAAAGAACGGAAAAGTTAATCAAATTTCATTCTACAATTCGAGGTTGAACCAGTGCAAGGTGCGCTACGGGTTCAAATGTGAGGGTGAGGTACAAGGACCTTTAACTTGAACAGGAGGACATGCTCGCCCCCAATGAGTACTGAACAATGAAATTAATTTAAATTTCATTCTTAAATAGAATTATGTATTTGTAGCATCTAAGGGCAACTGATCTAGAGACATTGGAATAAATAAATAAATAAATGGTGTCCGTCGAGTTAACCGAGCATCACGTTTTGTTTAATTCGTATTCTCTCTATAGTTAATAATCAGAATTCAACTAATTAATAGGACTCTGTAGAGAGTAGGGGAGTTACAGTATTCATTAATACAAATGCTCATAAGCATATTTTTCTTTTTCATTCTAAAGAATGAATACAGTGAAAAATATAGAATCGATTTAGAATAATAATGTAAAATATAAATACAGCTATGAAAAATATTGAATAATAAAATTAAATTGAATATATATATATATATATAAATAATGCAAAACTGAAATTTTTTTAAACAGCCTTTTTAACGATATGGAAATATTAAGTATAAAACATGATTATCGGGTGAAAATATGAATTTGATATTAATTTAAACAAAAAATATATAATGCTTTAAAAGTTAAAACCAAAATTGCCAAGCACAAATGTATGATAGTTATTACATTGGACCACAATGAAAAGAATTGATGTATCACTGATCTATCCATCATCTACTAAAGTCGGATTCAGCTATGTATCTAGGAATGCGTTCTTCAATCTGATTTTATATGGCTGGCAAAGTGTATACCATTAATTTAATTGATATACTTCTTAGACCAATTTTCTATTATTATAGTGTAAAAGATTTTTTCTCAGTACATTCATATAATTCTATATAGTGTATATCTAGTGAATGTGAATCGAAAACAATATTATTTGCATGTATTTTTGCAAATATATAAAAAATGATTAGAGCAATTTAGAATAAATAATACTGCTAGTTAAATAATGTTCATACGGATGGTGTGTAGAAACTACAAGATGATAGTGTATATTTAAAAGAGAAATCGATTGTTTGTTTTACTGTTGATGTTAATAATAGACGAAATTGATTTAATTCATTTTAATATCATTAGTTAGTCACTAATTGCTGCTAAGTAATTAACAAAACGATTTAATAAATTGTTTAAATGTGCATACAGTCCCTGCGGAGATGAATGAATTTGTAGGAGAAAATAATATTTGTTGCCAGAATATTCTTTCGTTAGTTTCACGCGGTAATGCGATTATAGCTGAACTATTACGTCTCAAGGATTACATTCCACCGGTGTTTAAGTATGTATTTTAATAATAATCTTTTGTGTCAAAACATTTTAATATAGGATAAGAAAAGTATATTTTGTATAATCGGAATACCTATAACAATTTTTAAATTATTAAGTTAATTGCAAAAGAGCTTAAAGAATTTTATCCATAATAAGGATACAAATGAAAGGTATAATTTTTTCTTCAAGCATACATACATATATATATATATATGTGTGTGTGTGTGTATATATATATATATATATATATGTATGTTTGTATATATGTGGTTCTTCTTTAAATAATCATAAGAAATTTATTTAAACTCAGGTTGTTTCACTGTTATTGCTTTCTAATTAATTCACCTGACTTTAAATATAATTATTTATTAAATAATAAAGCAGAAACGATTTAAAAAGCATTTAGTGATAATTTGTTCTAGTGACAAGTAAAAGCAGTTAAGTAATTTTCTTATAATTTTTCAGTAATGCGGTCTTTCATTAAATTTTTTTAGAAAATACGTTTATTAATAAAAAAATAACTTTCGAATTGTTATGCAGAACTTTTAAACACCACTTTTCATTGGCTTAAATAGTTTTGTAACAAAAACTCTTGGTCTATAGTCTAATTCCGTTTTTTTTTTTTTTATTATTATTATTGAAAATAAGAATTTATGTCGTGAAGTCTTATATCAAACCCATGCAAAATTGATGAAGATTTGATTTTCATGGCGTTTAATAGTATAAAAATCCATATATTGTTATTGTTAACAAATAAGGGATTTGTAGTTAAAATTATAATTGCATGGTTTTATACCTGCGATCCTGCTAAGGTGTTGGTCTGATGGTCTTTGTACTTTCAGACCTTAAGTATCTATTCCCCATTACTAGTTTCGGCACATTATCTAAAGTAGTGGTGAAGGACAAACAGTCAAGTTACCCGAAAGGATGGCGGTTTGTAGTTCTTTAGCCGAGAAATATTTGTCTTAAAAGAAAAAATTACCAGTAAAGAATATTAGTATAAAAGTAAGAATATTGATTCTTAAATATGTTTTTATTCTAGATGTTTGTGAAAAATGTAAGAAGTAACTTTTTATAATTTAATGAAAAAATATGTAAAAAAAATGTGTTGTCTATATTTATTATTATAAGTGTTTATTTAATGAATGCGTTAATGTAAAATTTGAAAAACAAATAGTTCTTGTTATTACAGACTTGTGTCGAAACACGAACAACAGAAGTATGCGGATCTTCTTTTCGACTTCGCTTATTTCAAATCATCCGATGCTTACGATCAGAAAATCGAAAACGATCCGGTTAGTCGCTTGTGATTATCGTGCCGATCGTATGACTTATTCGATGACCTTGTTTTTAGATTCTTCAGGATCTTGACGAACAGTTTCGAGAGAATCACTTAGAAACAGTCACTAGATTCTACTTAGCGTTCGAAAGCATACACACGTATGTCAGCGACTTAAACCATTTTCTTGAAGAATTGGATGATGGAATTTATATACAACAGACATTGGAAAACATCGTTCTCGATGGTGAGGGGAAACAACTATTGGTGAGTTTTAAGTACAGCCTTAAATATCTTATATTAGATCAGTTCCATAATTTGACTTTTACTTACTTTTTATTTAATGCAAAAAAGCTGTATACGAAATGATATTCTTACTTGTGACCGATTGCAGATGTTTTTATGTTTTATGCTTGAATATTAACTTTGATTTCAAATGCACGTTTCAATAGTTTTATATAACTCCATGTATATTTTATGTAACTCCATATACATCTCTTATTTATTTACAGATTTATTTTTCAGTGTGAAGCTTTATTTTTATACGGTGTTATGCTACTGGTGGTCGACTTACACATCGAAGGACCGATACGGGAACGTCTATTGGTAGCGTATTTACGGTACAGCGGGCAGCGTAGTAATCTTTCGAGCAATGTCGACGATGTTTGTAAATTATTACGTTCTACGGGATTTGTAAATCAGCCGGGCGCGAAAAGAATTCCTAATTACCCGGAAGAGTATTTTAAGTAATGGAATTTTTATTAATGTTCTATCTATCGAACGTATTTAATTTTCATACTTTTTCAGGCGTATTCCGATTAATATTCAGTTCGTGGATATGATAATCGGACGTCTTCGTTCCGACGATATTTACAATCAGATAGTCGCTTATCCTCTCCCGGAACATCGAAGCACCGCGCTAAGTAATCAAGCCGCGATGCTTTACGTCTGTCTGTTCTTTTCGCCGAGTACTCTTCATAATCAGATGGCGAAAATGCGTGAGATCGTCGATAAATTTTTCCCCGATAACTGGATCATATCTGTTTATATGGGCATAACGGTGAATTTAATCGATTCGTGGGAGCCATACAAGGCAGCGAGAACGGCATTAAATAATACGCTCGATACGAGTAATATCAAGGAATATGCTGAAAAATATAGTATTAATTTAAATAAGTTAATAAATAAAACGCATAATATTCTCAAAGAAGGTGCGTTAATAGAAGAAACGCTAATCGATAATATCAATAAAGTAATGAATGTCGTCCGTGAATGCAACGTAACGATCAGGTGGTTGATGTTGCACGTATCGAATGCGTCGCTTCAGTTCGAATCGAATAAGAAAGTCAGATCTGTGAAAGAACAGGTCGCCGTCGATTCTAAATACGATTATTCGAAACTCTTCGAGCTGTTACTGAACACGGCTCAATTCGAACTGAAAATTAAGGAAATGTTTAAGAAATCGTTGTCTGAAAAAGAGAGCAAGTGGAACGAGTACAAGGGTGAAGGTGTCAGTCGGATACGAGAACTCGCCGAAGTGTTCGGTGGAATGAAACCTTTGACGCGTATAGAAAAAAACGAAAATCTGTGCGTTTGGTTCGAAGAGATCGCCAAACAGATAGAATCTCTCGATCATGAAAATGCAAATGTTGGAAGAAGGAAGATAGTGCGTTTGATTAGAGCGCTCGAAGAAGTGCAGGAATTTCACCAATTGGATACGCACGCTCAGGTGAAACAGTTCTTGACCGACACGAGAAAATTTCTTCATAGGATGATCGGAACGATCGACGTTAAAGAGGAAGTGATGATCACCCTCCAGATAATCGGCGATCTGAGCTACGCATGGCGAATAATCGAAACGTATACGTCGATAATGCAAAAAGGAATCAAGGAAGAACCTTCGCTCGTGATTAAACTTCGAGCGACTTTCTTGAAACTTGCATCCGCTTTAGAAATACCTTTGTTAAGAATCAATCAAGCCCACAGTGAAGATCTCGAGTCTGTATCGAGGTACTACAGTAACGAACTCGTTGCCTACGTGAAGAGAGTACTGCAAATTATACCGGCGACCATGTTTGGGGTCCTTGAACGGATCATTCACCTTCAAACGAATGTTATGAAAGAAGTACCGACGAGGCTGGATAAAGATAAGATGAGAGACTTTGCACAGCTCGATGAGAGATTTGAAGTTGCGAAATTGACACATTCAATATCGGTATTTACTGAAGGTGATTTTTTTAAAAACAGTAAACAATTTTTTAAAAGTCAATAATTTTAATACGTGTGGATGTAATTCAGGTATGTCGATGATGGACACGACGCTAGTAGGTGTAATTAGAGTTGAACCGAAGAAGTTACTGGAGGAAGGAATCAGACATGAACTCGTCACGCACGTCTCGCGCTCGTTGCACGTGGGACTCACGTTTAATCCAAAAGAAAAAGGAGAATGTCTCGACACAAAGTTACAAGATCTCGCTAAAACGATCGACGGATACCGCAGATCTTTTGAATATATTCAGGTAACATTGTGCTATTAATTTTTTTTAATGTATGCAGAAGGGAAAAACTTTCTTTTATAGGATTACGTGAATATCCACGGTTTAAAAATTTGGCAAGAGGAGATCATAAGTATAATATCAGCTGCTATCGAGCAAGAATGCGAGGTCGTTATCAGAGGTACGGCCGCCGATGCTATCGGATCTTGGAATCGAGATACCCGGAACAACGGAATACCTCGATACCCACCGATGCACACTTCTGCCGATTCTATTTCGGTGAATTTTATGGGACGTCTCGCGAGGGAGATCGTTCGTGTTACGGATCCGAAGTGATTTTTTTAATCGTCCCTAACGCGAACGAAATAAAAATTCATACGAGATTTTTTTTCTGTCTATAGAACTACGATTTATTTAGAGCATACAACAGCGTGGTACGATTTTAAGACTCGCAAAGAGGTGATCAATCTGAAGTTTTTCTCAAAGATTTTAGCGTCAATAGGACCTGCTGGACTAACTGGCCTCGATCAACTCTATTCTTTTATGATTGTGACAGAATTACAAAAGTTCGTAGGTATGTTTCATCTGCATTGTTTTGATAATATTTTTATATTAAGAAACTTTCATTCGAGGAAATTTATTTCTGAAAATAGACATTCAGATATTATTCGAGCAAAAATAAAAATAAGCTGCATAAAGCACCCTGTATTTGCATTGTTGTAGATATTGAACGTCTGTGAATTATTTTCAGAGCTGCTACAAAAATCCATATTGAATGATAAATCATCAAATGAATTGTTTGACAGTATGATGTCTCATCTAAGTTCGAACACAACTATTAGCAATCCGATCAAGTTCTATAATAGTTTTATAACCAAATATCCGAAATTATGGCCCCAGATAAATGATCGTGTATTGAAAGTAGGGCATTTACAATTATTACGAAAGCACATTGCATATGAACTGAACACTTCGTGTAAATTTAATTCAAAAAATTTGGAATCTTCGCTCTGTGCCATCAATGAGTAAGTGTTCAGTCGTATTATTTCTTGTGATTATTAAATGTTCTGACTATTTAGAGAATCGATTCATGTATTTGTACTCATTTTCAACACAAATTCTATTGGAATACTTACTGCTCATGTATATATTATTGGAATGACAAAATAATTAATGATTTTTCAATTAGTCTTGAGCTTTTCAAATAGACAAAAAAAATTACAATTTTATAGATCGTTAGTGGCAGATATTCGTGCCCACTTTAAGAATCCTGAGAAGGTACCGTATCCAAAAGAAGAGTTATTGTACGAATTGTCACGTTATCTAGACTGGGCAGGAATTTATAATCCGTACGAGAAGATATACATTACGACGAATAACAATCGATATTTGCCGGCTATGATGTTTTTGTTTGTAATTGTGCAGGTGCCGAAAATGCAATACTACAAAAACATAGGTAGTTATTAAACTTGTAATTCATTTTATGATTAAACTGAAAAAATGAAAAAAGTCTCGAAGATAATGTAAATTAAATTTTAGATTCTCTCTTGTCGAAAAAAGTCGATCAACTAGATTACATTCCATTTATTATTGGCATACAAACAATTATGAGACAATTTCATTCTGTTATCGGTGAATTGTTTTTAAAATATACGTGCCAGTATTGTTTATCTCACATAGAATCTGGATTAAGGTATTTGTTTATACATATTTTTTTAACAAAAGATTTTTTCTATGTTTCCGTTCATTTTTACAGTTCGAAAACGCCCGAAATGCCACCGGATATGGTTGCAATATTACATTTTTTAGAAACGTACGTTCGGTATGCAGGACTGAATCGAGAGGTGATTGCACAGTACATTCCAGATCCTATCTTATGTCAATATCACTTTTTAGCTTCTAAAGTGCCATAAAGGCTTATCGTGTACTCGGAGACCGTAAACTAAGTTTACATATCGATTATACTGTTGTTTAATGAATTTATAAATGTTTAAAAAATACTGTTGTTAGAAGAATGATTATGTATATTTAACAATACAAAAATAAAAAATATGTATTTGTATATTTCTATAATATAAACTTATAAATGTTTTTTATTTATATTAATTTTGTTTTTCAGTGACATTAAAATAAAAAGTGTGAAGATTACAACAAAATGTTTACAGTTACTTGAAATACTTACTCATTTTTTATTTTTAACATATATATATATACATACACATATACACACACATACCAATAAACCATACACACGTATGTACACTCATATATTTATAAATCAAAGAACAATTAGTAATAAATTAACATATTACGAAAAATCATATTGTCCAGTTCAAAAACTAATAACTTCAAATGTATAAAACAAACAGTATATTGTATGCTATCTTGATGGTCTTCTGCCTTTTGATTATTCGAATTTCAGTTTTCCAGTACTAGTTTTGGCACGAGGGCTATATTCAAATAGATTTTAAACAACTCAGTGTTATCTAAAATCTATCTGAGATGGCACACATGCCGAAACTAGCAGTAGAAAATTCAAATAATTTAAAAGAACAAAAACCATCAGGACAAGATATAAAAAGGGATTACAGGTATGAGAACATACAACGACAATTGTATTTTAATTATGTCACGATATCTATTGACAAACCCATGCTTACATAACATTTGTCTTCGAACGACATGAAAAATATGATTTGAAAGGACTGAAAAAAACAACTGTATAAAAATGAATAATACCTAGATTTACAATGGAAAGTATAATTTTTCAATTCAATTCTTGTAGCTGGTACATAAATACTAAGTATTTGAACAAATTGAAAGTTTTAATAATATTTTATTATTGATTTTTTCTTGTATCACTATCCACTTTAAAAATAAAAAAACATGTAAAAAAAGTAAATATAGTGAAATTGTAGACCTGATGAAAGGATCGGATGTAAAAAATAACAACATTGTGCCAATAATCAAAAAGAATTCATTACATTAAACTGATGCAACATAAAGATATCTTAAGCAATGAAATAACAATATTAATATGTATATATTTAAGATTGTATTTTTTTTAACATAACAATTATCAACTAATTAATAACATTTATATTTATATATTTTTAAGAAAATTGCAATAATCTATGTTTTATAAGATTTGAAAAAATACTATGTATTCAAATGAACATACACACACAGTTAGTGAATAGTAAAATTAATATATTATATTTATAACTTTAAAGACAAATAATAAAATCTAATTGTGTATAAGTAAAAAGTAAAATAATTTTATAACTATGCATTTAAATGTACAGAATGTATTAAAATATGTTTTTCAATAGCCTGTCGACGTGATTCGATAAAACGTCCTTCACAAGCATATTATTTCATAAAGTATAAAAACGTTATGAATCGCTTTCGATAAAAAAGAATATTTTCGAGGGTATATTTTTATATATTATCGATAACTACCTTTAAAGATAAAAAACGGTAGACATACTGTTATAAAAGTTGACGATTTGTTTAAAAAGCTATGTTGTTATTCCTTTTCACACTTTTTTGTACTGTCATCTCAATATTACTTATTCTTTTAGAAAAGCAATGGCAAATTGACTGAAAAGATACTATTTGGCACATTTACATTTACCAAATAAAATAACGTTGATCTGGTGATTTTTAGGATGTGATTGTTTTATCCAATAGTAACTTTTCAATTAAAATATTCACACGAATGAAACTTTTTGATAGTTATTTTTAAAAAATATATAAAACATTATAAATAATACTAATTCAAAAAGTTTAAATATCTATTTCTGTTGGATATACGAGATACTAATATGAGTTGCATGTTATTTACTGTTGAATTATCTAAGTTTTGACATTTCAAGAATCAAACATAAACATGTGTTTGTAGTTTTGACAATACAAACATAGTTACAATCAACGGTATATCAAATTGATGTCTAATAGTTTATTATTGACTTATTTTAACAAATGAGTCAATAAATATGCCAAGATATTACTGTGGAATAACTTTTTGCCAACTTTTTTACACTATATATATATATATATATATATATATATATATACATATACATATACATATATATATAATGAATATTTATTTTGTAATATTTTACTTATATTGTTACCTTTCATTAATTTAATATTACAGTCAATAATTTATAAAGTTGACAAAAAGACATTACTATGCTATTTACAGTACGTACATAAGAAATATATTTATATGTAACCTTTTAACAAGTACTAATAAAGTACACACTTCAATAAAATAGATAAGACTAAAATTTTCGAGCAAAATTGTTTGTGCAATTTTAAATCTGATAAAAAGTAATTGCCCAAACAATGAAAGAAAATGTTTCTAAAAATTACTAATTGTATTTTTTGTTGTTTAAAATATACTAATATAGCACTTTTACTAACTTCATGTTAGTATTGTTCTAAAATAAGGCCATGATTGAAGGCCATTGATGAAATTAACATTATTTTTTATTTTTAAATCTCCTCTAGCCCTATACAGAACAGAACATAATGTGTTTTGTCATATTGTGTGGATGGATATAAAACCCTCCTGAATCTTGGTTTTGACTGCCATATAAAAATAAAAAAATATTCTTCCAAATTTCTAAGCTTTTCAGTTCAGTAGTTTTCTTTTTTTAAAAAAAAAGACCGATGTTTATAATTTAAAAAGTTTTTCTAATGAGATAATATAATGTGTGTATATGTCTGTGTATGTATATGTGTGTGTGTATATATGTACGTGTGAATATATGCACTTGTGAATATATATATATATATATATATATATATATATATATATATATATATATATATAAATATATATATACTATCAAAAAACCGATAGTACAATAATTCTTTAGGAAAAAAATGGTATAAATATACACACATATGTTCTTTTTTTTATTTTTAATAAAAAAAAAACATACCCATTCCTGGAAGACATCATGCCATACCTCTTGTTTTTCTAACCATAATAGAACAATCTGAACTCACTCTTGCGGTTTAAATTAAGTATGTATCAGTCTCTAGTCTAATAATCTATGACTACATATGTATGGATATACAAAGTTTATTACACTGATGAGATGAAAGCTAGGTTCAATTTGCCATTCCTAATCTAGAAAATTGATTTATTGTAGAATCAAAATAAAATTATACCTCCAAACTCACGAAACACTTAAAAACGTATTTATTTCCAATAACCATATGTAAACACATTCACCAGTCATTTTGATCTACAACGGTTTTGAAATTGTGTTGGCATTCGTCACTTGTCCATTGTTCGATAATCAAATCACACTCAGAATCCATAGCTATGTTGACTTTCGATAGTAATGATTGGCGGAGGATTTTTTTCATTGCATTCATTGACTGCAAAATAAAAAATTATAATTAAACAAATAATAATACAGTATAATGTGATCAAAAACAGCATATTCCTGGTTTCAGTTGACGATCGATTATTTCAATTAAACAAAGAATAAAGTTCAATTCTCTTAAACGATTATTGATGACACGTCAGATGTTACATTATCAATTTTATATAATTTATAAAGAAACATAATATTTACATTATTTCAGTGACAATATTTAAATATCTAGTTGCAATTTATTCTCTAAAATAAGATTCGAAACACTTGGAAATTTATTATTCTCTCTTAAAATAATTCATGGAAAACATCTCAAACAATACATATAAAAATAAAATACTATTCCTTAACCTGTATAGAATTTTATGAAATAAAAATTGTTCTATATAATGGTGATACTGATCTCATTTTCATTTCCATCTAGAATATTTATAATTTTACTATTATTCAAACATAAAATATATCATATTCCCCTACATTTACTATTTTAGAATGTTTAGTTAACAAATCAAAAACCAAAAGTCAAAGTTTTTTTAAATACTCTTTTTTTACCTCTTCCTTACAAATATTTTAAATCCCAATTAGTTGATAGACTGATGATAAAATTGTACAAGCTAATTATTTACTTTAAATATTTAACAGTTTATATATATATATATATATATATATATATATATATATATATATATATATATATATATATATAAAACGGAAACGAATACTACAAATTCCAATAACTGAAATTTTCAAGTAAAATTTTCGACACACAACAATAGCACCTCTATCGGCTAATTGATACAACAATATGATTTTAGTTTTAATTTCTTTTTAAATTTGAATAAAAAAATGGTTGCAGATGGAGCGATTTACCGATGTAAAAACTACAAGAAAAAATCATTCATTAGAGAAATTATGAAGTGTAATTAATCATACGTTTTAGTACACTCCATTTCCGTAAAACAGTACTGTATTTTTTAATTTCTCTATATAAAAACGAAATGTCGGCACATGAGAAGAACCACAATCCAGCAATGATTACAATTCGTTTAATAAATATTATTTTATCCTTAGTCTTAACGTCGATCACGTTCACTTATTTATTTATGACGTCGAGGTTGCTATGGTACCCAAATATATTTACCTCATTTATAAAACAGCATATTGCAATCTGTCGCGATAATGATTATATAAACATACTAACATATATATATATATATATATATATATATATATATATATATATTAAACAACACGTTGCAATATATCTGCGAGTATGATTATATAGAAATAGAGTGAAATGAGTTTTAAAAAATATGTTTACTGTTTCATTCGGTTACATGACATGCTTATAATTGACAAACGGGCGAGCAAAGCGAGCAGCGGGCGAAGCCCTCTGGTGTGTGTGTCTATATATATATATATATATATAATTATTTATTTACACACATTAACTTACAACTAAATAAAATATTATAAATACTCTACATTACATTCATAAATATAAATACACAGGCTGATAATACTATCTATAAATTCGTATTTTTTTCCGAATAAAAGATCCAGTGACACAGCTAAATATATTTTACGTTTTGTTTATCTCTTTTTACTCGATTGTTTATTTTGTACAGCCGCCGAGAGAAACAAAAGCGATCCACACAATATTGTCAAACTAAAAAAAGAGATACAAAATCGCATTTTTTCAAATATTTTTTCTCTATCTTACAAACAACAAACATTTTTCTGATTAAAATGTTCAATAATTAATTATTGATCATTTTTAATTGTCACATATGCGCATTTCCACGGCGATTTCATCATCCCAAACCGTTAAAATACAGAAAAATATTTTTTTTAAAACCTTGTCTTCATTATATATCTTCAATTTATATACGGTATTTTTCTTTAACGCTTCTCCAACAACTCTTGTAATTTTTTCCTAATCCCTTGACTGAGACTCGTCATGCACTTGTTTTGCTTAAGTGCAAGATGACGAGTCGACTCGTCATTCGAGTTGAGACAATATTTAACATGTACATTCTTGTTCATTTTTGAGTAGTTAGTATAAGTTGCAACAGAAGAAACAATTAGAGTATTTCGGTGAACCTTGTTTGTGATACACTGCCCCATAATGTCAGAAATAAGGAATACATTTTATGAAAGTGACTTTGAGCAATCTGATGAAAAAATTTTTAGTGATCCTATAATCGACGATTACAGTGAATTACAAAGTGAAGATGATGATGACGATAGCGAATTAGAAAATGACGATAGTGATATAGTACCAAGATTTCAAAGACGCGCAAGACGCTTATCGAGCAGTGATAGTGAATCTTCTCGTGAACCATTACCAGAGCAATGAATTTGCGAAGGAAAAGAAAATCTAGCTGCTATAAAACGTTTTTCTGAAATACCAGGAATCAACCCTTTGTGCCTACGTAGGCTAGGTGGTAATCTAAGACTTTAGATGTTTTAAAAGAAGTCCCGAATGCAGATTTTTGGGATATTATAGTAGAAGAGACGAATAGATAAGCATGACAAATGATAGAAAAAGAAGGGTTTTGTAAAAAAAATAAACCAAAGGAGGTTTCCTCTAAGTTCTGATGAAATAAAAGCATATGTTGCATTATGCATCTTGATGTCTCAAATGAAGAAACCAAAACTATGTATATCACTGATTTTTTAGAAATAAATGAATTCTTACATAAAATCTACTGCTTTCACATACTACTCCAAGCGCCAAAAAATTAAATCTGTTCGATATGCAAATTTTTTTTCAAATAAATCGGTACACAAAGGGTTAATACTATTTGTAACGACCTGCACCCATTTATTGTTTGGAAAACACGACTATTATTGTGGTACTGAGTGAAAAATTAACTTATGAAAGTGAATTTAGCCACAGAGTCAAACACTATTGTTATGCGAAATATATTTCAGTTGAACATAAATCATCTTATTTTATTGACAAACTGAGCTTGTCAATAAAATGAGAAGTGCCCAATTGAGTCAAAAAAAAGATTATACACACACACACACAACAATTACCATAAATATATAGAGTTATTATAAGATTATTTTCGTCGAAGTAAAATAAAGAAATGTTATTTTTATAGTTAACTATGAATGAAAAACAAATGGAAACTATGTACGTGTTGTCAAAACAAGTAGTCAGTTGTTACTTCTAGAAATAAGTTTAACGTAATCACTGAAATAAGATTTATTATTATTTTGTAATTAAACCTTTGTTAAATGTTAAAACGAAATTAAAAATCCAATAATTTTAAATTAAATTTTTCACGCATTCTCATATAAAATATCTATCAATAAAGAGAATAATTTGTTTATGACTAATCTACACATACTCGTCCATTAGTCTGAATTAATAAATGATTTAAAAATATTAAATATTGTTACAATTAAGAAGTTTAGTGAGCAAATGAAGAAGAGAGGTCAATATATTTGTAGTCATATATATATATATATATATATATATATATATATATATATATATATATATATATATAACGGAATGGAACATTAAAATATCCGATAAGTAAAAAAAAATCTTGTATAAACAATTCGCAGAGATAAATTGAAATTTATTATCAGAGCAATTAATTCACAGCTGTCATTTCAATTCCCATCGAAAGAGAAAAAAATCTTTCGGTGTATTATAAATAGACTTACAAGAATATTTTAGTATTTAACATCACTGACATAGTTCCAGAAACTTGACATTAATCACAAATATAGAGTAATCGTGTTTTGAATTACGGACTTATGGAGTGTGTGAAAAAATAAAATATATCTGTTTTGAATGAACAATCGAAACACAAACAAGCTTTTCACATTTTAATATATGCATGTTTATGTAAGTTTTGTGTTGGACAGTTTCGTTTCGAATTCCGTTCGCCAAAACGAAATATGATGAAAGCGTTGCAGACAGCGTTCATATTTATTTATGTAGTTACGTGTGCATCTACTCTGATTTATACAAAGTTTACAAGTAAACTACACGGCGTCGTTTTCAGATACTACGGCGAAGTAAGATTCGATTTATTTTATTTTACTCTTAATTTAATAACAGATATGCTAACTTGCAAGTTCAGAAAAATATTTTTACAATTATAATGAATTGTTTTCAAATAGGTTATGTTTATGTTCAGAACGAATAGAAAAGCATACATAATTCATAAGTGTTCGTATGTTACGAAATTTTTGGAACCGGTGTTGAGCTATACGTTCACTAATTGACTCTTCGCCAAGAACAAATTGATATTTCAAGCAGTTTCTGTTGCTTCACGTCCCAATTTAAAATCGCACAACAAAATCGTGCGAATTTGCTTTTTTCCAAAACTAATTTAAGAGGTTGTATCCAACAACACTAAAGAATGAAAACAATAGACATAAGCTGAACTCAGTAGTGCTAATTTCATTGTTTACAATGATGATATCACAGACTATAACAAAAGATAACGGTAACTAGAAAAATTGGCGACAAACTTATAATGATAAAAACCGCAATTATTTTTGCACCAACCTAATGACTCCATCAGAACTGAACATAACACAGTGATACTAAAAAAACTACTTGGAAAATCACTGGAGATGAAATAATGAACGATATTAAAAAAAAATAATATTAATAAAAAACGAACAAAGAAACCATTCAGTTACTAGATATGTGGATACTGAAAAGATTAAACAAACGCAACAAAATCAGAGTTACAAATGGAAATCTCAAATTATGGATAGAGTGGATCTTTTTACATAGATGATCACGAATAATAAATTTCACATATTATCAATAATAAAAATAGCGCTAGTTATCGTGCACGTTTTGTTTTTTTCCTGTGCGATGGTTTATAAAACGCAGCACTTGATTTAACGCATTAATTCCACTCTACACTGACCAAATGTATATGTAAATACGGTGCAACAATCGTAGGCCGCTTAAACGAAACGTTTATTACTCGTTTCGACTAGTGTCATAAGGTGAGGTATTACACAATACCTCACATCACCTTTCAAATAACAAGTGATGTTCGATTATCGTTCAAAATTTATTATTTTAGTTGTTTTTTTTTAAAAAAAAATACATTTTGTACAATAAACCCTGCTATAGTACGGTACTCTCATAACGCGGTTTCCATATAACTCGGAGCAAAAACTGCGACAGCCCTCCTATAACGCGGTACTCTTATAACACAGTTTCTATATAATACAACTTAATTAGCTTAACCGGTCTCCCTATAGCATGAATTTTTCTATAACACTTTTCCGGTTGAAATTAATGAGGAATCACCATTTTTCAATTTCAGTCGTCAGGGAATTCCCCTGTAAACGCAGAACCGATGTAGCATTGCTGTTTTTTTTTATCAAAACTAATAACATGGTACTCAGCGAATGCAGATTTTCATATAATGTAGAACGAATCAACCTGATTTATATGTACTTGTTTCTGAGTTTCACGTAACGCGAATTCCATATAACGCGGTACGAATTAATCGCGTTATAGGAGGGTTGACTACTTAAAAAATAAATTTCTCGTTTCTAGTCAACAATGTAAAATGACCATTGAAATTTATATACAACTGGAATGTTAATGCACTCGCACTGAAGAATACAAAAGTGTATACTTTGGAAAATAGTTAATTTTTCTTTCAAAATTTTACAATACTGCGCTGCTGTATACTATAAAATTGCATATGAACTTAGTAAAAGGACTAGGTTTTATCGAAAAGTCGGTACATGATTTTGAACTTACTATTTCTCTAAATTTAATGTAATATACAACATATAATATCGTTTTTTAATATATCATTCCGAACAATATCATACGGATAGCTTATAATAATAATAAATATTTGTGATGCCGATTGTTTTATTTTTTTCTGTATCCAATATTGTTACCGGATAAGCTGATCAATGTATATGAATGAGAAAATAAAGATAGAGATACCTTTCTGGTTGAAAATGGGTGGCTTGTTTCGTTATACTGCATTCAATAAAAATTATTTATAATAAAACGTAATAAATAATACTAACGCAGCTCAAAACACAAAACAGGATAAATAACCAAATCGGTAATAAATAAAATGTACGCCCGTTAAATATTTTTACGTATATATTGTTGAGCTTAGAACTTATCAATGACAGTACTGAATTGATTTTTAATAACAATGTAACAATTGAAGCAATGTTTGTTAATATTTCAAAGTAGGCCGCATTCGAAAAATGGAGTGAATGATTTTATGCCTTAACACATTCACTGCCTCCTCACTTTTAGAACACTCGCGAACATCCAAATTTTTTTTTATCTTTCTCGTTTCTCCCTATCTGCCTTTCGGCGTGGGAGTGGTCTCCGTCCATCAACATCCGAAATTGAAAGTACAAAAATATTGAAACATTTTTAGTATGAACGATAATACATTTAATATAAATATACGAATGATAATTCCGCGATTTTTTTATTAGCTGCACACATACCTTCCGTCGTCGGATTTGTGGACGGTTTCATGGTAAGGTACCGATATCTCAACATATCAATCAAAAAGTAAAGTATTTCACAAGAATCGATCTTACTGTTATAAAACAATAATCTGTTTATTTTTTTCGGATGTTCGTAAGTGTAGATGTCCTGTCAACAAGCAATAAAAACATCCATGGCCGTCATGAGCCACGAACAAAGAAGCAATAAGCCTCTTATAGCCTCCTTGGTCACAGAGTGATAAGTTGTGATTTCATTCTTTGAAAAAAGCCAAGTCTGTCGTAGCTTTAGCGCTCTAAACCAAATCACCTCTTTGATTTTTTTTCAATTACTTTCGATTCAAAAATTGCGCATGTATATACTTTCTTTTAGATAAATAGTAAATACAAATAAAAGAGACCAAAATAAGTTTCTTTTTCTAAAAATATTGTAAAATGTTATTTTAAGAATTTAAACGGAATGTTTAATACACTTTTTTAAACGGTTGCAATCAAATTTCTAATATTTTTTTAATAAAAACGATAAGATTTTCTCAAAAATGTTTGTTTATATTTGTATCGTTCATTTTAAATGAGTTTAGAAATGAAAACTGTCTAATGAAAACTCTAAAAAATATTGCGAAAAAAATTGTTGTTTACGCAGGATTCCTAATTATTCAAACTGTTAAAAAGTATTTTAGAAGATTTTGTAATATGCTAAAAGATAAAGAACTTTATAAAAAAAAATCAAGATCACTGAAGAACTTGTCCAAATTACCTGAATCAATAGGCGAAATGTATCATTCAAATGTCAAACTCTAGACCCAATAAAAATTCGAATAAATTTTATTTAAATTTTCACCTTAACATAAACTAAAGAAATCTTTGACAACGAAAACAAAACAGTTATTAAACTCAATAAGCCAATCACCTAACTTTGGACTACTCAACTGATTTTCAGTTGTTTTTATTCCAACAAAAACTCATTTATTTAATTAAACAAAAAAATAGATTACTTTTTATTTCAAAAACTTACAACTTTTTCAATAACATATTTATTAATTTAATTACATTAATGTATTGATTTGTTTTAAAATTTGTTTTGTAATGTATTGTTTTTTTAAATACATTCATTTGACTAAAACTTGAATAAAGTTAAATCGACAATTCTTATTAAGAGTTCAAAAATCAACAATAAAAGAAATGAGTTGCTATTAGCAATATCAATAAATAAATAAATATATATATATATATATATTTTCAATACTGATTATTTAATATATTAGACTTACAGTGAACGAGCTTTACCAATTTGTGAAAAAAAAGGATCTGTATGTAGTGTACTACATAAAAGATATTGGTCGACACCACTTATTACACGATTTTGTCGTTGTGCATCTGGATTCGATTGTCCTTGGACATGGTCAGAACTCCCAGATAACCAGAGCATGAGTCTTGATAATTACTCTCAACTCAAAGTAAGTATTTTTTGCTCGAATAGAAATGCAAATATGTTTATATGTTATATATATATATATGTAAATATGTTGACAAAGGTATTTTCTAAATAGTTCTGTGAACCAGTAACACGAATGAAAGAATGTCAAGAAAAACAGCCAGCGATTTTTGTTCATTCGTATAAGATGCACGAACACTTTCTGAACCATCCTCCAGAAATATATGCAACTTGTTACTGCCCACCACCGAATTACTGGCGTCAGTCGTCGAAAATTAAAAGATTTTCGAGACATAATTCGACTGTACAGGTCACAAACATTTATCAATGTAACCGTTTGAATCGCTGTTCGTCGGGTGAATTTTGTGGTAACGCAAGAACCGATTTCAACTTTATTTATTACCGGTAATATCGTCCGATACAAAAATTTAGCACCGATGTGTTCGTAAATGAAAGATAAAAATGGAATATAAAATTTTTTGTCTTAAATTATAGATGTTCCTGTCCAAGAGGGCATTTGTGTATTTATACTGACAAAAGAATATTCAATGTAGAAGAACTTTTGTATACAGGTCCTGCTTATCGAGCTACATGTTATGCAAATAAAGTGAATTACGGTGATGATTACGATTACTAATCTTATTTAATAAAGTAATCGTTTCGTGCAAACACAAAAATTAGTACTCCCGAGGGCATATAAAATAGTAAAACGATATCATATTGCACATGTTCTGTAATTTATAGTATAATAAATATGTCTTAGAAGAATATTTTAAATAAATTGTAAATTAATAAATTTATACTGATATAAAGAATGTTGATATTTATAATTTCTATTATTTTGTTATTTTCATTGATTATTTAAATCAAAAATAAAGCGATGTATGTAACTGTTCACATGCCAACCATTGCAACAAACATCAAATTGTCTATCATCACTGATAATTCAACAATACAATAACTGTTTGACAAGATTGATAATTAGAGAAGAAAAATAGACTTTATACAACAAAGTAATTAAAACAATAAGAAAATGACAATGGTTGGAGATGGAGTAAACTCTTACATCAATACGGAGACCTGAAAACATTATTTTATACATATATGGAGGATGTGACAGATGTATTTTTTTATAAACATCTAGTTAAAAGATAAACTGTTATTACATAGTATGATCAACTGTATCGTTTAAGGAACACACTTATACTCGTTCATGTCATTATTACTGATCGAAATATGTGAATGTGCAACAATATAGTGTGTGTATATATATATATATATATTACTAGAATTTTAAATATAAATATAGCAAATTACAGATGTTTTGTAAAAATTGACCTACTAATTTCTTCTTTTTACTTTACGTACAGCATTTTTGTTGAAACTAAATTCTTTGAAATGAATTTACAGCGACGTATGAGTATCTTATTTAAATACGATTGTTTATCATTTTCATACAAAATTACAATATCCATGGTAAGACAAAAACAGTAAAATTGGTATTTTGTATCAAGACAACATTCACAGTGCAAGTTATCAAAGTATATATTTAATATCTAGCAGTTTGATATACTTTAGTTAAAGAAATTAATTGAATAAAAATATTCTAACCTGTACCGATTGAGCAGCAATACCATTACAGATAGGAATAAGTTCTTTTTGGAAATTGTCAGGCCAGAGAACACGCGACGCCAACCCATGCCTTAAAGCTTCAGCTGCAGTTATCGTATGCCCTGCTAAAAGCAATTCGTTTGTCTGAAAAGAAAATACAATTTAAATTATTAAATAACGAACATAAAAAATACTTTTTATTTTAATATTATTGTTGTACATTACACTTTTTCATTAAACATTAATAACTTACAACAGCATGTGAGGTGACATGAGACAGCGTCGTCATTGCAGCAGCTTCCGGAATACATCCGAGTTTTCCATACGGCATACTAAACGTAGCACGATCGCTGACGAGAACGAGATCACAGAACGGTAATAACGCTACACCGAGTCCACTAGCAGCACCTTGTACGCCTGCAACTAACGGATACGGGAACCCTGATACCGCATGAACCAGCTCTCTGAAAGAACGTCCGATAACATGTTTCATATTAAAAATATAAACTTTATTAACCGATTAGATTATTTTTTTAACATAAAATATATTTTCTTTTTACCTGATCGAGTCGATCATTTCTTTAGCAGCTTTTTTACGTTCATCCAAACTAGGACGGATTAGAAATGAATAATCGATACCTCTGCAAAATATGTTGCCCGTCGACGTGAGTAAAACCGTACGACACGATTCGTCTTTTCCGAGCGTATTCAAAGCGTCGCTCAACTCTCGCATCGCCTATATAAATAAAGAATTCACCGATTAAATTTTAGTCGGACGTTACTAAATCGAATATATAAAGAAGCATTGAAAACGTTTCTTCAACAAAAATGGGACCAATCAGCATAGCCGTAACGAAAAAACTTGTACATTCTAAGGCTAATCGATTAAAACCAGTTCTGAAATCTAAAGGATATTCTGCAAAGTATTAGCTTCCATCGTTCTAACTCTTTTTCAATGCCGAATACTTTTGTGCATATAAATACGGCATGTTGAATTGAAAACACACATTTTTTCAACATATTATATATATATATATTACGATTTGAAAAATATTATATTTTGAAATACAGTAAAAAACGATATCAAACATATTTTTAAACTATTTCTTCTCTACAGTGAACTTAATTTATTACATAAAACACACTGAGTGAAGAGTGGCTGGATACTTTTGTGACTGACTGTATGTTATATTAAATTTCAGTAAAAATGTCAAACAACAATGAAATTTAAAAAGAAAAAAAAACACTTTACAATCATATATAAACAATATGTTCAATGTCCGACAACAACAGTGAGATGTGAGGATGGTATATGAATGGGTTCTGAATGTTTTATTGTAAAACACTAACCTGTATGCTTAAGAAATGTCCACTCTTTGAAACGGTCGGCGTTAAAATGATTTGCACGAGGCGATCGAAACGCCGCAGGCTTATCTCTTCATACTTCTTCGAGTCGACGTTCTGTCGTCCGCTTGTTTTCTGTTTACTACTTCCCGTTTTACTTTTTTGAATGTCCTCGTCGACGGCGATTTGTACTTGTGATTCTACATTGTCCGCACTTTTTACATTTTCATCCGTTTTTTCGATTTTCGTTTGTTTTCCTTCGTCGAAAACGGAGGCTTCGTCGAGTTTTCGCTTTCTCGTCAAAGTCCTCTCTTTCAACGCGGTCATTCTTCCGGTTGATTTTCGTGAACTGCCGTTTTCACTTGCCTCTGTGACGAACACTTCGTTTTCATCGGACGTCGCGCCTTTTTTCTTCCCGCTCAAAGTCTTTCGTTCGCTTCGACTCGCGCTCGCCGAGACTCCGCGACGTCGCTCGCTCGAAGATTCGCTAGTTTGCTCCGAGTCGTTTTCGTTTGCGTCAGACTTCGCTTCCGATTCGTTCGGCACGGTCTTGCGATCTGGATCTGTTGCGCTCAAGCGCCTCGGGCTCGTGCATCCGCTCGAAAACGAACTCGAACTCGAATGGCGGCGGATTATTCTCGACGCTTCGGCCCTCGGCGGAAACATCAAACCGGGCGACGCGGGCGGCGTGTGAACGGACCCGTGCACAGAGTCCCTCGATCTCTTACGCAGCGGCACGTTGTTCGACGTGGCAGATGTGCTCGGACTCTCCTTTTTCCTCAGTACTTTCGGACTTCTTCCCGACTTGTTCGGCGTGGTGCTGAGCACAGTCATGACGGCCCTCTTCTTTTTACTCATCTCCCGTTCGAATTTATCGATCGATATGACACGCTGTCGGTCTTTTATCGTAGACGAATCACCGTCGCGTTCGATCGAATACAGCATGTTCAAGGCCCCTTCGTCCATCAGCAATCGATCGATTTCGCTCATCTTTTTCGGTCTCTTCTTGCCCAAATTCGCGGCCAAAACAGACACGCGAGATCCTTTCGAAATCGCGAACTTTTTGACAAACTTCCTGCCATGTAAACGTTTTATAAGTTTCCTCTTGGCGTTTTTAAAACTCTCTCGCGACAACAGAGGCCTCTTCGGAATCGGCCTGCGGACAACATCTTGTGCGTCGACTGCACCGGACGTTTCTTCCTCTGTATCGTTCTTCTTTGTACTTTTCTTTTGGATAATATTTCTGACTGGTTGCGGTTCGTCTGGATCCCAGATTACTTTTCGCTTAATAACACGAGCCCTTTTGCTCGTCAGTACAAAAGGTCTGTCGGAAAGATTTTCTTTTCGAAGTATAACTTTATTTCCTTTTATGAATTTTTCTTTTTTCGATTCTATACTTATTTTTTCTTGTCTTTTTTCAATTTCTGTTTTGTCGTTCTGCTCGTCTTCGACTTCGTCTACGATTTTCACCTCTTCGTCCACGTTTTTCGAAAGTTCGGATGTCTCGGTCTCTTCAGAGTTTGTTTCGGTCTCGCAGGCTTGCATCTCTATATCTAAAATTTCCTTCGGTATGATAATATTCTCTGGTTCAATCTCATCCTTGTCCGCCTTTTTGCCGTACGTTTTGAACACGCGTGGCGGCACGAGCGGCTCGTACTTGGGCAACTCGGAAGGTCTACTATTTTCGTCGAAAGCGAACGGATCGTTAGGATCGACGACAAAGTTCTCTACGGGTTTTTTCGGCGGTTTCGGATGTTTGCGCGGTCTTCCACGCGGCCTCTTGATCACGATCGGCTGCTCTTTCTTCGATCGTTTTCCACATGGAAGTTCGCTCAATTGCTTCAGTGCGAGACGACGTATCGTCTCGTTGTCGAGGTCGGGGGGCGCAGGGATTCCTTCGTTTGATCTTTTTCTCGTGACGTCAGCGGGCTCGAGTACCGGAGGTGTATCGCTCACAGTCCTCTTCTGAGAAACCGTCGTGTCCTCCGCTGTTAGGACCGGCGGCGAACTGTTCTCTGGTCTCCGCAAATCGGACATTTTTATACTGACATTCCCTTCGAGTATCGCGAGTAATTCCTGATCGGTCACCGTAGGCTTCTTTTCTTTTTTCAATATCATTTTCGTCGACTTTCGACCCAACATTATGTTCTTTTTTGTACTTTTAACGACACCGCCGTCAAGGGATCTCAGTCGCTCCGCGATGCCCTTGTCCTGAGTTTGTCTCGCCAGTGACTTGCGGGGCGGCTGTGGGGCCTCTTTTTTATCCTTCGTTTTCGAGTCGGCCTCGTTCAAGGCAGGATCGAGATTCTTTATTTCTTCCGGCGACAATATCTTTTTGGCGAGATTATGAAACAGCTTTTTTACAAAGAACACATCGCCCGTGTTCGGAACATCCGGCTGTTCGACTGTATTTTTCGCGATTATTTCACGTGCGATTTCATCCTTCGAACATATCTGGCTCGTTAAATATCGGTATGGCACCTTGACGCCGAGGCGCGGTTTCGGAGGCGTGCGCCCGTTACAAACGAGATCCTCTTGCGGATTTTCGAGCGTACGTCCCATTAAATGACACGGGATCGGAACGCCGTCCGACGTCGAAGGTCTCGTTTGTTTATTTCCGGCGGCGGCCGACGACGTTTCCTTTGCGACCGCGAGCCTGTGTTTGTCGACAGCGTCGGACTCCTCGATCTCATAATCGTCACTGATCGAAATGAGCGTCACCGGCACGGTGTCGCCTTCGGACTGATGCGTTTCTGGATCGATGACCGTCAGATCGGTCAATATTTCGAACGTCTGCGACTCGTCGAGTACGACTTCTTTCAATGAAATCGTATTGTCGTTGTTATTGATCGTTTTCTCTGATTCGTTCTCCTTCTGCTCCGTCTCCTGAATCTCTTTTGTGATATCGTCGAGCGTGAGTTTCTTCTGCGAGCCGGCACGAAACGCGTCCGCTTCGTAGCCGCCGTCGTTCATGTCGACTTGATTTAAGGTCCCCTTGCTTCCAGAAACGACGAACGGAAGTGTGACGACATTCTCGCCCGTCAACTCGACTATGCTATTACTTTTATCGTGAATCGAATCTTGTGTGTCTTCGAGCTGTAGAACGATTTCTACATCGTACGTCTCCGACGCATCTGAATGTTTGACCGCCATCGGCGAACCGTCATCGTTTTCATAATGATCGTCGAACGTCCAGTCCGACACTATCGTCTCCGCAATGTTCGGAATCGAGTTGACTGCTTTTGTTTCTTTTCTCGCTTCGCTCGGTTGTTTCGTTTTCGCCTTCGATCGATTGTCGTCGAACGATGTCTCCAGCACACTGGCCACTAAATGCTTAATAGTTTGTTTACTTGTACTCTTCGGGACATCGATGTTACCGTTCGAAACTTCCTCCTTTTTCATTCTTTCGTTGACAGTAAGCGAACGCTCGTTATCAATTAATGTAAGAACGGGATTCTGTAAAGTCGTGTCATCCTTTTCTACTTTCGTGTCCAAAACTATTTTGCACACAGAAACTTCATTTTTATCGACTCGATCGATTTTGTCGACGCGCCGGGCTGTGTCATCCGAACTCCCATCGACATTTTCGACACGAATCGACGTTTTCTTTTCAACTGTACTTTCATCTGATTGATCTGTTGTTTCAGATGCAGGTATCGATTTACGTTCGGTGTCGACGTTTGTACATGCATCTGTTTGTAATGCATCTTTTGCATCCGTTTCTATCAGCTCGTCGCGTGCACATAATTTAGTTAAAACATCGGTGATCTGGTTTGTGTACACATATTCTGTCGACGTGATGTCCGTATCTTCAGGCATTCGTGCTATTACATGTGTCTCAGTCACGCCCGAATCTGTTGTTTGTATAAGAAAAATACCTTCAGAATTTTCAGGTAGAGTAAGCGCTGAAGAATCTAATAAAATCGGAGATCCGTCCGTTACTATTATTGGCTGATCTATTTTGGATACACTGACACTCTCGATTTTTATATCGGAATTGGCAAGATTTTCCTGCTGAGGGGACTCTTCAGTCATTTTCGAAATATCAATCTTATCAACGGTATCATCTTTCGAAACAACAACGTCTGAAGTGCTAATAGCAGACGATTCGGTATCTACAGTGTCGATTAATGAAACATTATCAGGTGCATCACAACTGGTCTCGTTTATGATCAAGCCTTCGGTATTGATGTCATCGTCATCGTGTTTTGAAACTTCTTCATCGTCTCCAATCGTCGAAATTTCAGTAGAAACGTTCAAATCGGAAATCGATACATCATTACTTTTTACTGACGAAATTTCCACGACATCACTTTCTGCCGACGATTCAACAGTAATACTTTCGTCAGTTGCAGGCACTTCCACCGTGACATCATTTAATGCAGAATTTTCAGTGTCATCATCGGTTTTCGCAAGTGTTTCGCTTACATCATTTGACGTTGAAGGCCGAAACGTGATTTTATCATCCGCCGTTGAATTTGTGCCGGTGGTATCTCTGTTTTCATCTTCATCACTAGCTATTACAAGTTTTAAATCGTCGTTACTTACAGATACAGGATTAACAGGGATGCTCTCATTTTCTGCTGAAATTTTCTCATTACCTTCGGGAGTAGCTGCCGTTTTCTTCGATGCTTCACCTGTATCGTTCTCGAGCTCTGGTACTGGAACCACGTCGGACGATATTGTCTTTTCAGGTAACGATGAATTATTATCGGATGTTATACTTTCGTCGGGTACCGTATTCGAAGCTTTGTCAGTCGTTGTATCGACAATTGTCTCCTTTTCAATATCCATTATAACCAAAACCACGATACTTCCACAGCAAACAAAAATTATATGTTCATATGTTAACTATACGATAACAAAAATATATTCCACATACATAACCATAAATACAATCGTCACGTGTACATTGTTCGATAGTTATTTAAGTTCAGACACGATCAACAGTCTTAACAGATAATTATAATAATCCAATTCGAAATGCTAAATAAGCATCAAAAGAACACATACTTGTTATATTGAAACCGTGTCTTACCGAAACACAGCGAGTAATTTTTAACACAAAACTGTTTAGAATTTTATTAATATTTTTAAATTAAATACATTTACGAACGAGCACAACTTTATAAAATCACATTTGACAAGCACTTTAACCATTAAATTTCATCAATTCCGTATTTACACTTGTTTACGACTGCAAATAGCGGTTTCCAACATATCGGCAGATAAAGTGGTTTCGTTATATTTCAATATAAGAATAAACACTAAATATTAAGTACAATAGTAATTTTACAAAAGTAAAAATATATACATTTTACTTTTAAAGGACATGTGAATACAATGAAAGAAATTTAAAAGAAACTTACATTTATTTTAAACTGCACTTTGTTTAAAATACATCTTATTTTTAAATGTAAACTAAATTGCATTAATACTACTAATAACAAAATTACTGCAGTAAATTTAAGATACACGCAATTTCGAACCGTCCCAAAAATAATATTTACATGTCTACATAAATTAATGAAAAGTATATATTGTTTTATGAACTAAATAAGCAAATGAAAATGTTTATCCAGATCTAAAAGAACTTTTTCTTATTTTTTCTCCATTAAGGTGTTTTTTTTTTAAAATGAAAAAAATCATAAATTAATATTTAAGATAAGCTTATCATTTATCTACGTTTATCATTTATTATTTATATTTATTATCATACTGTCAACAACATTTAGTTTTTTTGCAAATAGTTTTGCTTGACGATTTATTTTTTGAGCGGAATATAAAGAGGAAAATAGGTTATTCATTCCTTTTTGAATTTAACATAAGTAAGTATCTTGATTGTGTACCGTTTATATAGAAATATTTTTTTAAAGAGAATGTATTAATGTAAGCAGGAAATAAAATATAGCAATTACTATCTTAAACTAGGTACATTAGATATGGACCTTTCTCCTGATTTGATAACAACGTTAAAAAATGGAATACTGGTCGTTAAATTTAATCGTCCGCATAGTAAAAATGCAATTTCGTCAGAAATGTATTTGAATTTAGAAAAAATCTTAACCAATGCGGCCAAAAATGATGCAGTCATATTAACTGTTTTTACGGGAGCCGGTAATTTTTATTCGAGCGGTAATGATCTCATGAAAGGTATGACGGTTTCAAATGAAAGTTTTCAAGACACTGTAAAGAAGTCTGTAGAAACTATAAGGTACGTAAAATATATGAAATTAAAAGTTATCAGTCATGACATTAATTAGAATTGACGTTATAGGAAGTTGGTAGCGGCATTTATAAATTTTCCAAAATTATTAATTGCTGTTGTTAACGGACCCGCAGTAGGATTTGCTGCCACGACATTAGCTTTGTTCGATATCGTGTATGCATCGGATAAAGCGTATTTTTGGACACCGTTCACGAAATTAGGACTGTGTGCAGAAGGTTGTTCGTCGTATACTTTTCCAAAAATATTAGGTAAAAGTAAGGTAAAAACTTTATTTATACGTGTATATGTATTTGAAACGAAGTTTATTTTTTAAGTCAATTTTCAGGCATCTGAAATGCTTTATTTAAATCATAAAATGTCAGCGAAAGAAGCACTTCAGTGTGGTTTTGTATCGGAAATATTTCCACATGAAGATATGGATAAATTAGTTTGGCCTAGAATTGAAGAATTTGCTAAACTTTTTCATGGATCAATAAGGACGTCAAAAAGTCTCGTAAGACAAAATGAACAAAAAACTTTAATCACAGTGAACGATAGAGAATGTTTATCGTTGCAACACAGGTTGCAATCTGATGAATTTATGGAAGGAGTGATATCGTATATTTCTAAAAAAAGTAAACTGTAGATTTCAAAAATACACTTGTAAATAAAATAAAAAAATTAGTATCAAAATGCTCATTTATGAAATATGGTAAATAATGAATTCACGTGAATTAATTTTAGCTTGTGTTTATTTTTTTGACAAAAGAGAAAATAAATATTTTAATATTTATAGGTATTCACCATTTAATTGCACGAATTTTCACTTTCACCAAAGTATCTGCAGTTGGTTCTTATTGATGTTAATGTGTTAATAAAATTGTAACTGGGTATACTAAAAACTTACTGAAGTTTCTATTATCAATGAACTCTCTAACAGTAATAAATATTTTAATAAATGTATACTTTTTCATTCACGAAAATTAATTGATCTTATTTTCTTATTTATTATATTCTTAGAAATCTTTTTGTTGTAATTATTTTTTTAAATTAGAATTCAGTTTTAAATTTAATGGAAAGTTTCAATTTGTGTTCAACATTTTCAATTTATTTTTTTTAACTAATACAAGTAAAGTAAATTTGTTCTCCATTTAGAAAAAAATATCAGAAATGATTCCATCCTTCTATTTGTAAGTTATAAAGCTGATAATTCACAATAAAAACAAATAAAAATATGAATATATTTGTTTTTGGGAAAAAACTAACAATTGAAGTGATTTTTTATATATAATTTTTGTTTATGATCAAATAATGGAAGCAATATATTTTCTGTATAAAAATATATTTTGAGCAATGAACATTCCTGATATTAAGGCATATATTTTTATATTGTAATTTTATAGTAATAAATAAAAAAAATGTAGCTGAAAGTTGAGTTTAAAATTATTTTAAAAACTGATTTATGTTTACACATACATTAAAATTACTTAAAATAATCCTCTGAGATAATTAACACAGACACTTATTTCTAAAGATAAAAGTTATTTCACCAGTCACTTCTCCTATGCAAAGATCTTTTATTAAATCTACATTAAAAGGCACACTGTGATGTTCCCATCGCATTAATTGGTTCATTGTTATGTCCTGCTTCTCAATTGTTTTTGTACCAAGTTGACAATCTCTAGCATCTTTTACATCATTTTTATTTTCAGAAGTTTGTTCATGAAAAGATTTACTACAATCACAGTTAAGCAACTCATGTGTTAAACATGTATTGATATTTTCTCTCAGTGATAATAATGACTTCAGTTCTTCTTTTGAAAATTTAATTGAATCTTTGCTTTCAAAATCAACCACCACATTACTCAATCCTGTTTTTGAAATTTGACGTTGAAATATTTTTTCTTCTATTGTTCCTGTTAAGTAGACCATATTCAATATTATAGTCAATATAGTTTTTTACAAATAATTAAGAGTATAATGGGATAAAATACACTATACTATTTAAATATATCAATAAATCTAAAAATATATTAATATACATATACATTTTTAATTTTATTTTTTGTAGAGCACATTTACAAACATACATATGTATGTATGTGTATTATATATATATACTTGTAGTTATATTCTAGTTTCTAAATATACATATAAATTAAACAGTACAATTGTTTACCTGTTGTTAGTAATCTATATAAATAAACAGACTTCTTTTGGCCATCTCTCCAAATTCTTGACATTGCTTGTAAATCAGTTGCAGGGTTCCAATCACTATCATAAAGTATTAATCGTGAAGCACCAGTTAAATTAAGACCAACGCCACCAGCTTTAGCACTCAACAAAAATACGAATGTTTTAGACTGTGGTTCATTGAATTTGTTTACAATATGTAACCTCTGGCTCGTTGGTGTATGGCCATCTAGACGACAATACTTGTATTTCCTATGATCGCATAATTCAGCTAACATATTAAGTGTCTGTGTGAAATTTGAAACAATGACAATTCTTTCATTTGTAAATGTAAGTGAATTTAAAATGCCATCTATAATTTTTAATTTTATAGAATCTTCAATGATGACATTATCTTCTTTAGGTAAAAATCCATGTAAATGTTTTAATAAATTTGAATAATTTTCATCAGTCTCATTCAAGTCCTTTAAAAGTAAAGGATGGTTACAAATTTTTTTTAAAGCCATTATTACTGCTAAGCAACTTATATTTTCATCAATATCTTTTCGATTTTCCCAAAAATCAATTGCACATCTGTATAATTCATTTTGTAAATTGGACATTTTACAGAATATGACGACTTCTTGCTTGGTTGGTAAATATTTATCGATGATTTTTTGTGTACGACGTAAAATAAAACTACTCGTTTTTTCATTTAATTCGAGAGCACGTTTTTCACCGAAATGTTTTGTCTCATCGTCAACATCAGGGGCTTGAGAAGCAACAATAGGGATTTCATAATATTGATGATATTCGGCCGCGTTACCTAAGATTATCGGATCGATGAAACTCACGAGAGAGTAGAACTCTTGAAGATCGTTTTGGATAGGTGTACCGGTCAATATCAATCTTCGTTTACAATCAATTTGATTCAGTAAAGCTGTTGCTTTGATGTTACTATTCTTTAACCGATGGCCTTCATCACAGACAATCATATCGAAATCAATACTTTTTACATCATCATAATGTCTTATCATCATTTCATAAGATATTATCATAACAGGAATATTAATGGAATTAATGAAATCTTTGGGTTTATTTTTTGAATCTACAGTAAATATTTTGATACGCTCTCGAGTCAACCACTGGTAAATTTCTTTCTGCCAATTCATTACAAGACTACTAGGTGTTACTATTAATGTTTTCTTTAAAACAGGAATTCCACCGTATGGGCCTTGTTTAAGAAGAGTCCTAGAAAATATATTTAAATATAATTATTATACATGTATATACACAGTTGAATAAATAAAAGGAGACAACATATATACATACAATATTAATGTACCTAAATTATAAAATATTAAATTACAATCTATGAAATACAAAATTTAGAGATACAAGTATTATGTGCACATTCCATAAAACTTTTTAGTTAATAATATTTTTTAAATATTCTATTTATTAATTTTGTTATTTGGAATTGCATTTTTTTGTGCAAGATATTTTAAGATATGTACAAGATAACATACATATCCATTTTAAGTTATTGTTACTAAATATTCATATCCTTGACTATATCAATTGACTACATTAAAAAAATATTTTTTTTATATACCATATAAGAGCTATGCACTGAATTGTTTTTCCAAGTCCCATTTCATCAGCCAATATTGCACCATAGCATGATCTATGAAATCCAAGAATACAGCGATATAAAAATATAACCCCTTCTATTTGATGCGGGCGTAAAACTCGAGTCAAAAATGGTTCGATAGTTACGATAACAACAGGCAGATTATTCACATTATGCCTCCACTAAAAATATTCTTTTATTTGACTTACTTTCATAATAGATAATAAGATATTTATTTTGGAAAATAAATAAATTTAGAGCCATCATGTTTCTAACAAAATTACTTCAGATGTTTTTAATAGTTGGCATTTATTTAGAATTTGAAATGATTATTTTTCCAAACCATAACACGTTACACAAGTTTAGATCTGAAACTGTTGTTAACTACTAGTTATAGTAAGTCGATGATTATTAAATAATTATTAACTTTCAAGAGTGAAGCATATATGAAAAAGATCAATTTCAGCATAGCCATTATTTAAGTACATTATTTACAATTTTTATACATATATATATATATATAATGTATTTTTTCAAAATTATTCACTACAAAATTTTAATTTAAATATATTATATACAGAATGTACATATTACAAATTCATTAAATACAACAAATTGATTACTGATTATATATTTAAATAAATAAAAATTAATTCAATAGATCATTAATACACATTAAAGGTAAATGTCAATAATATTACTTTATTTTATGAAACAATACCCGGTGTTCATGAGGCGGGCTCGGAAGAATCACAGATTTATCATAATTTTCATTCACAATTTTTCGTTTTGCTGATGAAACCATATTCCATGATCGTTTTCCAGGCGGTACTTTCCGTTTTACACTTTTAGAACTTAAATTTTCTGATGGCACAGTTTTTTTGGGAATATTTTGGAGATTGTTCAAATTTTTTTGCTCCTCGATAATTTGTACTTCTTTAGAACCAATACTAAAAAACTTTTATTTTGAATACATACACACACACACATACATATATACACACACACACACACATATATTATTTAAAAACACAGATCATTTTATATTTGTACATTTTAATGTCATTTTTTTTTATTTTTATTAAAATATTAAATATTTGATTTCATTCAATTTGATTTGTATGTTGACAGATAATGATTTGTAATTTATTTCAAACCTGTGTATCTGGATTTGTCTATCGACAATTTCAGGTGAATACTTTGAGTATCTAACTGATGATGTTGATAGACAAAACCAATAGTGGAAGAAAAAAATTGAAATAGTGACCTCAAAGACAAGAAACAATTTCAAATAATGATTTATTTACACTTACCTTAAAATCATACCATCTTCAAAAACATTCGACTTCAAATTAGTTGCTTTACCCAAAATATGACCATCTTCGCTTTTTAACACAGCTGAATAACCACTGACTTCAAGAACACCATCTCCTTCCCAAGTTTTATGTTTTCTTGTAGACTTTTTACCCCAAACAACTGTATATGTTTTCTTTTCTGAAATGTCTATACTGACTTCATCTTTATGTACAACTGCATTATTAGGAATCGAATCATTTGATACATCATTTTTGATAGAAAGTGTATCATCTGTACTATTATGTTTTTTGGATAACAGATCTAAAATCGATGATGTATTTCTTACAGCAATTTGTGTTGTTGATTCCGATATGTGTGAATTTGGCAAATTGTTCTCATTTTGACTCGCCAGAGTTTGATTTTCATTATAAAGTACAATATTTCGTTGCCGAATGGACGGTGCAGCAGATCGCCTCATTTATGTGAATTGTATATAAAAACGAATTACTAGTTTTATATTTATTTAATACCTAAAAGAACACCATCTATTAATTTCATATAAATAAGAAATGAAACAAAACAACTTCTAATGATAACAAAATAGTCATGGCACACTATAACAATTATTGAAAATCATATTATAAATATAACATTATGAAAAATCCTCTCAGTGCTAATTAATTAAATTTAAATTAAATCATTTAGAATAAATAACCTATTATATTTTGATGATAGTTAATTTATAAATTTGCCGCCAATAGCGAACTGTTAATTTTTTAGCGTTATGATGTAACCCTTTCGAGCCAACTTTGTTTTTGTAATTAATTTTTGTTTATTAGTTTTATGAGACCCTAAATAAGCACATATATTAATACTATTTTTGTCAACTGGAAGTAGTTTTTTTTGGCAGTGGAATGAAAATGTCCCAATAGTACTTGAATGTATCAAGTTTTAGAATAATTTTATTTTAACAGTATTTTACTAACATGCATATTGTAACAATGAAAGAGATGCGAAAAGAAAAAGCAAAACATATGTTACTTTTAATTGTAAATTATAATTTATGTATAATAAAATGTATATTAAAGAAAAAACACTTTATTTTATGAATTAGGTATGCATTATGCATGAAAACAATTTGGCATCAGACAACTTTGGTCATTCTTTAAAATCCTGAAATTATCCCAAATCAATGCAATTTTAATGTCAAAAAATATATTAGGCGACGAGAAAAATTCTTGGTACATTTATATTCCCACAGAACCGAAAGAATTAAAAAATATTTTTTTTAGTTAGCAGGTGAACGGTCAGCAGCTGTATCTGAAAAAATGTTACTTTCATTAAATATGAACGAGCCTTAAGTACAAAGGATATTACCTCAACGTGTTTTATTTTATTTTATTAATGATTTATTATTGACAAAGTTAACATTGTTTTCTCAATTGTTAGTAGTTAATTGAATGTTATTACAGGAATGAATTTTATGTAAGCGAATATTATATCGCAAGTACTTAATTTTTGTTTAGTTTGCTCATATTTTTCAGTGTTAATTGCAATGTTAACCCAAATAAAATGTTTACCTGAAAAAAATATTCCCGAAAAACGGTTATTTTTGTATTAAACTTAAATCATAATCAGAAACACTTTAATTTACAGTCTTTAAAACTAATATATTTAAACATATTTACTTTCGATATACGAAAAAATATATATTTTTTTGTTTCAAGTTTAAAAAATCCTTTTAATTATATCACTGTTTTAGGTATTCATATATACGAATATATTATAAGTTTAGTAAATATGCCTAAAATGGAATCGTCATTTCTGGAGAGTATATTGAAGAAAGAAGTTTCAGTCACAGATGTATGTAAATGGCTCATGGGTGAACAGATTGAGGTACGGAAACATTGGTTTAATTTAAATTATAACTTATGTACATATAATTTGCTTGATTAGGATAAATCAGTCAGGTGGTAGAGGTTTGTCTGAAAACAAAACTATTACCTATTCCATATTTTCCATTTTAGATGCATCGAAGGCAGATTCAAAAAGGAATGTCTTTAGAGTATAAGATGTTCATTTATTTTAAATCCTTATACCGCTTGTAGAAATTAAATATTTACCCATATCTTTTCAAAAATGTTTTTCTTTAATTGCATACTTATTATACTGTGTATGTATGTTAGTGTAACAAAACTTGGAATAAATTCCTTTCACTCAATGTTTGAAAAATCAAGCTAGTGTTCCAAGCTGTATTCTTTTCATTAATGTGGGCCATTATGGTTATTTTAGCATTTTATATTATTCAAAGCATAATTAAACTTTCATACGAAGTAAATTAATTACTTGGCTTATTTCATTTTTTTGTACTCTGTGCTAACTTATTTATATTTTGTATTTTTTCAGGAAACCGTATTAAAAAAAATATTAAGCTATGACTGTAGTCAAATAGAATTCATTTTTTATTTTCTTAATCATCTAAGGGAAGTAACTACAAGGTATACTCTTTTGTTTTATGTAATATTTAAAAAGTTCATATGATTATACAGTTAAACAATGTTGAGTAAATATAAAGCATGTATTATAATTTTATTTACTCTTTCTACTACCAAATTTATATATATATACACACACGATATGATTTATATTTTATTTTTTAATGTTTTTATAACCACATTGAAATTGATAACATTATTTTAGTGCTCGAATACATCAGAAACAGATTTCAACAAGTACAATTAAACCTTCATATGATAGTAATTTGGATGTAAAATTTACTAAAGAATTAAAATTTTCACAAACTAAGCAAGATTCTGAAAAATATTCAGAAGATTCATCTGGTAATGTTGGTAAAAGTATATTAGAAAGAAAAAAATGTCAAGATCGTATAGCGATAAACGATACTGATAAAGCAGATAGTTCTTTAAATGAATGTAATCAGTTACTAACTGCAGCAGAACAGAGTGTAGATAGTGAGATATCTGATCGTTTGACTTCACATTGCTCGACTCCCAAATCGAACGAGAAAGTAAATGTGAAACTGCCAGCGAATAATTTTACAAAATACGAACATTTAGAGTGTAAAATATCTCCAGTTAGAAACAGCGTCGAATCAGGTTATGATACTAATTTTCCTAAATTTTTTAAGTATAAACTTCACGCAAAAGAAAATGTGAATTTTAAAGAACAGTGTCAGTATTTGAAAAATGAAACTAAATCAGATAATACAGTAATGCATTCATCATCTTTTACTTCAAGAAATATTACAAATGTTTCTATACAGAATAGAAAAATTTCACGTTTTTCAGATGGTGTAAGATTTGGAAGTCCACGTTTGTCTACAGGTTTTTGCTTAGGAGACTATTTACCTCAGAAAAATTTCAGTGTTGAAAAAATAAATTCTTCGACACCTGAAACAAGTGATAATGACGAGGTAAAGTACAAGGATCATAGAAAAAGGGTACGTAGTAGACGTATTAATCCGACGCAGTTAAATTTCGAAAGTATGTCCAGCAAAAACTTGAATTCAAATGTCGATTCCCACGGTTTTAACCACAGCTACAGAATGCTTGAATCACAACCGGTTTTTAAGTTTGAAAATATAAAAAGTAATTCAAACGGATTGACTAATGACAGAAATATGCTTCGAGAAGAATGTTTAAAAATACAAACGAGCCAATTTCAGTCAGAAGTGAAAATAAATATTCCAAAAACTAATGTAGAAGTGGAAATTACTGAATATCCAAGTTTAAAATCAGTGACTAATAAAGAAGTTTTAGACTTGTACGCTGATTTATACATTTTAATGTTAAATAAAAATTTTATTGTTAATATTTTCAATGAATTATACTTCATTATTAGCTTATTGTTGATACGCAAGTCAGAGAGCGGTGCGTTAAGCGATAGAATAGATGCTCGAGACGTATCAAAAAATGTATATTTCGATAGCGTTCACAATCGTGTTTGTTTTGCAGTCAAAGTTTTACAAAGCCAGCTTGATATTTTGAAAACACTCGATCGCATGACACTTAGATGTCTTTGTGAAACTTGTGATATAAGGTCGTTTTGTCCACTTCTGTATGATCGGCTCGGCGAGTTTTGCGATCAAAAAGTTAAGGTTGACGAATGTACGATAAAACCAGTACAGAAGGGAGGTACAAACGTTCGTTTTATAGCAGATACCGATAATGCATCTAATTTTCCAACCGTTGCGTCATTTCATTCGTTTAAGAAACAGCGCGATTTATTTTACAAGATTTTACGCATTTGGGAAACAGAGCATCTGAATGCCGGTTGGAGTTTTGCAAGGAGGTTAGAATCGAGGATTGCGTCGTTGTTGTCTTTACACGTAGATTCGTTTAATTATATGCATCTTGCGAGGCTATTTAAAGCGCAGCTGCTAAGTTCATGTACAGAAGATGGTGTTTGCATCGAGGTATGTTGAAAATACATTAATGTGAGATTATATGGAATGAAGGCTACAGTTATTTTCAAGGTGTTCAATTGGAAAGTGTTATACTATTCTTCAGACCTTACATCATTTGTTCTCTATTGGTTTTTAATATTCTACAAATTTTTTAACTGAAAATGACACGATTGCTTGAAAACTTCAAAAAATAAATTATATATATATATATGTATTCACTAATGATTAAAGTATTTTAATGTAAGTTGTATTTTATATTTTCAGGATGATACAACACCCTTCCTTAAAAACGTTAGTTCTGCAAAACTGTCCTTGTTACAGTCACGTTTAACAAAATCACACACAAATAATAACGTATTAAATGACTTTCCTGGATATCAGGAATTTTATAGAGATTTTATTATTCATGCGAATCATTTTAATTTTTTAAGACATCTGATGGACTGTTTAGTTCATTCATTGTATGAATATGATGAGGTGGGATTGTCTGTTTACGAATTGAATTGTGATGATATCGGTGAGTATTTTATATGATTAAAAATTAATTTTTGAAAAGTGATGTCGTCAATTTGCAAGAAATAAATTAATCTATTTTTGAAGTGGTAAGAATATGTTTTATAATCATTAAAAATATGTTTCTTTTTTTTTTTGTAAAACCGGTTGTAAACTGATTCAGTTTTTAACCACAGAAAATATTTATTTGTAAAATAAATTGTTCTAAAAAAAAACGTTAATGTGAATTAGAGATTTATGTAAAAGAGAGGTATTAAATCGTTTGAACCGGAAAGTTTTGGAAGAGGCCTTTATTCAGCTGTGGATTGAAGGAGGCTAATGATGATGATATATAGATTAAATGTTTTTATTGTCATCGTTATAACATTTTTAGTTGCAAATTGATTGTTTGTTTATATTTTTGCTTTTTAAAATGTATACTTTTTGTTATTTTTTTTAATTTTTCATGTATGTATATATATATATATATATATATATATATATATATATATATATATGTATATATATAATAGTTTTTGATAGCAGTTTTTGTTGTGTGCATTTGTAATTATTTCTATTCTATGAAATGTTTTTATTATAATCAAATTGCTTTTAGGTAATGAGATTAAAAAAGAATATATTTCGACTCTAAAATCTATGAAATTACTCTCAAAGTTTTTAGCTGTGATTGATAGTTTGCCATATAAATCAAATGGCTCAATAATTAATTTGGAAAAACTTGTCAACGTACAAGTGAATGTACGTAACGAGTTACAACCCTGTTTGGATCTTAAAAAAATTATAGTTTACTCTTTGAAACGATGTACGTTGATCTTGACGATTCCATGGGTAGTAGAGTACCTCTCATTTTTGGACAGCATGTCTCTAAAATTACACGTTTATCAAGAAGTGCTAGTTATACTTTTCCAAATATATGTATATCTCGTCACGAGTCCTGTGAGAAAACATTACGAAGATAACTGTACGTCCGGTTCGATTTGTAGTCGGTTTGATCGGATATTCAATCTTCCATCGAAATCGAAACTTACGCTTAGGCTCTGTTTAGGTCGATTGTTCGATCGATCTCATTCTCAAGGAGAGTTTTATTTCACTTGGTTAGCCGGTTTCTTAAAAAACAGTGCAAAGTATAAATATTTATTATCGTCTCCTGCACTTCGAGCGAACAGTTATGGGAATACGATCAAGAATAGTATGCACGAGAACGACGAAGTACGATCTTTCGATACCGAAACCGAAGTGAAATCGCCAAAGTCCGAAAGGAAAAATCATAAGAAGAAATTCGAGAAAGGTTTCGAAGAAATCGAAATCGATAGTCTCGATTTAATCGATGAAAACGTTTTGTATTCTGTTTGTCCGTACTTGTCTGAATTGAAAACACTGCTGATAACAAGTACGACGAAATCGAATCTAACTTCTCGGCATATTACACCTGTTTCAACAGTAGTACCTGACGATAAAGCTACGAATGCTAAAAAATTAGAGGTAAGTACGCCAGACTTATTTTCAAATAATGTGTTTATTTCTATCTTCATCAGATTTTCTTCATACAATTTGTTTTAGGTTGCTATTACAGTAGTTTTTATGGTGTTAATTTTCTTTTACTTAAAATTTTCTTATGTAGTCATAAGTTCATTGGTCGTTTCAATTAAATATTTTTTTACAGGCAATTTACTTTATAGTGCTTATTCTCTTTGTTACGATGACTATAAATAACTGTCTACTGCAGAGTGGTGAAACATTTACTTACCATTTTCAAACATTCACTATATATTCAAATATTACTTGAATTTGTTTATAATATTGAAAAATGAAAGATAATTCTCTTCCTTTTTGTTTGCAGTGCAAATAAAATTGTCAGTTTTAAAATTAGCTCACTGAGATGTAATATATATATAAAATTTACTTTGTGAGATGAGTAATTGGTTTAATTTTATTTTAGTTACAATTAGAGGAAGCCTTTTTTGATTCACATCCTGCATCGATGCGAAAGACTGTTGATTTTGTGTCTGAACGTGTTGCTTCAGGTTGTGTTAAATATATCTGTAATACTTTAGTGCCATCATTGAAATATGAAAGTTCTATTAAAATCGAAGAGTTGCGAGACAAGTTAATATCAGATAAAAGTGATGAAAGTGTAAATTTGAAAGTTATAAAGGTAATTGTTTCGTGAAACATTCTTTACTCAACCGCTTACGTTTATAACTTTTTAGAGTAAGCTACAGGACGAAGGACGACGACTAGCGGCTCATTGTTATTCGAAATTGAAAGCGAATTGCTGTAAGGTAGAACTGTGTGAAAAACGTTGTGAAGCGGGTTTAATGGCTCTTCTAGCGCCTGATTTACAAGAGCCTGTTATACGGTTATGTATCGATTATACTATTCGAAATGCTAGAGAAAAGGTTTTACAGTGGATGCAAGCAAGAACCAGTGAAGGTATGTTAGTATATAAATATTCTGAATCGCATAATTAAAAAGTTCTTCCATTTTTTCTTTTTATAAACTTGTCAGATATTTAGATGTGTAGGGTACTTAAATATATGTAAACTTTTAGATATGTTCATTAAAGACATCGATACAGAAATAACTAGAATCATTCGAAATCTAGAAAACGTTGAAATGGAACCAATTAAGTCATCTAATATACTATCCAAGTCGGTTTTAGAAATTGATTTCGATGAGAAGACAACTCCAGTAAAAATTATCGACGATGTCCGGGTAAATTTTAAATTATATAGTTATATTTTTTATGTTCTCGTAAATACTTCAAGACTGAAATATTTGTGTTTATCATGAGCTATAGTTTGTATATGAAGTTTAATATTTATTGAATTGTCAATTATAACATAAATATAGTGTAATGTTACGATTTTAGTTTTTAATTTGGGGTGTACTGGATAACAAACAAGATGACATAACTCTTGAATTCCTCGTAAATCTGTCTAGAGAAATATATGAATGTTGTACGAAGAAATGTGATTATTTTCAATTCGCTTTTAAAACAATCATTGTGTTGACACTTGAACTTGCTTTAACATTAGGTGAGTTGATGGAATCTTAACAATTTTGATTTTATATAAGATCCGTAGTGTATATATATTTTTTTTTATTAATTATATTGAAGAATTATATTTTTACATTTGTGCATGATTTTTGTATTTTAAATAGTGAAGTAATCTGTGTGAGGATATACCTATATATATATATATATATTATGTATATATATATATATATATATATATATGTATATATGAAATATAATATCTATTAATTTATAAATCTTGTACAAAAATTAGATAACAATTTTTAGTTACCCGAAAGCCACACTTGATTAATAACGAACAAGTGCTCGTTGCATTTACCCGGATCTGGACGACGTATTCCGAAGATAAAAAGAAACGAGAATATTGTAAAAAAAGGAAACGAAAATCTTTAGTCAATGAAGATACGTTCGACGCTAAAGTTTCTGACGAAACGTCATACATCGAAGATCTCGATAGGTCGGACTTGCCTTTTCCAGAAGTTCGTACGCCGTCCGATGACCCTTTCTGTCGGATCGTTTGTCCGCGGAATATATTTATGCTCGCCCAGTCGAATAGTGACGATTCGTGGAATGTGTTCGGCCGTCTGCTATCTCGAATGCTGATCGACAAAATAATAGATACGGACGATTTGAGCGAACAGTGCACTTCGTTACTGAGATTTGAATGGCCTTCGGTAAGTAAAAACCGTATAGAATTATCGAATGTGTATTTAAATCATAAAAGAATTCACTTGAAGTACTCGGATTATAAGTAATAATAATTTATTTTCAGGATGTTTTAAAACGCATATCAAAAATGTTTAATTTGGTTGAGAAAGAGTATATTAAAACTGTAGGATCGTCTGATAAGTTTACTTTATTGCTTGAATTTTTATCTGAAACTTGTGAGGAATTAGATTTTTATTGAAATAATTTATATAATTTATTATATTGACTGTTTTACATGTGACTTATATGAATTTTAATATATATTTTGACAAATGTTTGCACCTCATCAATTTATAAAATCACACACATTAATAAAAACACACATAAAAAAACTCTGTTTAAATATTCAGAATTTTTTTATTCTAATTAGTCATTGCATAGTATAAATTATTGAACACTGTTTATTGGTTATAAAATAAGTTAAAAGTCTAATAATATGAAAATATCTCTGTCGGTTTCTAACTTTGACTTTACGGTGAAAAAGATTTCCGTATATTTCTCATCCACATCCGAGAGGTTCGTCCGAGCCATCGTTACAATCAGTTCTGCTGTCACAGAATCTTTCTATTTCGATACAGCCCTTTCCGTCACTGCAAGGGAATCGAAGTGTAGAATCACAATCTGAAATTTGAAATATACGTTACAATCGAGAGATCTTTTTATTCAATAATAACAATTTTTATTTCTTACACGTTTAGTATTATATATTTATATACCGTACGTAATATAATTAAAGAAAAAACTATATACCGTGAATACAATTTAATTCATCGCTGCCGTCCCAGCAATCTACAGCTCCGTTACACTTTTTAGAAAGTGGGAAACACGATGTATTGTTTGTACATTGAAAATGTGTTGTCCGGTTACAAGCTGAAAATGTAAAATTATTTTTTAATTTTAGTAATATTCCAAATAAAAATGTATTTAATATTCAATTTAACTTATTTTCATGTAATCGTTATTTTTTACCATTAAGACAGTTAATACACCATAAAGCGTGTTAAGTAGTTTGTGGCAAAAATTTATTCAACTTGTAAACATTAAATTGGCGAACATTTTTTAAAGAGCGTATGCCTATAAGTTGGAGTTGAACTGTATTTCCATATGATAAAACAAAAATTAGTTTATGATAACAGCTTTAATTTTACAGTAATATAATTATTTATAGTACTATCGCTTTCAATTTAACAGTAAGTAAATTAATAAGAACGTATTCAGAAAGTTTGCTTAAAGAGACTAGATCAAATCTTTTTAGTAAAACGTCTGTTGGGGATAAATCGAACCAATTAGTTCATTGCAAGATAACTCGAGACTTCTTTACAGCACTTGATAGTTCGTCTAGGAGATGTTGCTTCAATATATTCTTCAGATATATCCCCTGATTATTATCTATTTCGTTCCTTAGAACACTTTTTTTTTTGAATCAAATCAGTAAAAATGATGAAATACTAATTGCGGAATGTATGTTTTATTTATTTTCAAAGACTGAAGCCTATTTTTAAAATTGAAACGGTCATAAATAATAATCGCGATTATATGTAACAGATTAACATATAATTCTCTTTAACAAATCAAACATTTAGGAATAGTTAAAATATTATTTTTTGTTAAAATTTCAGTAATTATTCTAACTAGGCATTTCTTTTGAAATTCATACTCACTGCAGTTAATTTCATCCGAACGATCAAAACAATTCACGATCCCGTCACATAATTTGTTTTCATTTAAGCAAAGGTCTTGACACCGAAACGGCTTTTCTTTCGGGCAAAATCTCGTCTTTTCGGCTTCGACACATTTGTAGACTTTATGAATTTTACTTAACAATCTAAAAATCAAAATTTATCCGCATCAAAGAATACCCGGTTGCGCATGTGCAGGACTTAAATAACAGGAAGTTAGTATGTTCAAATGTAGTGTTGTGACTTAAATGTTTATTAGGTGCTTAGATTTTTTTTAATGAATTTTAATTCTGGGAAGTAGAAAAGTGTAATTCGGAGTCAAATCCGGCGAATAGAGGTACGTGTGTTTTAATTTTGCGATTTTGTTCTTCGTTACATAACCTTTCATTATAATGCTGGTGGAGTGACAAGCGCATTAGTGTAAAACTATTTGCCGGCGCATAAATTGGTATTTGAATTTATTTTTCATAAAGGCTTTCTTAAATTCATATATTTATATATATATATATATATATATATATATATATATATATTTATATATATGTATATGTATATATATATATATATATATATATATATATATATATATATATACATAGAGAGAGAGAGAGAGTCTAATTAACTGGTTCATTGGAACCATAGATACTTTATCTATGATTGGAACAAATTTATGATAAATAATTCCATATCAATATAAAAAACAAAATGGATGGATTTGATTTTCAGCCGGGACATTGTTATTTACTTTAAGCGCTATTCTAATTCAAATCGTTGAATAAATGACACGTTAATAGTATGTGAACTTAAAGATAAATTACGACTTGCTGAAGAATGAGATTTAATCAAATATATTTTAATATTAATGGTCGTTAAAGAATATCTTCAAGGAGGTATGATATAGATCCTAAAATGGCTATTCGAACGTCCAGGCGTGGATTATATTGAATACTTGTCTTGTTCAAAACTACAAAAATGTCTCGGACAAATCCATACATTTTCTTTTCGAGGCGAAGCAGTAAAAACGCAGTACTTATTCTTTAATAGGATCTTTGTCGTCAGATTTTTTATCTCAAGTAGATATAATTTTACACTTGTTATTAAACTGGAAAGTTGGAAATATTTTTAATCGGCGCGAGTACAGTAATTCTTGAATAATAATCGATCAGTACCAGGAATTTGTCCTCGCAGTACGTGCAAACAGAGAATTAACATAACAATTGATACAATCGATAGATTTAATGAGTACACATACGTATATGTGTACTTAGAAATATATTAGGCTGGTGCAAAAATAATTGCGGTTTTTACATGTCTAGTATGAAGACGCACATATCAGTTAAAAATATATTTATTGATCAAAGTAGAGACCGTTGGCCTGCACACATTTCTCTCGCCGGGAGACGAGTTTGTTTATTCCTACAAGATAGAATTCTCGAGTCCTGATCCTTGATCTTTGGAAACCTTCTCCCACAGGAAATGACTCGAATGTTTTTTTAAAAAAATGATAATCTGTCGCAGACAGGTCCCGAGAATAAGGTGGGTGTGGTTTCATAGCCAAGTGCATTTAATTTTTTTAAAGTCATCTGTGAGATGTGTGGTCAGGCGTCGTCATGAAGAAGAATCGGCCCTCCTCGATTGACTAGTGATGGCCGTAAACGATGCAACTCCTCATACATTTTTTCAATTTCCTGGCAATATTTCTCTGCTGTTATTGTTTCATCGGGATTTAAGAAGTTGTAGTGAATGATGCCACTTGCCGGCCACCAAACAGTGACCGTAGTCTTCTTTTCACGAAGCTTCGGTTTAGGGAACTGTTTTGGTGCTTCTCCTCGGCCTAGCCACTGTGATGAACGTTTCCGATTGTTGTAGAGAATCCACTTTTCAACACGTGTGACAATGCGATCCAGAAATGGATCATTTTTGTTACACAAAACAAGCGCTGAACAGACTTAGTATCGCCGAACTGCTTGATGTTCGTACGGCACCCATTTATCCAGCTTTTTTGTTTTTCCGATTAGGCTCAGACGTCGAACAACTATTGAACGATCAACACTGAGTTCTTCTGCCACCTCTCGAGTTGTTTCACGTGGGTCCGCTTCAGTAATGATTCTTAAATCGTTATTGTCAATAACTGAAGGACGTCGGTAACCCCCCCTTCCCCCCTCATCATCAAGGCTTTCGTTTCAATTACGAAATTTTTGGAACCAGTGTTGAGCTGTGCTGTTCACTAATTGACTCTTCGCCAAAAACAAAATTGTTATTTCGAGCGCGTCGCAATTTAAACTCGTACAACAAAATCGCGCGACTTTTCCTTCTTCCCATGACCCATTCAGGAGGTCGTATCCAACAATACTAAATAATGAAAACAATAGACACGATCCGAAATCAGTAGTGCCGATTTCATTGTCTGCAGTGACGTACCGCATGAGTATAACGGAAGATAACGGTAACCGGAACAATCGGCGCCGAACTTGTGACTATCAAAACCGCAATTATTTTCGCACCAGCCCGGTATTCTACGTGGGCGAAACGTGCGATCGAAATGCCTTTTCTGAACTTATTTACCTGCAATACTGATCGCCTATGACGCATATTCCACCGCAACCTGTTGGATCCCTCGGATCGATAACTTTCTTGCACGTGGCGCGCGGCTCCCTCGGCAGAATCAAACAGACGGAATCGACGTCGCAGTCGCGACAGAGATACGTTGCGTCGCTGTAGATGCTCGTTCTCGCTGTATCGCCCTCGTGCGTTTCGTCCGCACGTGCTTTCTTATGCGTCGACGACGAAACGTTATCGGTACGCAATCTTCGCAAGTCGTCGACACCGCCGTCCGTCTTCGAAACGTGTAATTCCGGAGTGTAATCGTTTACCGCTCCGCGTCGACCTCCGTCGACTTCTTGTCTCGTTTGTGCAGCCTTATGGATCTGAAGATCGTTCCGATACTCGATGTCCGTTTTGTTGATCGTCTCGTGCGGAAATAATGTCTTGTCACTAGCTGCGAGTAATATTTTCGAATTTAGTAAAACATGAAATCGATTCAAAATGTCTGTGAACATATGAAGGCACATTTAAACACAACGAATCAGGGAATAGTTCTTATGCGTAGACGATATAGTATTGTTAGGGTGCCAGATGTCCTTGCTTTTGAGTTTGTCCTCATGGATTTTATATATATATATATATATATATATATATATATATATATATATATATATATATATATATATTTGTTCATTCGTTTACATGTGCATGCTTATAACTGACAAGTGGGTGTGCGCAGCGAGCAGGGGGCGAAACCTCCTAGTCTATATATATATATTTATGTTCCCGGTTTTTTGAAAATTTTTCCCGGAACCCACGCAAGAGACATTAATAAAAATCACAATTGACACAACACACAACTTACACCCCACAAAAGCGGATAACTACCGACTCAGGTAACGGCACCGCACAAATCTCATAAACAAAAGGCCAACCCGACCCTGTATTATATTATGTTATCAATAAAATTTATTTTTATTTTATTTTTTATTTTATTTTATTTTTTTTATATATTTATATAATCAAAATTATCCACAAAAAATTCTGTCGTCGAGGTTTCTATGGTAGCCAAATATGTTTATCGGATATATAAAATAACACGTTGCAATCTGCCTGCGATAATGGTTATATAGACATAAATGAGTTTTAAAAAATATGTTTATTGTTTCATTCGGTTATTTGACACACACACACAATATATATATATATATATATATATATATATATATATATATATATATAATTAAATGTCCAAATATTATTTAATGCCATGACATGCATTGTTAAGAGTTGTGATTGATAAATGACTGTGTAAATATGAATGTAAAGTAATTTAATTCGTTATGTATTTTGTGGGCACTTAACAAATAATTTATCAAGAGAAAGTGATGATTGTTCCGATATTTAAAGAGGGAGAAATAGTTAATAGCAATACAAATAATCATCTTCCAGTTAGTGTGACTCATTATATATTACAAAGCACGTTGAATTGAAAGACACAGAATTAATTTTCACTCCTAATAATTCCACAAAAGAACAGGGACGGATTAGTTTAGCAAACGAAGAAGAATCTCCATATATATCACTAGTCTGTTCAATTTAAACCGATACTTTTCAAACTGTGTTCCGAGGAATCACGGGCTTCCGCGAGCCACAGTCAAATTTCCGATGAAAAAAATCCGAAAAGCTGAAAATTCAAAATAGTTAATTCATAATGATTTCTTTTATTTCTATAAATACCTATTATTACGCAGTGAAACTATATTTATGTGTACGGATCATGACCCCGCTCACTTAGATGTAAATAATAAAATTTGAACATGTGAGATGGATGATTTTCTAAACTTGTGGGGTGCGCATCTTGATTTTTCTGGAGGTGGTAGCGGTTCCGCATGAAAATTTATAATCTTAAGGGTGCCGTGAGTCGACAAGCTTTAAGACCATTGTTTTAAACTTTTAATGATATATGTATATATATATATATATATATATATATATATATATATATATATATATAGTATTTGGAATAGGAGGGATTTCATCAAAAAATATTTGGTGGTATCTTACACAGGCAAATGTGACCATACTTATGTATAAAATTAAACCCGAGAATTATAAATAGAATGTTCTTTTTTATATATCATCCGTTATGTGTTTTTTTTTGAAAGTTCTCCCACATATTCCACGAACCAAGTCCGTATTCATACACTGGCCAAAACACAAAGGCAGGTCAAAGGTCGGTATCGATGATATTCCATCTCCGAGGGCCGATCAAATATGTCACGACACAAACACTATAACATGGCTCGCACACTTCCTAAGAAATTTGTGGAAAAAAATTGCACATCCTCTGTGCAACACAGCCGTAAGAGTCTGGAATGAATTACATTTATGGCTCTTGGAACGAATCTGTCCTTTGTGTCCGGTTTAAGCAAAATATTAAGATTGTGAATTTGTGATAGTCGATGGTACAGTGCTGAAGCGACTTCTACTATCGGAAATGATGCACGTTTTATTATTATTTTGTATTCTAATTTATGATTTAAATAATTTACATCGATCATTTATATATATATATATATATATATATATATATATAACAAATCAATACCAACTTACCTTCAATAATAGAAAAGATTGCAAAACTCAACATTATCGTTAAAATTAAAACAAAGCAGATAAATGCGCCGTGCCTCTTCCATTTTGAATGTTTGTTGTACGGCTGGTCGTCGCCTAACGATAAAATCCACGTCTTGCTGCCGAATATGCCGCGCTTCGTGACGATGTGTTTGTTCTCGATCAGTTTTCGGCGTCTCGCGTCGACAAGTTCGGAAATCGTTGGCACGGCCATGTGACGCGATGACATTATTTCTGCATTGTCATCGATCTAGAACAGATGCGACGAATTAGTTGCGTCAATGTAAAATAAACAAATGTCGTTTTGTAGTCGGCTATGATTGAAAAACAAATAGAAACTGTGTACATGTTGTCAAAACAAGTAGTCAGTTGTTCATCTAGAAATGAGTTTAATGTAATCACCGCGATGAGATTTATTTATTAATCAGTTCGTGATTAACACTTTGTTAAGTGTAAAACGAAACTGAAAATCCAATAAGTTTCAGTAGTTCAAGATTTGTCGACTTGGAGTTGCGAAGCAAACTGGAGCGGATGATTTGACAATATCGTACATGAAATTATTGAAAAGAAATCCAGTATTGTGTGGTGGAAATATGTATCTGTAGTCTTTGTAATTCGTTGCAATACAGATTTGTATTTGGATAAAATATAACATTTGCAATTGTTTCTATAATAAAAAAAACATTCTAGATTGATGGTTTCGAAATCGTATTGAAGAAATATGGTATCTTTTTGACATCCGTTTTATATATATATATATATATATATATATATATATATATATATATATATATATATATACATATTAGACTGATGCAGAAATAATTGCGGTTTTTATGTAAAGGGTTTTTTCGGGTCGATTTTATTTAAAATCTACCCGAAAATATTACCATATGTCTAAAGACGGACCTGTATATCAGGGGGCACTGAAGATTTATAATTTTTGGGGCTCCCATGAATACATACGTACATACATATATATATATATATATATTAGATTGATGCAGAAATAATAGCGGTTTTTATGTAAAGGGTTTTTTCGGGTCGATTTTATTTAAAATCTACCCGAAAATAGTACATATGTCTAAAGACGGATCTGTATATCAGGGGGCACTGAAGATTTATAATTTTTGGGGCTCTAATGAATATATATATATATATATATATATATATATATATATATATATATATATATATGTATTAGATTGATGCAGGAATAATAGCGGTTTTTATGTAAAGGGTTTTTTCGGGTCGATTTTATTTAAAATCTACCCGAAAATATTACCATATGTCTAAAGACGGATCTGTATATCAGGGGGCACTGAAGATTTATAATTTTTGGGGCTCCCATGAATATATATACATACATATATATATATATATATATATATATATATATATATATATATATATATATATGTATGTATATTTTTTCCTGCACTTAACAAAAATAACAATAATTTAACAATCATGTTTTTCAATATTTGCTTTTTAGATGTTTTATTTATTTGCACAACGGATTTTTTAAATTTTCGTCAATTGTGTGGCTCGTTACGAAGCGGGGTCCTGAAGCTTAAGCTTCATCAGTTTCCACATAGATCCGTCGCTGTACATGCCGATGTAGTAGTGGAAAACAATAACTTAGATGAAACAAAAGGATGTCGATCACGGGATGCCGCTTTCTGTTAAGAACTTTTTTTTTGTAGTCCGTCGAGATTGATTTGCGAGCGTGGTCTTGTAGACCGATAATAACGTTTTTGTACAAAAGAGATTCATTTTTGGAACAGTTCTTTTATGAAAAGTAACCGCGATGTGAGTGCGTGTTTGTTAAGATCTACGAAGCTCATAAATATACAAAACTTCAGATATGTAAGCCTATTATTTATATATATATATATATATATAGTGTTAAAAACTCACCTTTTCTGGAGTTCAATGTAGTTGCAACTCTGTTCGTTAGCACGGTGAGTCTTCAGCGATCGACACTTGCACATAGAGCACTCACTGTGGATCCGATCACCGGAAATTCACAGAATCGCAACGAACAGAATCGCGTTTCGCATAGTTGCCGACGTGCGAGTCTTTTTCGATTGTTGGATACGAATTTGAATCTTTTTTAAAATGAATCGCACCGATGCGGACGCGCACACACACTGCTCTCAATCCGCACGGAATGGTCGCGCTGTCGACGGCTTTCCCTTCGGGCACACTCGAAACGTGTGCACACGTCGAATGTGTGTTACGTTGTATCAGTCCGTGCATGCATTTCGTACTGTTGCTACCTGCTGTCTAGCAACAGTGTTTGTTTCTGCGATGCGCTCTTATGACGCACCAGTGCGATCTGACACGGCGGAAGAGCCATCGCCGTCGATTCGTGGGGTGAAAAAAACAACCCGCGCGCGCAAGAGCGTTATTTCAGAATGCCAGGTGGCAGCCGTACCTTTCGCACGACGTACATCCGCCGCAGTTTAATCTACACGTTGATCTTTCCATTGATAAATGTCAAATACATACATATATATATATATATATATATATATATATATATATATATATAGGTCAGTGCAAAAGTTCGTATACGATTTGAATTCAGGCGATTACTTTTCACAGAAAACTCTTTTATTAATCAGTTACGTATTCGCTATCGTTTTCTGCAATCATTTTCCAACGCTCAGCCAGCTGCTGGATTCCTCGTTCGTGAAATCTGCGCGTTTTTTGGGTAAAAAAAGGCGATGAGGTGGTTTTTGACTGGCTCCATACCTCCACGGTGTCAATTTTTATACCGTTTAAACTGCATCGACCGGAGCAAACGATAATCCGGAGGTGCAATGTCCGGAAAATACGGTGGATGCGACATGATTTCCCATTTCAACTAATCATTCATTTCATATAATTCTCTATTTTTCTATTTATTGGATCAGTGCGAAAGTCCGTACACGATTCGAAATTGAAACTCTTGAAATTTTGCTGTGAAGTTGGTATTTTCAACAATGCGGATATAATGTACTTTATTTATTTTATGATAGAAATAATTTAACTGTGTTGGATCAGTGCAAAGTTTAGTATACGATTTGAAATTGAAACTCGGTCGATTGTTCTCCGCAGAAAACGTTTTTATTAATCGATTACGTATTCGCCATTGTTTTCTGCAATCATTTTCCAACGTTCAGGCAGCTGATCGATTCCTTGTTCGTAAAATCTGCGCTATTTTTTTGTCAAGAGAGGCAGTGAGGAATAGAAGGATTTTTAATTAGTCGAACATCGAAATAAATCCTTACACCGCCGATTACTACAGATGGAACTTGTGTATTACAAGAAAATATAGAAATATAATTAAAAATATCATTTTACTTCCTCAAACATTTGACGATCGGTAAACTGATATGTATTGAACAACGCGTGCGTAGTACCAGGCTTGAGTTTGGTTTTGAAACAAAAGTGAGAATTAAAGCAATCTCTACGGTGTCTATGATTATTTTTTAAGATTCGTTAGTGGTAATGCCGAATAGTAGAGGGTCACGAGGAAGATCAGTGTGCTGTGACTAAAGAAATAACGATATTTACAAATAAAAATACTCGGTCAACTGAGTTTACCTCGCCGGAACGGAACAGTTTTTGAAACTGCCTGTACATTGATGCAATGATCGATAAATATTGAGCTAAATGTGGTAAATACCAGAACAAACCTGGCTGATTTACATTCCTCGTGCGTTTGATCATACGTTTCAATATATATTTCAATAATTCTTTTGCTTGAAATGTTTTAGAAACTGTTCGAATTGTAAGTAGTCGCTTCGATTGTCACTTTTTATTGTCACTTTGATCAGCGATGTGTGTCTTGAAGTGAATTTCCGAAGATCACAAGAATAAAGAACTGCATCGTTTACGACGACCTTGTAAGTTTACAGTAATACTTGACCGACGAAAACGTTCTCTTCTAAGGCTTGCATATATTTAACGGACACCTGATACGTACAAGGATCGGAAAACAATGATATAGACGGTTATCAAATGTTCATTGTAACCTTTCATGCGTTTGGCGGAGCGGAAACACGTCTAGGGTCGAACGAAAGTTCACCAGCTGCCATTTAATTATCCGCTGTTCGACGTACCTGAAAAATGTGCGCCTCGTCGTGAAGTGTACGATTCTCTTGACATTTTTTTTATCGCTCACTAGAGTACTTACAGTTACTAAAAGGTATATTAGAAATGATCAAACTCTGTCTGTTTGTATTATCCGAGCTGTATTTAATTATTTGCTTTTTATAATACATAATACAATCACTAATGTGCGTGTATAGTACAAAAGGCACACTCGTGCCCGTGTGTGTGTGTTTTTTTTTAATTATTTATAGCTATTCACCTATCGATACAATACTGTTGAAACAAAATGAGCTGCAGATATTTAGTAGCATTTCTTTTATCGAGTGCTTTATTGCATTTTTATTCGTGGAGTGGACATCTGTAATCGAAACATTTTTTAAAAATAAGCGTACTGAATTACATTTAGACATCTGGAAAAATTAATGTTTTCACAATGGCCGGTAGTACAAGAAATATGTCGACCGTGCCAAAATGAAAAAAGATCCGAGATGGCGCGCGTTCAGTTCTAATGAAGTCGAGTAAGTGAAATTCCATATCAGATTTCAACGGTATTCGGCATATTTGAATTGTACGTTTTGGAGCCAATCGTTTGTGTTGTTCGAGGCTGCCAATGCGATAAAAAAAAAACATTTCTACATATTGAGAGTATGGGAGGATCTATTGGGGATACAATATCAGACAGATGCGTCGAAAATTCTAAATTAATGATTAAATTAATCACTCTGTAAATTGTAAAAGATGCTATAAAGGGCACATATGATAGCCGGTGTCCTATGTTCGGATCGAAACTGATTTCTTCCTTTCCTACCAACCGTTTCGGCCGAATATGTTAAAGTCATGACTTACTGCGATAGTGAAATCGAGAGAAAAGATTCGATTTGTTGCAGATTTTCGCGACCGAAATAGTTCTGTAACGACAGTCGGTTTTCGAATCGACAAAGATGATCATATCGTGAAAGTAGGTTTGTGTGATTAAATAAGAAAGGTTGGTTATTGGTGTTGATTACGTTAAAAAATCTTATCAATATCGAACCGCACTACACTTCCTATAGATATTTTCTTTAAGGCAGAGATTAAAAACGTATAAGCTTAGATTTGAATGCGTTCTATTATTTATCACTTTGCCGCGTTGATCGGCGAATTGAAGTCCCTTCCGGTGTCGTCCGTCCGGCGGCTTATATTTTACTAGATCCGGAGAAAATCTCACGGTGTCAAGCGTTTCTTTCTTGATAACTTCTCGATGCCCTCCTGGTGGAGTTTCTTTAACATATTTATAAAAAAGAAAACAGACACATGAATAAAACATGCATTTTTCTCTATTTATTGGAAATTCTATGATATTTTACTATTTAAATTATCGTATCATATTAGATTGGTGCATAAAGGTAACCCTCGTATAACACGATACTTCTATTACACGGTTTCGCTCTGGCACGGTTTGAAAATCGGTAATCGTCGTACGACACGGTGTTTCTGAAATTTTGTGCAGGGAAGAGGCTCCTGTATGATAGAGTGGACAAAACTCGAATAACTTCAGATTCATTTAAGGAACGGTTTCTAAATTGTTTTGTGTCAGATGTGAAAGAGGAAAAATCTAGATTTGAAAGTTTTAATACACTTGGATAACGTGCCAGGACATCCAGAAGATTTATGTCATCCAAGCGTTAAAGCAGCATTCCTAAAATTGAATTTATCTCGAAAGTATATGTTTTGGAAATAGGTAACTGTTTCGAAAACTCGAATCTAAATGTCTAGTAATTAAGAAAATCGATCGTGTTTGAGTAATTTATTTAATTTTTTAAACTGATAACCTTCCACGCTTCTATATGATAATGATTGCATTTATATGACACTTCGAGTTTCAGATAGATTTTTGTCAAGGATGTATTTTTTAAGTAGTTAATGTAAATAATTCGCGAACGTCTGCGCTTTTCAAACAGTAAAATAAGTCATAGATGGCGTACTACATCCGAGTATGGTTCTAGACAGAGCTCTAAACTCGAATTTAAAAAAAAATCTGCCATGTTTCAAATATAAATGACATTATTTATTAAAATATCAAATTGTATTTGAATATAAACAAATGTGGGTGTGGATCACACTTATGAAAAATATTCAATATAATCAATTTCGATATACACATCTTTGTTGAAGCGTCACACGAATATAAACATATGCGATAATAGTTCATAGGCCGGGAGAGATGGTGCAGGATCGCTGTATGGAAAAAAAAGAATAAGAAAGTACGCAAACAATGAATGAGAGAGAAAAGGAGTTATAGGACATGTCAATACTGAGTTCTGTTCAAATTTCTAAGCTGTCTTTGATTTCGTCGCGCTTCAATTGTTGTGAGAAATTCGTGGATTGTGCGACGTTTCATTCAACTATAATTAATTTCTCTGGAACAGAGTGCTGTGACGATATTCAATTATTTATTTTACAAGAAAACTGTTCGAGTATTCACAAGTTGACTGTATGAAAAATATGAAACAACTTGTACCGTTCGTTCAGTATTTTTTTTTTTTGCTATCACATTTGACAGTGACTTTTTTTCTTGAAAGTGCGTGTAAAACAATCAATTTAAATTGTGATCACATTTCGATGGTTCTGTTATTTGACTTGAAATTTTACATATGGCTTGAGAACAAAAGACAGAATATTCTTGTAAATAAGTATACTGTTTTTATAAACCATTTATACATCCTTAGATATATATATATATATATATATATATATATATATATATATATATATATATATATATATAAATCTTCAAATGAATAATTAAACATAATGTGTAAAATCGACCTTGATGTTGAAAAAAAACAAACGAATATTTTAAACATTCTTATGTGGCTATGCTTTAATGGATGGGTACTGTACAGTTCTTACACAGGTAAATACAAGTATATAAGTAATAAATTGAAAAAAAAAATAAGTGGTGATAACTAATCCTTTAATTGTATTCTTGTTGATGCTGTGACCGGTTTTGACGTATCTCTCATTTTCAGCCAGTTTCGATGGATAAAGGTTAGCGTCCGCTAGGTCTGCGTCGCATCGCAATGCCTTTTTGTCTATTGGTCCCTTAGGTGGGACGAGGATGTTCGCTTCAATGGACTTTTACTCACTGCAGAATGAATTTATAGAGTAGAACATTATAGAAGAAGGATATATATTGAAAACTGAAAGAAAGGTGCGACAGAAGTAGCCGTCTCATATAAAACTAGTCTGTCCTGGTTGTGGCTATGCTTGAGCGTTGTTTGATTGTATAACGTGCTGGTCGGTTACTAACTGATATGCATGATGTATGTGTTTGTACCTGAAAGATTACTGTTTATCGCATATACTGGGATACTTGAAACAAAAATTTTCATTCGCAAAATAATCGATGTAATGGAAGAAAGAACGGTATTTTCGGTTAGCTTATTTAATGTATCTTCTGATTTATAGGAAATAACAATTTAACTAATTCATAATAATAAAAGAAATAATCTTCAAATCAAAAATCAATGTCACAATGAAACCGGGACACTTCCGTTTTATCAAAATAATTAATGAATAACCCCTTTTTTAACACAGTAGTTAGTCGTTTATTTTTTTGGACCATGTCGAGTTTCAAAGGAATGTTTTCCATCAAATTTTTGGAGTACGTCGGATCAATATCAGTCCATTCTTCTATAAACGACTTTTTAAGTCCCCCGTCCCCCCTGTTAAACACTGAGTGATTACGGATTTTTCTCTCAAGATAACTCCATAGATTTTGCGGTTATGTGGTGGAATTTCCATTACATGAGACATTTAAAAATAAGTTAAAGTCGCACTGTGACCCTTGTTGCTTTGGGTTGTTGTCTTGATAAAAAAAATGATCATTTCTTGAACCAGTTGTAGGCAAATTTTATTTCAGAATATATAAATACATATTTTCGTCTATAAAATGATGTATCTCCGAACCATTAACCGACATTGAGTCTCAAACCATGACCGATCTACCGCCACGCTTCACTGTCGGCCGAAGGTCGTCAAAGTGCAGGTCTATCCGACTTTTTCCACACATGGAGCCTGACGTCATATCTGAACAGGTTGCATTTACTCTCGTCATCAGATAGCAGATGTTTAAAAAGGTCAAACGTTTTATTTTGATGCAGATTCGCAATATCCGACCGTTTGATTTGATTTTACTCGCTGTTGAACGATTTTTTCCCTGCGACACTACCACCCAACTCATGTTTCCGCACGATTCTTCAGATAGTTCTCGTGCATACTTTAATTTACACATGCGTTTCGAGCAGTTTATTCAACTTTGATGCACCCGGGAACAGATTATTCCCAACTTGTTGGACTATACAGCTCTCGTCTGCTTCCGAGAACAGTTTTCTCGAATTCTCCCATTTTTATTTTCCGACCGTCCTGTAGTTTTATACGTTTTTATATCGATGCGTACTGTTGAATGGTTTTCGACCACTGTTTTCGATACTTCTCGAACGGATTCGCCATCTTGAAAATGTTCAATTGTAAGTTTTCGCACGTAAATCGACATCCTTATCAGCTTGTCTTCCCACGTCTCCCAATAATTCGTCCTAACTCAACACTCGCAAAAATAAATTCGAGAGATGAATGAGAAGTATAGAAAATTGAATCCGGGGATTTCCCGGTTGTTATTCAATAGCACCGTGAAGTCAGCTGCGACAAAAATTGAAATTTACGAAAGTGTCTCAGTTTTATTTTGTCTGAGATGATTTCTTTTGTTATTATGAATCGATTAAATTTCCATTTCTTGTAATCAGACAAATCGATTAAATATGCTAACTGAAAATAACATTTCTTTTTCTCACCGCAGTTTCCTTACATCAATCGTTTTGCGATTAAAAATTCTCGTTTGAGTTGTCCCACTGTACATGGCTCGCACAAATATGATTTTTATAATTTATTTCTTTGCACCGTATCAGATAGATCCGTTCATGTTGTGATTCAATCGTTAAAATTTTCGAATCTACCGCCGATTTTGTGGCTACTAATCTGTCCTTCGTTTGATCGAATCGGTCTGTTTTTTTGTCTATAAACTCTGTTCGTTTTTTATTCTTACTCCATGTTTAAAATCAAATACTGGAATATTAAAATACTGAAAAATCTTCACGAATGAACGGCGACATGCTTTCAATGCCGTTCGTTGGCCCGAGCTGATGTTTTTTATGGACTCTTTAATATGCAATGTTCAGGCAATTTCAAACTCATATTCGAAATCTCATTCAAATACGAACTGTTGTTATCAAGACTGTCGGGGAGCAGCGGACACGTCTAAACCGGCCGTCGCAGTCAACAAGAAAATCGACAAGTATGATCAGAGTGGTGAGATGAGTTGCAACGGATTCAGAGGTAAGAAAATGATTGTGATATGTAACTGAACAGAAAACACAATTCGAAGTCATCTCGCCAAGCACTTATCGTTTACTAATCATTTGAATATATCTAAGAAATGTCACAATATTTACATAGTTAAGTACACAGTTTCATATATTTTAACGGCTTCAGTTCTTACTTAAACGTAAAGTGAAAAAGTACCGCGTCTCCTTGTCCGTAAGATCTGTTTGTCTTTTTTTTTTTTTTGAAAATTTTACCTAGAATCGACGACGTTGTTTACGAATTAAAGGTGAACATTTACCCTGTTGTGAATCGTGTTCGTGTTCTCTAATTAGTCTGATGGAATACTTTGTCGACAGTGACAATATGTGTGTAATAACCATTCTCAAGAGTATACTCCGAAGGTAAAAATTGTTGTTAAAAACATCATCAGTTGTTTGTTTCGATTTTTCAAAGATTCTTTATTTCACTTCAATATCAAGCCGATAAACAAGTCATGTTGATAATGAAAATAGTTTAGTTCAAGTACAAATTTAATTTCTGTCTGAAAAATCTTTCGAGTTACCAAATCACAGCCCAGAAACTCTTTTAAGGGGACCCGGTGGTCTAGAATTTTCGAAAAATCGATTTTTTTTTTCGAAAGTATAGTATCTTAAAAATATACTGTTAAAATTTGATGACGAAATTCAGAGTATTTCAGGATCTACAGCCCATTAGAAGGTCAGGTAGGTAGAAGAATAAGTGGAGCCGGCTCTATTGACACGCGTTTATCTCGAAACTACTTTTTTTCGTCTTGCGGGGGCCAGAAAAAAAAAACTACTTGACCGATTTGTCTGCAATTTTAATATGTTATTCTGAATAGTTCTAGCTCTCTAGTAGTTTCCGTACTAATAGTTTCCGTAAAATATTTATATTTTTTTTATTAACAAAACATTCAAAAATACTGGTCGTTTTCAAACTTGTACTTTTGACTACGCGCCATTTTGTCAAATTTTTTTTTTCTTTTATTCTACTTCCTGCGATAGCTATACTTATACTAATTAAAAATTCGTCAATTGTTTTATTTCAGATCAGAGGGAGACATAAATCATCATTCACCACGCAATTCCATTTTTTTAGAGAGGGTGACTTCAGCATCATTTTTCTTATTTAAAAAAAAAATTTTTTTTGTCTTTATTTTCATTTTTGTGTAGTTTATTAGTAATAAAATAAGTGTAAAAAAATTTGAAAGCATTATTCATTACCCTCATAGAAAAAAAAATTTTAAAATAGCTTAAATTTTAGGCCGCTAGACCACCGGGTCCCCTTAAGGTGCTATGTTATAATCACAATACAGTTCTGACACTGTCTCAATTCGCTTGCACAAATGAATTACTTTTTCATCACATAAATCACAAACGTTTTTTCAGATCAAAAATATCCAACAAACTTCTGTTGATCATTCTCGATCGTTGATCGTATGCATTTCAATGGCGATTCGACCATCTTCGGAGCAACAAGACGTAGACAGATCTGTAAAATGCAAGATATAGATTTTCCGTGCCTCGTTGCTGTAAAGATGATCGCATCGCTGTCGAAATGTGTATAATCGGCAATCACGAACGATCGATAATGATTTATCGAACCTTTTTGACCAGAACATGGAAAAGAATTCATTCTTGACACTGTATCATAATGGTAGAACAACAAAATGTGTCGTTTTGTCTGTATTTAATGTTAATTGTCATGTTATAAACGGTCGTATACTAAAAATATAAAAAGAATAATTGACAGAAAGCACCCTCACTGAAAATGTTGAGTCTCGGTCAATTTTTAAGATCATGCCAGCCGTGATAACCATAACTGCATGGTAGTGAAAATGCTGCATTTTGTCTGGTTCGCATAAAAAATTTGAAGCCGTACCAGCCATGCAGACCATTTAAACTTTAAGTCAAGACGAACCTTAAAATCGATTGCTCTCTATGCGAATTAAAAACTAATACAGAAAAAAAACAACACGAAAATTATGATTTTCACAAGGATATCAAACATAGTAAGGATGTGATTTATAGTCACAGACAAGAGACAATCGAAATAATTAACCAATTAATATACTTGGAAATATATTTCCATATTTTACTGACAATAGCGTTAGAAGAGGGTAAAGAAGGCAGAAAGAAGTGTTTGTTTTTATAAGAAACATTCTACAATGTAACAAGAAACTATCGTCGAGAATTGTAACTAAGTTTATTGACAGCTTAAAAAATGAAAATGTCTGATTGTATGTATGTATATATATATATATATATATATATATATATATATATATATATATATATATATATATATATATATATATATATATATATATATATATATATATATATATATATATATATATATGAATAAGTAAATACTACAGTATAGTGTATTTTAGTTTCTTTTACGGATTTGTGTAGTTTTGTCCTTTAATTCTTATTTCTGACTGGTTGTTGCACGTAGGCGGTGTTTTACTGCGGTACATAATAAAGAACGATTCATAGCTCTCTACATTGTTAAAACAGCACATTGAGGCCGTTCTCTCTTTGTTGTACGTGTCTATGCAAGCAACAAGTTTATAAATAACAAAATACTAGCCGGTGGTAGTTCAGCAATCGTGCAGATACACAGTTAATAATACTACGATTTATTTACAATGTTTCAGACTTGTCAACAATCAGTCTTGTTAGAGTATTTAACGAGCACGTGGGAATTGTAGCATTTGTAAGTTGTTTTAAATATTTTAAAAAAAAGTACTCAATTGAAGTAAATAATCGACATGATTCTGAAAAAAAAACATTTGAACGAAACTTGGTCAATACGTCTATTTGTCTTTCTACAATGTTGTACGTCTACTGTAAATCAGAGATAGCTCTGATATTGATATATTTGTTGCTATGGATACGAATACATACATTGTTGTACAACCAATCAGAGACAAGGATCGAAATATAGAATTACACAAGTGAGTGAAAGTAAACGCAATAATACGCCCAATTCTAATTATTTAAAACAATTCGAATGATTGTGAAAGCGTGTCTGCAAGTCTTATTTTTGCTGTATAGTTTAGAAATGAATAGGAATGGAACATTTTTTTAACATTGACTCTAGGTATGAACGATTCGCTTCACCGACAAATCCTTTTTTTAGTGTTTGTTCAATTGTTTAAACGATAGCGCGTATAAACTAGCTTTTCATAATAGTATTCGCTGCAAATAGTACAACTGTAAAATATTTTTATGAATGAAAACGTTGTGCAGATCGTGATTGGTCGATTACTGAAAATGAAAAACGAAAAATGCATGTACATAGGGTGTCGATAAAATGTTCGTCATATATATATATATATATATAAACGCAATCATGTCTTTCATTTTCAGTCATGGACTTTCTTTTTGTGATTTAGTGGGACTGATTTGCAGTAAATGCATGAAGAGAGAGCCAAAGATCCATTGCTAAGTATAGGAGAATCCTGTCAAGAATTCAATAGACCAGTTTTGTGAATCATACCGTGAAGTTTTTTGTTACAACATGAGAATGCAAGGTTCGACCGCATCACGAGAACGGATACAAGAAGCAAAATATTCAGGTTTGGATTAATGTACACTCTTCGTTGTAAGGTCGAAATATGTTTATTCGTGATTAGAGTTTTTTCCACGAGTTAAATTAATATCTCGGAATTAAGTGTGAAATTGTCTTGAAAATCGTTCAGAGGATTTTTAAGTCCATCGACAATCTGTTATGGTTAGAACCAATTATGCAGAAAAACAAATAGTTATTCTGAAGAATAAAAATCGTTCTATAAGTACGTTTATATATATATATATATATATATATATATATATATATATATATATATATATATATATATATATATATATATATGTTATGTAGCTCAATTCAGAATTTAAATTATGGGATAAAACTTTCAAGTTCGCCCTCTTATATCTTTGTATTTCAGTTGAAAAAATGACTCGTTTTTAATGTCTTCTTAGAACTGTAATTATAAAAGATTATCCTTGTTGGTGTTGCTCTCAAAACTTACAAGTGGTATCAATTTTTTTTAAAAAAAAACAATTAACCTTTTACTTTAGTGTGAAATTCGTATCTCATTCTATATTTTCGATATATCGATTTGTATGAGAAGTGATTAATGCGGCTTAATTTACCTAACAGAAATAAATTAGGACTACAAGTATTCTAGAGATATTTTCAATACAAAAAACTACAAACTTTCAAGGAGAGAGAGAGTATATCATTAATGCACGTTCTTATATCGTTGCTATTAAAATATATCCTAGAATTATCAAAATATATTTCTTTTAAAGATATTTTGATATAAAAACTACCGTGTTATTTGGAGTTTTTATTAATCGTTTAACAATTGACTGTTTTGTAATATTTATTTGGACGGATACAAGCTATAATTTATCATTAATATCGATACTTTTACATAAAAATGAGTACGAAAGTCATCTGATAAGTATTTGGCTATGGTGTTATGCAGGTGACAATCGAGTCAGTCGAATCGTTTGGAATAAAAAAAAAAATGTTAAGGCGACGTTCATTTAGTTTCAACTGTCAAGACTTTGCGTGCTAGGAAATTCTTTTGGCTGATATTGTTATTAACAAAATCTGTGTTAAGCCGACTGCCCATTCACGATTCTATTAATCGTAAGTGTTTTAGGGGAACGACGACGAATAAAAAATTATTCCTCTGGACTATTCATTGTTTAAGTAAGCGTGACATTTTCACGGCTGGCTCAGTGATCATAATCTGAGATTTTGTTTTTTCATAAACGTCAACAATGGATGATTCGGATGAATGTTTATGTAATTCAAGGCATTTAAAATTATTTCTGTGCTATTTATGTAATACTTTTATAGTTTTATCATTTTTTTTATTTTTTTTTCGAGCGGCATAACTCCGTCGAATTCAAAATAAAATACGTATTCTAAATTATAAGAGTGCTGAAAATGTAGTTCCGGTGCAGGTCGAGTATCGTGTCATACAGTGAATTGTCAATTCATAAGAATGTCAATTGATAAAGGCGCGTTCATGTTTGGCAAACATGTGCGAATGAATGGATTCGGTGGACTGTAGTTTGGAAAAAGTTATGCAGCAAGAATGAAAGCTTTTCTAGGATTCGAAGTTGTTAGTTTATTTAGGTAACTGATATTCATATGTTTCTCTTCTTGTCAATTTTACGATTTTAAATGGATGTATTACATTTCCAATTAAACAGGCGAAAAACAATTCTTTGAAAAACAACGTTTTTGGGAGACGATTCTTCGAAAACATTCTTCTTTTTTTTAAAAAAAATATTTGAAACTAGTTTGCTCTGATTTGAAATAATCAGATCTCGCCACACATGACTTGACCAGAGTTGACTAGATTGAGCCTAACCGGAGCTAGTGAGACTTGATTTGAATCATTTGCAGTAAAAGTCTATTTAATAAAAATTATACTTTCTATGAATTGTTTTCGAAGAATTCTCCAACAATAGGAAGTTCGATATTAAAACAGAAGTAGATTTCATGCGACAAACCGACTTACGGACTAGGAAATACGATAAGTCTTATTAGTTTTTCATCTCGTGCGTTACAAAAAGTTTCATTGTTGTCGCGTTATTTGCCGTTCGGATACATACATTCTATAAAAAATCGAAGGATATATCTTCGTGTTTCCTTTAGTTAAATATACATAACGGATGTTATGATGAACGAATCACTTCAAAAGCTCAATAGAATAATAAAAGCTAGATTTCATTACGATAAATTTTCATGTTCATACGTACTGCTTATCATTACAAATCATCATCATCATATTTATATATGTACACAATTATCATATTGTGATTATTACGTTTTTATATTTTCTTATCTGTATGTATATTCATATAGATATTCATTTATTTATTTATAATATCTTTTAGTTCTTAAAAACGAATATTTATCTATCTATAATAGTTACTAACCAAATATGCATGGTGATATATTTAGGCAAGAGTATTTTTTTCATATTTTTTTTTTATAAATTATTTTAGAGATCTGCGACAGCATGGCACATCGTTGAAGGCTCGCGATAGATTATTTTTTTTATATAAAATGCTATTTGTATAGATATATTTATATTTATTTAACATTACTCATTTAGTAGCTCATTTTTTCAAGTACATATTTTTATCTAGTCGCGTTGATGCACAAGCCTTGTTTTATTCAGTGTTGGATCATTCAAGAAAAGTATAAATAAGTCGAATAAATATTTTAGAAAGATATTTAATCAACTGAACGTTTTTGTTATTCTAAAATCGCTATAAGAATATTGCATGTCTGACGGACGAATGAGAACGATTATTAATCTGTGAATCGGGATTTTTAAAATTAGTTTTCGTAATAAAGAAATATAAGCCGTGTATTGATTTTTGTACAGAAGAAATCGATCGATTGATTTATGAGCATGAAGAATGTTCGAGCTGTGTAAAAATTAATAAAAAGTGACAAGATGACTAAAATGAAACAAAAACTTGTATAACAAAAAACGAAAACAGTGTTCAAACGATTTCATCAACTAACACTCTATATAACTATTTTATTTTATAGAAAAACAAGTGCTTATAATAAAACTTCACTAGTTTCCATATTAACAAGCTCACTTGAAAAAAAACACATAATTTATAGGCTTATGTGAGAAACGGTAATTATATAAACATCAAAATGTGTTAAACGGTTCCACCACAAAAAATCCGATACGAATATTCAAATAATTTTAATAATTATTTATTTGCTTTAGATAACGATGCCATTATCTTCAGGGCGTTAAGGCGTATAAAAATCTTTAGGAACCGAGTAAAGATTTGTCTTGTCTTAAGCTGAGAAGGATGTAGCCTCAATCGAAATATATATATAGGAAATAATCATCAATAACAAATTGTTGAGCCGTTTGATCTTTTTTTTATGGTTTATGGAAGTGAACATTCATTTGTTATCGGTAAGTCAATATTTTTACAATACCGAAAACTATAAGTGCAGTTTTATTAAATGATTAATAAAATTTACGAAGAAAGAGGTAACAGAAAAAATTGAAAATCAAAAAAAAATAAAATAAAATAAATCCAACCGCAAACTGGCGTTTAATAACTTTAAAAAAAAGTGCAATAGTCATAAAATAAAAATTGAAAAAATGTGACGTTCATGAACAAACATTTAATAAGTGGTGTTGAGGAGATATAAAGATTGACTATGGCTTTTATTGCAAACAATTTCAGCTTAAGTCTGAATTACTTTTGATAATTATGAAAAAAATACAATAAAAATTTAAATGTTAGGTTTCCACATTGAAATCTTCATAATAATAATCCAGATTGATTATACTAAAGTATACTAAAGATTGAAAATGTTTTTTTGTCTTTCAATAATGTCACAAGATAAAATATTTATTTTATCTTTTTTTTCCATATATTTAAAGACAACATATATTTATGTATAAAACAAACGCTCAGATCAATATAAATAAAATTGTTTGAGTATAAAATATTGTTTTTGTGAACTATGACTGACTATTTCAATTACATACATACATATATATATATATATATATATATATATATATATATATATATATATATTCATTTGATATTTTTTCAATCACAATTGTTAGACTAGTAATTATTGAATTCTATAAGAAACCATGTACAGAAAGTAATAGAAGTATATAAAATATCTATTAATTTAGTAAAATAAATTGTAGAAAAAGTTGTTACAAAAAAAAGTCTATTTCTATATAATTATATGTATGAGTACGTTTATGTATACAATTCTGTTAATAGTAAATAAATGGTCAAGTTTATATCATTTCTAAAACTCTAACCAATTCAAAAACATTTCTATATTCTATATGAAAAAGCAAATAATTTGAAGTGAGTAGATTGTTACATAGATATTTAGGTTAGAATTTATAGACTTGTTAGTGAACATCTTTTAAGTGTTGTGTTTCGAATTGTGGGTACTACCTAATTATACAATATTATGTTATTGTGTGTTAGTTCAAAAAGTTACAATTACTTGGTAAATGTTGTGTATTAGTAAATTATATATATATATATATATATATATATATATATATATATATATTTATCCTGTTGGATTTTTGAATTATTTGTGTGGTAACACTGCGAATGAATCAGTAGATTTTTGAAAGTAATTGTTAGTAATGTTTTTAAGTTAAATGCGTGTGCGTTGAACTCAGTTAGATTATTATATGTGTAATTTGTGTAGTGTATGTGTACTATCGATATAGACGGTCCTAAATAATTGAAATTGAACAATTATATTAATGACAACTGTATTAAAAGCAAAATTAAAAAAGTGTTTCAGTTGTTCAAACTCAGTAGACATTTCCTGTCTAGGTTAGAGAAAATTTAAAAAAGTTTTACTTCCTGGACTACTTTTTACGGATGCATCGAGTAAATTGTATGAAATATAAGTTTAACTTTAATTGTGAGTGAAGAACCTCGCAAATGAATCAACATTTCAGATATTATAACCTTCTCTTGTTGACATAACTAGCAATTGTTTTTTTGTATAACCTAGTCCGGATTTCAATTAGAATTCGATCGTTCTTAGAATATGAACATAGATAAATTATACATTTGAACTCAAGAGATAATTAGACTGTAATTGTATAATAATTTTGTTAATGTGAATTCTGTAGGTTAAGTAATACGTTTTCTGAAAGGCATATGCGAAGACTTTAAATATTCTTGTAACTGTCAATAGTTTTATATGCAAGTTCAACGTTTCTATCAAAAAGTGTCTATAGATTTTTTATACGTGTCATGTTAAATATTTTCTTTAACTTATGATAGAATTTACAAGACTGTACAGAATAAAAATAATTAAGTGTTTTGAAAATTGAATGGTAGTATATTTTTTTTTAAAAAAAATGACGACATAATAGTGAATGTGTGCAAAAACTTCAACGCAAAATCCAGTGATTGAGAGTCACGGTGAGGAGAAAATTTTATCTTCTGTGAATCATCGGAATGATCAATAATCAGGGGTAAGTGACTTTATTATACTTAGAATTTATGCGGGTCTTTTTGAAATAGATGTGTTTTTTAAAATGAAAATTGAGCATTTGTTTCCGATTTTAACATTTATTTCCGATGTGTTATCTAATTCAGATAATAGAAATTATGTGTTTTGTCATAAAAAATTCTATATTTAAATTCCTATATTATTAATAAATAAAAATTGTAGTTGATTTTCAAACAATCAAGCCTGTCTGATAACAGCAGTAAAGTACAATAGAAATTATGGTCATGGATAATTTAAATAAAAAAAAACTATGTAAAATGGAGAAAATTATATAGAATATTCAAGAAATAATTATATGTTAATATATATACATATATATATATATATATATATATATATATATATATATATATATATATATATATATATATATATATATGTGTGTGTGTGTGTGTGTGTGTGTGTAATGTTATGATTCAAGTCAGTTTTATAAAAAATTCAGTTCCTTTTCAGTCTTTTGTTATAATAATGCAGAATGGTTTATGATTAAAAAATGTAAATGTTTCAGTATTAAATGCACATGCACACACGCACATACATATATATATATATATATGTATATATATATATATATATATATATATATATATATATATATATATATATATATATAATATATATATATATATAATATATATATATATATATATATATATATATATATATATATACTGGATCAAAAATTCTCCCCAAAGCCTATTGTAACTAAGAGTTTCCCATAATTATTTGTTGATTGTTTGCATTTTTTAACTTTCTATGGTCGAATATAGTCTACATACTAAGGTTACTAGATTACCATACAATGAACCACATTTATGTGCTATTTGAAAATTAATGTTATGTTAAACAAGCATCAAAAAATCAATCTTACAAGGACCAAAAAAGTTGACATGCGCTTAGCATTATTTTATGGAATTTATTTGTTTATCATCCGGGAAGTGTCTGTTTCACTAACACATGTTCGTTTGTAAGTGTGCTAGAGACTTTCAGTTTCCAGTTTGATTTTACATAGTTTGGCACAAAAATAACGACTTAAAAATGGAAATACCCATGCCAATTCGTGAGTTAATTATTAATTTAAGATCTGGAGAACAATCTTTGAGGCATTTTTTTTATTATGAAATAATGTAATAATTTATTTGTATCATATTGTCTTAGTGGTTATAATATATATATATATATATATATATATATATATATATATATATATATATATATATATATATATATATGTGTGTGTGTGATTGGCATATTTTCATAATAAATACACCATTGTAGCTGTTACAAATAAAAAAGCTAGTAAAAAAGCTAGAATAATGACAAGTGTATGAAGATTTTTTTGATACAGTGTATATATGTATAATTATATAGTAGATATTTTTAATAGGACTTCTGATTTAATAAAGAGATATATTAGATATTATTTATATAAGGAGATATATTAGATATATGGAAAAGAAACGAACGTCACTATAATATCGTTAATTCACAAAAAAAATATATTAAATGTTTGTACCAGTAATGAACGTTTGTTTTTAAGAAAAAAATATTTATTCTTTTCGTTATTTTAAAATGGATGAAAGAGATAAAAAAAAGACTACATAAAGTAGTAAACTGATAGTGTTTTAACAGTACAACACTGTTACAATCTCGGTTGGATCCATTTTCATAAATTAATTTGAGTAAATCATAATTGTTGAATATCGTTTTTGGAGCACAGTAATTTCGTTTGTGTGAGGTTGATAGTAAGGGAACTGCTAAAAATTATTGCAAAGAGTAAGTTATATTAATAGAATTTTATTGGTTTATTCTATGAACTTTTTACATAAAAAAGCTATTATATTTGTATATTAAAGTTGACGTCAGACTGCGCAAATGAAGCGTTTAGCGGAAAAATGCAAATATTATTGACAAGTTTAACTTTATCTCTTAGTAAATAAATGCAGAAGTGAATACGAATATTTGTAAAAAATATTTGCACATTCTTTCATTCATTGAATATTAAAATGAAGCGTAATGCAATTCTATTTATTCAGTTGTTGAAAGCCACTGAAACTGAAAAACGCTTGATCGGTTTTAATCTCCATACAAATGATTCCAGAAATATGTGTAATGACTTTTTTTTATAAAAAAATACTTAATGACTTATGAAAATATGAAATAGTTCTAGTTAATAAGTGTTATAACAGATTAGCTGAGAAATCGTTTTCCTTCAGTGAAAATGATAGTACGAGGAGTGATTAAAAAGTACAGAGAATGTTGCCACAGAGATCCACGTAGTGGAAAGAGTCGGAAGTTCCATACAATAGTTTAATCTTTGAACCGTCCTTACAAGTTTCAATCTGTTCGGTTCAGTCAATTAGTATCGAAGTACGATTTAGTGAAGACGGCTTTATTAATCTTGTCGTAAAAGTGGATCACGAACAACGCTCAAATATTAAATTTTGTTTCAAATATCAGAAAAGTGATTGAGAAAAAAACAACGATTTGTTCTGATGTACGAAAATAGTATAAACTTTTAAAAATTTATTCGAAAATTACAAATTGCGCCCTTTGACACAATTACAGTAGTATTTCAGAACGATTTTAACTCTTCCGGCCCGGCACGATTTCAAAAACTCTCCATACCGGTGCGACAAACACAGTTCACCGCTAATATTTTTCATGAAAATCACTATTTATGAAGAAATGAAGGATTTTTAATTAGTTGAACATCAAAATAAATCCTTACACCACCGATTGCTATCGATGGAACTTGTGTATTACAAGAAAATAAAGAAATATAATTAAAAATATCACTTTATTTCCTCACGACAAACATTTGACGATCAGTAAACTGATATGTACTGAACAACGCATGCGTACACCAGTGTTGAGTTTGGTTTTGAAACAAAAGTGAGAATTAAAGCAATCTCTACGGTGTCTATGATTATTTTTAAAATTCATTAGTGACAGTAACGAATAATAGAGGCTAAAAACGAACATCAATGTTCTGTAAGTAACTGAAAGAAGGATATTTGCAAGTTTACTGTGTTAGCTGAGTTTACCGCACTGGAACGGGAGAGTTCAATGTTCGGTTTGGTATTAAAAAAAATATTCCTGTTATCTGATTGGGCCGAGTCTGATAGGTCTTCCAATCATTAATTTCATCAACGAACGCTTTATGACAGAGACGTTGAACTGTCTAATCGATTTATTTATTTCACACGATTCGATTTATTTATTTATTAAAGCGATTTTAAGCAGGCTGTGCATCGACGCATCAATTGTTTTTATCTGTAATGAAAGCATTTTGAAAGAAAACCGTTGGACCGTTAATTACACACACACATATATACAGTCAGACAAAAAAGTCTAGTACATTCACAAATTATATAAAAAAAAACTGAATAATTGTTGAATTTGCATAAATATATTTATGAAACTTTACACAAATATTCTTTATAGTCTATAATTAATATAATATTAAAAAATAGAGCGTTTAAATTTATTTCTAAAAAAAAACAATAACTAAACTTAATTCGATGCCGAAGAACATGACAGAAAAGTCTCCGTACATTTGCGGGTTTTATCATGAGTTATGCATGTCCTGACATGTTCATTTCTGCTGAGGTCGGGTTTTTTTTTAGTCATAGGGAGACTAGGTATCATTTGAAATATTTCCATTTTCGAGCGAGCATCGGTCAGGGTAAATAGTTCTTTTAAAAAGGGAATACCGACTGAGATTCGAAATTTAACAATTAAATTGCGTAAAGAAGAAAAATCACTTAGAATAGTAACAGGAATGATAGATAGAACTTATTCCTCTATGTACAATACTTCATAAAAAAAATACAAAATGCAAGGTTCAGTAAAGAATAAACCCCGTACTGGACGGTGAAAAATTCTTAACGCGCGTATGGAACGTCAAATTGTGAAAAAAAATCGAAGCGGTCCGAAATCAAGTGCTCCAGAGATAAAGAGTCAAATTTCGGAAGAGTTTTCTATATCAGCCAGCAGTGAAACAGTGAAAAATGTACTAAAGAGGAATGGTTATCATGGACGTGTAGCGAAGAGGATACCGTTAATATCGGAACTGAACCGTTTGAGAAGATTAAACTTTCCGAAGGAGCATCTAAACGAGCCGAAGACTTTTGGAACCATATAATTTTCACAGATGAAATCAAAAATGACGTTTTCGGTACGAACAGAAGTGGAGAAATATGGCGTAACCCAACACGGAAATCGTTACTAAAAATCTAACCCCTACGGTGAAGCATGACGGTGGAAGTGTCATGGTGTGGGCGTGTATGGCGGCAGCCGGAGTCTGAAATTTAAAATTTGTTGAAACTCATATCGATCGTTTCATATATTTAAACATTTTAAAAGAGAATCTTCGGCAAAGTGGTAATAAATCGACCCTTGATGTGTTATTCACATTCCAGCAAGATAATGACCCCAAGCACAAATCGCATACTGTAAGTGAATGGTTATTGTATAATTTGTCAAGACAACTCCGTGCACCTCCACAGTCACCGGACTCGAATAGAATTGAACACTTGTGGGATTACTTAGACCATCGAATAATGAAATATTATATAAGCAGTGAAACGGAACTCGAAGCAAGACCGCAGGAAGAATGGAATAAAGTAACGCACGAAGTTACTAAAAATCTAATAGATTCGATGGAACGACGCTCGAGAGCTGTAATTAAATCAAAAGGAGATCCTAAGAAATATTAAAAACTCTTCCAGTTTATTGATTAGCGCCTTTAACAATAATTACAGTGAAGTGCAGGGAGACATTTGTGGCATGTTTTTCGACTGTGAACTCAGTTCCGTTATTGTTCTCTTAAAAAATCAAATGTAAATGTGTTATTTTCTTAAAACAATAATATATTAGTATAGATAATAAAGAATGGTTTTGTCAAGTTTTATTCCTGTATTTATATAAATGCAAAAATAATTCATGATTTTGTTGTAAGTTATGAGTGTACGGAGACTTTTTGTCTGACTGTACATATGCACACACACATGCACGCGCACATACATACATATATATATATATATATACATATATATATATATATATATATATATATATATATATATATATATATATACATACACACACACACACATAAATGTGCATGCGTGTACGCATGCGTGGCTATGTATCGCTATATACATTGAGATGAAAACAAAAACAATCCTCGTCTTATTTTAACATGCTCGAAGCAGATCGTGTTCAATATATCTATAACCATTTATTCTAATAAATGAAATATCAAATATTTATTAATTTTTATTTACACGTTCTCATTTCTGGTTCTCGTTTCTTAGTTCAATCGCATCGCGCGTATTTCAACGGTCTGTTCTTTAATTGTTTTAATTGTATTGATAGATGGGTTGCGTTTGAATTAAAGAACAAAAACGCAAAAAGGAACACACTAACAAGGATCAAGACGATAATTAAAAATAATCAATACTAATGTAAACAAATGAATAAATATGAACGAAAAACATTATATAATATTAAAGAGGTCAAACAGAACAGTGTTTCAGTAACAACGAGACTAACTCATAAATTGATAATCGCAAAACAACATCGAATAATTCGAACGAGGGAAAGAGTGAGTGAGTGAGTGTGTGTGTGTCTGTTTCGTGTGTCTGAGTGTGTGTGTGAGAGAGAGAGAGTAGAGAGAGAGAGAAAGAGTGATACGACACGTCGTCAACACACTGACGGGGGGCGGGGCGGTGTCGGGGGTGGATAATTGAGTTAGAATTCAGTATCGTCGATCCGTTCCATTATGCTATCGAGCTGCCGGACAATGTGGTGAGGCCGGCGCCACCGCACTGGTTCTTCTCGCACGACTCGGACGTCGTCTCCGAGCTGGATCGCACGGCGGCCTTCGGCGAGCCCGTAACGGAGTTTCCACTACCCGTCGACGGCTCGGTGTTGTTATTAGTCGCCGCCGACGACGACGAACACCGACGTCCGTTGTTACCGCCACCGTTCTCTCTGTTACCGATGCATCCGACGCCGATGCCGGCGTCGAACACCGACGACGTCTCACTCTCGATGTCGCTCTCGATCTGAAAGAGTTTCAACTACCGTGTGTGGTAATTGTAGAGAAAATCTAGTGAATGAATTGGATTCATGCGTGTGTTTTAGGGACGTTTGTATGGTTCGAAACTACAACATATGAGAAAAACAACAACATACAAGGGTTTTCGTTCATCTCCGCCGCAAAATTTCCGTTTTTACACATACGTTATGCCCGATTTCAATTAAATTCGAGAGAGAATACACGCGACTGTCGTGAACTTTTCGTGTGATTATCAATCAAATGTTAGATCGAGTAATAGTTAACGAGTCGCTCTTTTTTATGTAGAACGAAACATACTCTCCTCCATCGCGATTTAGTACCAGTTCTCTGTTTAATATTCGAAACGTGAGATAATTGAAACGCAGACACGACAAATTTTAAATAAAAAATCAATTTTTCTCGTGTCTAAATATTCGCTCATCCCACAACTAATGCGGTGTTTTCATATAGGTGAAAATGGATCATCCGATACTTTGCAATAACGTGTCAGATGCACATGACTGCTGAATTGTACGCAGTGTTCTCTCGATCTTATCGTGGAAGATTAACAGCGATCACGCAAATTACAAGAAACAATATTACTTATCATGGAAGTGTCTAAAGAGCATATCAGACACATTTCGCTTTAGGTTGTTGTAATTTAAACATTTCGATTACTTAAAACAGATCGTGCTAAGCATTGTAGCGAAGAGCAACTTGTACCAATAAGAAATTCAATTTCAAAGGGTAAACTTTATAAATTTATTCGGGAAGTAAATGGAAGTTCGAAAAAAATGATAATAAATGCTAAAAACTGTATCGAGATAGAAGAAACAAGAGAAAAAAAGAAATTGATAACAAGGAATGAAAAAAATATAGTTAGGTTATCGACGAAAAGCCTGTTTATCACGTCAATAAAAATCAAGCAGGAGCTAAATTTACAGTTATATACCTCTACTATAAGAAGAAGACTTATCGACAAGAATTTGATTGGTAGGCGTCCCAGAAAAGCACCATTGTTAGACAAAGAACATTTAACAAATTGAATAAAATCGATTGGCTCCTTACTAAATGGAAAAATATTTTTTGGGCAGACGAGTCAAAAACTGTCTTATTCGGAACTCCTGGCCGTAAGACGTTTGTTCGTAGACCAAGGAATGGAGAGTTCAAACCAAAGTACACATTTAAGACGATTAAACATGGCGGCGCGAAAATTAACGTATGGGAATGTTTTTCATATAATGGCATAGGTCAATTTTTTTGGATTAAACCCGTCATGAATGCTGAAGTTTATGTTAACATAATACAGAAAGTAATGTTGCTTTATTCCAAACGGAATGTGCCGCACAAATGGGTTTTGCAAGAAGATAATAACCTAAAACATACTAACAAACTGACTAAGAATTTTTTTTTAAGCAAGGTCCAGGTCATGGGATGACCAGCTCAGTCTCCGGATCTGAACCCTATCGAAAATCTTCGAGCAGGTGTTGGAAAAGCCATATTTCAAGCAAAGCGTAAAAATACAATGCAGTTGTGGCATTCTGTACAGTGTGCATGGGAAACTCTATTCCATTTCAACGATGCCAAACAGTTGTCTCTATGCCGCGACGTTGTGCCGCCGTTCTTATAAAAACAAACAAAAGCGACAAAATATCGAACTAGGATTTTGTATTTCTTTTTAATTTGTTTTGAAGACAATTTGATTTTATGGAACCATTTAGTAAATAAATATTTTAATTTTTTTTTCCGTCGGTGCTATTATTTTGCGCAGCCGAAATGCTGATTTTTTTGTTTAATCGCATACTGTGTCTCTGTTTTTAGTTTGAATGAAAGAATTATAGATTTTTATAGTTGATATTTCATTAATTTTTATATTAAAAAAAATCAATTTATCACATTAATTTGTTTTATTTATTTTTGAAAATTTCTATATGAAAAGTTGTTTTTTTTACACAGTACTATATATATATATATATATATATATATATATATATATATATATATATATATATATAATTACACTGTATAAATATTAAAAATCACCCTAGCAATCCTCAACCTTATATCTTCGGTATAAGGTTTAGATATTTCTTACAAAATCCATATAAGGATCAGAATTCTTATATGGGCACCTTATACATGCCTTATATTAATCTTATAAGTCATATAAAGTGACTTTATATGCTCCTTATACGATAAAGAAGGTCATATTTTATAGGATTAATAACCATATATAGACGATAGCATCCCTCATCCTTACCTTATACGGTTCATATAAAGTTGAGACTTACTAGAGTATTATTATCCTTTATTTTACTATTAAGTTTATATTATCTGAGATACGAGTATATTTAATAAATTTATTATAATTTCTATTCGATTCCTGGCGTGTGATTTTTTTTAATCAAGTCTGTATTTCATTCAGTTGTATTGATTAATACTGTTTCTGAAATATTCCTGTTTTGAATGATTTTTTTCCCCCCTTTAAGAACCCGACGATGTTTGAATATAATATGTTTAAAAAGGTATATCGGATATTACAGCGCGAGGACAAAAAGTGAGTGCACGTTAAAATCGAACGACTTCTCGAGAATAGAATGCTTTTTCGAATCGAATGACAGCTATCGATCAAAAAACGGACCAGTCATTTCAAAAGTGTACTGAAATCCCATTTTAACGAATGGAAAGGTGCAAATTTACCGAATCCCAACGTGTGCCGACGTTCACAATCGAAGATTAAGCAGACGATGGTTTTTTGCATACATCAGTCACGGTCTGATTGTTACTGATCGCACACCTGTAAAAAATATTGTTATTGGAGCACATTACAGTGATTCGTCGTGCGAAAATGTTCCACAATCATTCAGAACTGTTGCAATAAGGATACTTGTATCCATTATGGGATGGATGTCAATGATCGACATTTTAGACAAGGTCGGTTAGACTATTCTTCATAACAATTTTTATTGTTCTAAATCAATCGTTTGAATTTGATATATTGTTGTCAGTATTGAAACAATGAGGTGTAATGTGCGTTTTGAGATGTTAAACGAATTGTCTCCTGTTGTTTCTCAAAGTATTCACGGTCCAGTGTGTTGCGTTTTGTAAAAAGTTTTATAAACACGGTATGTTTTTGTTTTATTGCTAATGAAACAGAACAAAAGTATGAATGATTTTCTATCAATTATCTATTTTGAATTTTATTGGGACGCATAAAATATTTGCATATATGCGAAACTGACTGAAATCAATAAGACCATGGTAAGATAGTACACTTTTAGTTTAAATTAATTAAATAAGAATTCGTTCGAAATAGTTCCATATTCCGTCGATACAATGAGTTGAATGTTACAAGTTTTTGAAATAACAAAGAAGTTCATCTCGATTTAACGCAATAACTTAATATAATTGTAATTTCCGAAACGTGCTCATAGAAATGTTTTTTTTCGCACGTAGGAACGTTTTTAGTCATCAAATTCAACCCGCGAGGAAGATTCTCCCAATGACTCTTCATGATGCTCAAATCTTATAAAATCCGAGATTTCGCGAGGGTGGCAAACCGAGTAACCAAGGGGGCATTTTCCCTTCATCTCCTCTTGACTACGGGCTTGAATGCATTACAGTCGAATGTCGACTGTCGCGAATTTGTCATCTTTAACTTTCATTTGTTTCAATTTGTCATCAAAAATTAAATGGGCATTTTTTGGAGTTTCGTCGTCTACTGCGGAAAATCACAAACGACACGCTCAGACTAGAAAATGTAAAGAAAATTAAAAAAAGTGTGCGTTGTATCTTGCAACTTTTTGCATCGTTAAAGTGCAACAAAACATCGATTGTGATCATTGGTTCAAAGTAGTACTTCTAGTGCTTCTGAAAATGGTCGAAAACTGCAGAAAAAGTGAATATACCTTAGAAGAAAACGGCAAATTATATACCTCATACAGCAAAGTCAAATGCTATGGTTGCATCAACCCCCCCCCCCTATTATCCCATCAACGAGTCGACCATAAGGTATATCAAAAAAAAAGAAAGAGAAATTCGTGAAGCCGTTGTCGCAGCCACACCAACGGGCGTGAAGACTCTATGTCAAGTAAAAGATCCATATATCTCTCATGTGGAATATGCTACTTGTATGTGGGTGCAGGATTGATATAAAAAGGGCATCTCTATAAATTTAAATATGATATGAGGAAAGGTAAGGTCCCTGTATGTTTCTATAAACGAAACGGAAAGCGAAGGGTCTAGCTCTATAGAGTTCCATGTCAGCAAAGGCTGCTTTGATAATTTCAGGAAAAAGTTTGGCCTACCTTATGTAAAAATTATAGGAAAACAAGCCTCTGCCGACCAAGAGGTAGCTAGTGAGTTTCCTGACACTTTAAATGAACTTACTGAAGACAAATGTGTGGAAGACCGACTGTATAATGATCATTAAGCACAAGGCACGGAAGTGCGGTTGTGGCTCGTTCTCAGATCTTCTCATATAATAGAATATTCACTACAAAGTCCAGATTTATATGTAATCGAAGATCTATCGAGTTATCTCGAAAAAAACATCAGCAATCATTCAATTTCTAACAGGAGGGAGACTTAAAAAAGTGTTAATGGAACAACAACCCAAAGCAAGAAGACTCATAGTGCGGATTTGTCTCATTTCTAATGTTTCCATGTAATAGAAATTCTACCACAAAGTCCCAATCGAAACATAATCGAAAATTTATGGAGTTATCTTGAAAGAAACATCCGCAACCACTCAATTTCTAACAGGAGGAGACTTGAAAAGGCGTTAATGGAAGAATGGACTAATATTGATCCGACGTACTTCAAACATCTGGCTGAAAACATTTTTTTGAAACTCGACATGGTCCAGAAAGACAATGGAGGACTACACACTGAATTTAAAAAAAAGATTTAGGTATTATTTTAATAAAACGGAAATGTCCCGGTTTCTTTGTGACATTGATTTTTGACTTGAAGATTATTTCTTTTATTAATATGAATTAATTACATTTTTATTTCCTATAATCAGGAAATGCATTAAATAAGCTAACTGAAAATAACATTTTTTTTTCATCCAAGTCTCATTACATCAATTATTTTGCGATTAAAAATTTTTGTTTGAGTTGTCGTAGTTTCGCTGTGCGCCACTGTATGTGTGTGTGTGTGTAATTAAATAATTTACATATTAAATATTGAATTATTTTCATTAATTCTTTTATTAAAAACAATTATTTTAATACATTTACTTGCAGTATTCAGTGTGTTGAAAATGTCTAGTTTTACAATTAAACAAAAAAAATTTGGCGAAACCCTTCTGTATACATATACGGTGTATCATATAAAATGTTTCAATTTCTATAAAATACATCAAGTATATTTTCATATTATTTATTGCAATTTGTTCGTTAATACATAAACGAAGTACCCTTGATTAATAAATCAATTCATAGAAATCTGAACGAAACTTATTCAAAGGGATTTTACACATAAATAGGGAACATTCAAGCTAACATCTATTGTTGTATCATTTAATTGAACAAGTTGTTTCTCTTAATAAAAATAACACTCACCTGTCTTGTGCCCGGATAAGGAGATAAACGTTCACTAGTGTCTGAACCACAACTGGAGCTTTCGCTGAGCTCGGCAGTCAGACGACGTTGTGTGCGTGGACTTCTTCTACTGCACACCTGAGCTTGGATATGTTCACACACGCGTCGGAATCGGCGGATGTTTCCTTTACAGAAACGAAAAATAAACTTATATATGTGCGAGGCAAGTCAAAAAGCAGTCGGTTCTAAGAAGTAAAAAAATATTCTACATGCAGGATTTTTATTAAGATCATTTTTCAACAATTCCTTTTAGCCTTTATGCATTTATGGTTAATGTGTTCCTGGATTCCGTCCTGGAAGAAATTTTTTTGATCCTTTGCGCAACCACTTTTGAACCATATTTTTCACATATCTGATAAAACAAAACAGTGTAGGTTTTGAGCTTATGGCTCACACTGTCAAACATCAAGTGCTTTTCACATTCTTGGACCATTCAACGAAGGATTCGAATGATAAGCTTTTGTTCTGATGAGAAGGTCATTAATACAGTACAAGTGATGGCTGCACAAGAAATCAAAAAGTTCATTCCAGGATGAAATCCAGAAACTAAGTTTAGACTAAATGCATAAAAGATTCTGATGAGATTCTGTAGAAAAATTACTTTATAAAAATCATGTAAATAAGATTTTTTTACTTATATCTATTTTACTTTTTGATTTCCTCTCGTATATATATATATATATATAGAGAGAGAGAGAGAGAGAGAGAGAAATATATTGTTCAAAACTCTCGAGATTGTATTTCTATTTTAAATAATGTAAAATTTTAATTGTATAAATCTGTACATCGAGCGAATTTACTTTTCTATGTTTTTTTTTTATGAAAAAATGGTAGAAAAATAACAATCTTAAAGGAAAGAATAAAAAAAATACATCTGAGGTGTAGGTAATAAGGGTTTTGTTATATATATATATATATATATATATATATATATATATATATATATATATATATATATATATGATATACACTTCAAGAATATGAATTTTCATACATTTTGTTTTAATTATTAATTTCTCTGATTCGTCCGTTAGTGTAACCGTAAAAAATTGTTACAGTGCGTTTTAAAAATATTTGTTTCATTATAAATTTACCAGATAAGAGCGTGAATGTTATTGCGTACAGGTACTCCTTGACATCACTATTAGTGCCGGTACCGCCGACGTTACCCTGACATACGACCGAGTTCCCGGGCGTCCCTGCAGGCGTGTGCTTCGCCGTTATTGTAGATATGTCCACTTGGAAACGCACATGACGTTGAAACATAGCCGGGCCTGCTGAACCACGTTTGTATTCGACTCGAAATGACATGGGGCTCGTGACGGAATGACTTAACTCTGCTATCTGAAAAACAAACGCGTTTATCTTATAAATTTACCCCGAAAAAAAGTCTCTACTTATAGTTACTTATAGTTGGTTTATTTTTTGTTTCTTTTGTTCTTTGTTGTATATATATATATATATATATATATATATATATATATATATACACAATATGTGTTATTCTATAATAAATATTTATGATTTTTGTACTGACAATGTGATTTAATATTATACATATCTAAAAAAAATAAAATAAAGAATTATTTGCAACGCATGATTTTTGTATCACCTCTCTCTTTCGTTAATTCCGTAATTTTCTATAAGTGCAGGAAAAAATATAGGTATATATATATATATATGTATATTTATTTATTTATTTATTATATATATATATATATATATATATATATATATATATATATATAGTGGAATCCGCTTATTATGATTACTTTGGGACTTGAAATTTTTGATAACAATAACCGGTTGAGAACATTAAACAGGGGATAAAAAATTATCATTATTGAACTCAATTTATTACAAACAATAATTAATTGTTTTAAAACAATTTTAATTGTTGAATACAAAACTTCTGACGTCGATCACACACACTCGGGTCATAACAAGTACTAATAATAAAATAGTACTTTTAATTTTAAGTAATAATTTTCTAGTAATACTGTTTTTGGTTCTTACCGAAAGGAAGGCATGTATAAGGTCAGCTTTCACTGTGGCTAGGGGTTTTCCTTTCACGAGAATCGTGAATGTCTCATCTTTCTCCGTTGTCATCAGACTGCCGAACCAGGATTTCTTCGTTAGTTCCGGCGACGATTCCGGCGTTAAATGCACTTCTTCCGAAGAAGCTGAAAAACATTCTAGTTTATCGGATTCTCTTTAAATTCGCAAGGACAGTGCGTGAACGCGCACGGACACATCGACGTATGTGCGTGACAGACACTGTGTTTGCAATTTACACGATCGGTTAAGAGCGGGACCAACTTTGTAATTTCCTACGGTGGAAGCGAGGCGATCCTAGGAAACTATTTTTTATTGTGGTCAGTCGTGATCGCCAGTGATGACTCGTCGTGCTCGAATGCGGAGATCCGGGCGGTGTCATAGAACCTGCGAACGATGACATTCAAGATTATTTTCAGTTTCATTCGGTGATTCGATATTTACTGATGGAGCGTTAAATCGTGATAGAAAAATAAACCGAAGCTATTAGATTGGTGGAAAAACAATTGCGGTGTATGACCTTCAGATTCGTATACATTTCCGCAATTATTTTCCTACCAACCTAATAATATCCAATATCTAACACACTGCTTATTAGTTAATGATATTTCTTTTATAAAATAGGGTGGGCCAGAAAAGAATGCACTCTGTACATCTCTATCACTCAGAAACACATCGGTGGGGAGACGCGCGGCTTATATCTACTGTTTGTCGTATTTGTTTGATATCAGATAATAATAATTATCTAAATATTTAAAACGTGTTTTTCTTATTATTTATTTAGTGATAGATATAATTTCGTGCACGTTTTGTAAAATTACAGTTTCAATTAATCTCTAGTATTGTAGCAGCATGTAAGAAAATGTCTGTAGAATTATAAAGATATTAGTGTTATAGATGTATAGAGTTTTTTTAAACTACAAAACAGTCTCTCATTAGATACCTATTTTCATATAAAAATTAGTTTTTTCTATCATTCAGTCCGTCAAGAAATCTAGACTTCAGCAACACAAAAACATATTTACATTCTTTTCTGAAAAATCGAGTTTGTGTTGATTCAGTATCGAATTTTCTCTCTTTTCTAATTACACAGTTTCACAAACATATGGTACACTTATAGAGAGAATAAAACAGTTTCGTGGCACTAAAATTAACTATATTTGTATTTAAATATACTTTTGTCGTTAAATTTATCCTTAATAATGGATTTTTAACTCATTCCACAAACTAGAAGAACGTACTATTCAAAAATGTTCAGTGATTAATTAATGATCGTTTTTAATTGTTGTTTATGCGCATTTTAATGCCGATGAGATCTTCCTGAGAGCTCCAAAGCACAGAACAAATTGTGTGGCAGTTCATAGAATCCGCACGTTAGAATTGAAACTTCTTTTGTTTGATAGTATTATGACTTAAATTTACTAGCGGCGGTACAGTTTTGCGGTGTGCAGAGAGGTTCTTGAATATCAGATATATTTGAATTGCTGTGAACCATACAGTTGAGAGAATCGTGAAATTGGAGCCATTGAATGTAATTAATTCCAATTTCAGTAAACGCACGTTATTCTATATATATATATATATATATATATATATATATATATATATATACATATATAGTTGTCTCTAATAATAAGGCTATTATCTGTATTAAACGAATTCTCTTGCCTTAATGCTTCTAGTGAGGTGTTCAATTAGAATAAGATGTGCGCGAATGATGTTGCTATAATACAAGTGGTCAAATTCGCCCAATTCACTGCTAGTCTCCCCTGATAATGAATCGATTTCGTCTAAGAATTGTATAAACCTCGTGGACTTGACTTTAATCACATCATTTTTTTTTAGGTTAGTTTAACAGGTTTGGTCTGATATTATGTTTATGTAATGATTGACAGCGATTTGTAACGGCAGTTCCTGTGGGTTCTACGCCCTGAACACCTACATCTGACATATATTCGCTAATATTAACTTCAATTTTCGTAATGACTTCTATTCATAGACTAGGAAAAATCATAGACTAGGAAAAATTACTTCTTCAGCGATTGAAGTCATAGTGTATAAAGTATTTGTGTGCTTACATGAATGACGGTCGAGAGGAGTGATATTGTCCGTACCTTGTCGAATAACTGAATCGTTGCCTTGAATATCCACTGCTGTATACTTGTTTATGTTTTGCACTGATAATGGATTTGCACTTATGAATGTTCATAGGACACATGCTATCGAATGAATTGTATGATTACTGAATGAATTTCGACACTTTGTTGTTACACTGTGTATATCCGGCTCGAAGGAGCAAAACGTATCGATTTGGTGCAATAATTTTCTACAGCTTGTCGGAAATATACTGCACGAGCCATTAAATACACATGCACACACTTATTAACTTAACGATAAATGTATTTGTTTGTTTGAATGAATAGCAAAGTAATATACACACATGTGAATTATGCTGTATTAATTATTTTTATATTTAAAGGTACACACATGCGCGAACAACACACATAATTTAATACATTTTCACTGCATAAACATTTCGACTCAATTATTTATTATTAAACAATGATAAGTCGTCGTCATGGAAGCGGTTGCTATGCAACAGTTGTACATACCTGTACATATACTAATTATGATGTGTATGTATATATGTATGTATGTATGAATAAATATATATATATATATATCGAAAAACAAAACGTGCAACAGCCTTCCGTGCCGTTGCACGTTTGTCATAAACGAAATTACAGCTCAGGTTTCGCGAGGCATAACGATTTTATTGAGTAAGACAGTTGAAAGTATACATTTTTCCAGTTTATTTTAATTTTATAAGTTGTCAACTTTTTATGTTTCTACGGTAATAACAATTTTGTTGTTTTTGTTTATAGCAACGACAACAAAATGCTAGTTAGTCTGTTATTTATCCTGTATTAACACAGTTCGCGTTCGCTAATAAATCAAACAATTTCTGTTACAGAGAGAGTTTTTTTTGACAGTTTTTGTTTTTGTCTGATATTGGTTTATTTCTCTGTAAACTTGCAGCGAGTTGTCGAGCCTTGGGATTAAATCCCTATTATCTAGACTTTAACTTGAATTTTTAGCAATCTTGCTGTTTAAATGTGTCATACCTTGACTTTCTCGCTAGGAAAGTTTTCAAAAAACCTAGTTGACCTGTCTCTACGACTGAAGGTCACCCTCCCCCTTCCCGTTGCATATATCTATGTATCTTTTTTATTTTTAATACCCGCATTATTTATCCTGATCCACGCCTTTGACAGATTTTCTTGAAATAGTAGACTTTTTTGTGTTTTAGCGCTTTAAATATGATAGTACTACCATAGGAATGCACATAAATAACAATAAAAATATGATCGATAATTAATCATTGAACGTTTTCGATCAGAGAAACGTGTCTGTCGTTTGTGAGTCGAATGAACAATTAATTTGTGAATTCTCTTTGAGAAAATTGTAAAAAAATGTTCTATCCTACCTGTTACCAAACTGGTCGTATCGCTGTCTGGTGACATGATAAGACTCGCAGTGACGATTGGTGGACCACCTCCGCTACTATTGGCTCGGTGATGTGTGTGGGCGTGACCGGCACTAGCGTTATGCGGCGATAACGAACCGCCGCCTGTGCTCGTCGTCATACGGGGCGAGTGCACGTGCACCGGAGTTCCACTCGTGCAGCTATTGCGCTGGTGATGACTTCCGACCGGAGATAACATGCCGGCTATAATGGAATAATTCGGTATTCAGAGAGGATGTTGCCGAATCTAGCGCATGAAAATAAATTTTTTTAAAAAATACTATCGTTTGGCAATTTCTTATAAGTTTTTACTGGTAGAACAGCGAATGCTTCAGTTAAGTCAGACTTTTTCTCTTTAAACTCGAATTTTCTTGTCTCTAACACCGAAACGGATCGACATCGATGGATATATTTTTTGAAATTATAGACGAGCACGATTTATCGATTCTCCGTTTTAAAATACCATTCTTGTTTCCACTCCAATCTCTACTATTTCCATTATGAGACCGGAGTCGTGTGTTTCGAACCTGATGAACCAGCATCGTCGGTGTCACGATCATTGAAGTGGGGTTGTAGCATAATATGAGACTCGATATTGATAATTACGGAGACAAAATTCTCAATATTATTTATACAGTCTGCTTTTTTCTTTAGAAATTTGTTATTCTTTTGTTCTTCTTTGCGGACTTCTTCTTTTCTTCGGATGTTCCTGTGGAATTTTTCTTCCGGACTGCCAGCATCTAACCTCTATTCTTCATTTGAACTTCTTTTAATCACTAATCTCTGTTTAATTGACTAGGAAAAATTACAGACTTTGCATGAATGTATCTCTTAATGACTTTCAAAAAATTCACATACACCCACATAGTAATTTACCCCTTCCCCACACACATATAGATATATACAGACATGCATATATATATATATATACATATATATATATATATATATATATATATATATATATATATATATATATATATATATATAGGGTGATTCAACTTCTACACAAAAGTATTAAAAAAAAAACAAAAATTAAAAAACACATGTTATCCCCCACTTAGTACTTTAGTTCAATTTTATTTTAGTATTGAATTGAACGAAAATACTACATAAAAAATACATTACTTTTCTTAACCCCTGAACCCCCCTTTACTACCTATATGTAGCCTAAATTGAATCACCCTATATATATATATATATATATGTAATTTTTATAGAAAATAAATGTTCAATATAAAAGAATGATAATTTTACATGAATTATTTGTTATTGTCTAGAGATAAGTACTGAACATTTGAATAATTATATTATTATGTGATTTGTAGGTAATGTCTAAAAATCTTTGTCACACACAAGTGATTTTTTGGCATCTTCCAAAAATTGTCTATCATCGTCTGTGATTTTTAGACAATGTCTAAAAATCGTTGTCACACACAGGTGATTTTTCGGCATCTTCTAAAAATTGTTTATCATCGTCTGTGATTTTTAGACAATGTCTAAAAATTGTCATCAATCAAAAGCGATTTTCCGGCCCTGTCAAAACACAGGCCTATCATCATCCGTGATTCTTAGACAATGCCTAAAAATCGTCGTCGATCGTACAACGAGTGATAAGTACACAGGCGCATGACTAATTTATCTGACATTTATTTTATTTATTTTTCACTTTCTTAATTATAAAACAAACAAGCGAAACTATATATCTATACAAAAGGAATGAAATCGAGAGTACAGATGTTAAAAGTAAACTAAATAACAACATTACGCTCTAGCAAGACAAAAAAGAAAAAAAAAACAAAACGATTATTCGAAAAGTTCAAAGAAATATACCGATTGTTGCCGCGTTCGTTTGCGTCGGTTGCGTCGGTGTCACTCCGACCAGATGCTGCTGCGCGCCGACACCGGCCGCTCCATAATGCGTGACCCTCGTCGGCGAGTGCTGCGCCCCGGCCGAACCACTGCGTCGCGCGCTGCCGTGGTGCCGGCCACTGAAACGCCCGTACGTTGCAGTGCAACATGAGTCTAAATGTTTTGCAAAGCGGATAACACGCGTACATGCGACCACCTAATCCCTCTAATCGTGATCTCTAATCGATCGGGCAAAATAAATCAACAGCGATCAGTCGAACAAAAATGTCTACGCTCGCACGTTTATTCGGTTGGCTGTGTGAAATGACCGTTTACAGTTTTACAAACAAAGTGGCGTCACCTTCTTTACAAACTGTTCTACGTTTTTTCGCACCGACGGTGTCATTTTATGGATATGAGAAAATGCATGTATGTTAAACTTTAGTACTGCGAATCTTTACAAAAATAGCACTGCAGACATAGACTGACAGTGTTATTTATTTTAATGAGATTTCACAACAAAATTGTACGGATTTTAATGAATAAAAATAGTTGTTTAAGGTTTATATGGTCAACTATAATATTTTAACAAGTCATGTTGTCATGTTAGACATAAACAAAATCTATCATCAAGTAGTTTATCTCTTAAAATTGTAAATAATAAAAAAGATAGTCGATATTATTAATAGTAATTGATTTTTTGAAGTGAAACTTCTATGGGCGCGTTATCGAGGGGCTAATTCATACGGCGTGTCACACAAAAAACGTTACCATGAACATAATCGTGAAAGAGAGAGAGATGTAGCGAATATGACTGAATAAGTGCGAGAGAGAGACTGCACTGAGGAATACTGCGTTGCAGTTTCACTTCTGTCGTGTGCACTCAGATGTGTGTTCTTCATTGTTGATTCGAAACGATAAAACGCCATTTTTAAATCGAATCGTTACTTGTGATGAAAAGTAGATTCTGTATGATAACAGAAAAAGATCTGGACAGTGGTTAAATGCGAATGAAGCTCCAGGACACGCGCCCGAGCCGTTATTACACCGAAAAAAATTATGGTCACTGTGTGATAGATAGATAGAGGAATAATCCGTTATTATTTTTTAGAACCAGGCGAAGCAATTACCGCTGATTCGAAGTCGACGACACGAATGAAAAATTAAAAACGAAACAGCCAACGCTGATCGATAGATATTGGCCCTTTTTATAAATAAAACTAGTAACTCTTCCCCTCCCCGCTCTCTTTCTATATATATATATATATATATATATATATATATATATATATAAGGATGTATATATGATATAAAATAAAGGTAAACTACAGGATGGCACAAAAAAGACCAAAGGCGTTTGAATAGTTGATAATCTTTTCGTTTAAATGGTTTTTTCTCTTCTTTTCAAAATTTTTATAAATAAAACTAGTAACTCTTCCCCTCCCCCCTCTCTCTCTCTCTCTCTCTCTCTCTCTATATATATATATATATGTATATATAAGGATATTACATATGATATAAAATAAAGGTAAGCTACAGGAGGCACAAATAATAATAATAATAACTTTTTTTTTATAACCTCTCGAAGCAGTTACGGCTGATTCATAATGTCGCAAAATCGACAACACGAATGAAAAATTAAAAACAAAGCAGCCAACGCTGATCAATAGATGCGGGCCGATACTGTTGCAGGACAATGCTCGACCACACGCTCATCTCGAATCACAATTTCCAAATTGAATTCATCGGATTATGAAATTTTACCGCATCCCCCTTATTCGCCAGATCTTTCACCGACAGACTATCATCTGTTTCGCCACTTGGAATTAAGAAATAGAAAATGCCGAAACCGAACAGAAGCGATTCGAGGATTCGAAGACTTCATGAGCTCTGAAAATGTCGATTTTCATCGAAACGGGATAAACAATCTGATTTCTCGTTGGCGAAAGACCACTGAAGCTGATTGAGATTATTTTGATTAAATATATTCGGTTTTGTTGAAAATATTGCGTTTTAATTCTCACCTACAAATTCCGCAATTTCATACGTTGCACCCCCTAATATTACAGAATCCATGCGGAGCTTTACACCAAAGCATTATATTATAAATGAATGAAATATGAAGTAGCAACTTATTTTAATTCGTTTAACATTAATTTTATTTATTTAATAATTTGGTCCGGCCCTCGATTCGGAGACAGAATGATAATTTGGCACCCGAACACTGGGAACGGTTGCCCATGCCCGGTTTGAACCGGACAAAACCGTTCTCCGTTCCGAAAACAAATGAAAACGTACAGTGTTCGACGTTCCGTGACACGTTCGACGTTGGCGAAAGACCATTGAAGCTGATGGAGATTGTTTTTATTAAATATATTCGGTTTTGTTGAAAATATTGCGTTTTAATTTTCACCTGTGAATTCCGCAATTTCATATGTTTACAACCTAAATATTATCCTAGTATTCAAGTAATCCATTGTTAGTATTTAAATTGTAAAACCGTATTATAAAAATAAGCGCATGTAAAATAACACCAGCCACCTTTCTAATGGGTCATTATGTGCCTCGGATACAAATAAATATATTGATTTATTCATTCATTCATTCATAATGACACGATTTAACTTATCTGTTCTAAATGATATTTCAACATAAATGCATCGCATAATAACAAATTCATGTTGGCGCCACAGGCAAGTTATGTAAGATTAGCGTGGCGTTCGACGTGCTAATTCATGGAAACTTATATTAATTAATGAACCGACTCCTATTCTACAATAAATAAATAAATCACTACGAAATACGTTCGATTACACATTTGAAAACGCATAGTTACTTGAAATGAAACTCAACAGAGAACTAGTTTCGTTGATCTAAACGACGTTCGGTATACAAGGAACATGATTTTTGCACAGCGAATAAGCGCAATCGCGGAAGCGTTTCGTGTATTTTCATATGTCATTGTGTGTGTGTGTGTGTTCATAGAAGATCGACATTTATGATAAGAACGAGATGAGATGAGTACTTGAAAGGTTGTCGACGCGGTGTGATCGGCGACCCCTCGCTGATTTGGCCAAAGTGCGACGAGGACGTCCCGTTGACTCGACACGTGTCGACGCGCTTCCTCGGCGGATCGATGCAGCCGCTCTGGCCGCCGGAAGATTCGCAACGTGCCCGCACCATCGTTTCGGTCTCGTCCTCGAACGCGGGCCTTCGCCGTTTCCGTTCTAGTAGTAGAAAGTAGATCACCTTCTCGGTGTTGTGACTGCGAACAGAAACGAATCGCTCACCGTCATCGAAATCGACCGTCTAGTATTGTGCTGCACAGGTCGACATCGGATTCGAATTCGAAAACGTTTCATTGATCATGAGTGAAATGCATGGCGTTTTCGGGCCGGTTTAATACTTAAATATGGCGGTGCGTTTACCGTTGCTGGTAGTTACCCGCTGTTTCTTAATTGCTAGTACTGAATGAGATGGTATATATATATCTCTCTCTCCCTATATATATATATATATATATATATATATATATATATATATATATATATACATAACAAATCGATTAATTATTAAATTAATTTTTGATGATATTAAATTAATTTGATTTTTTCTCGGTTGGAGTTTTTTTTTTATTAAATTGCTAAATGTGTCCTCAAATACCACTCGAACCCTATATATACACACATATATATATATATATATATATATATATATATATATATATGTATATATATATATATACATAAAATTGATTTTTCTAATTAAATTAATTTTTCTAATTAAATTATGATAAATGGTGTAAATGTGAGTTGATGCATCAAACATATGCAGACCTTCTGTAATGTCAAACTGCACACACTTATTAATTTAATGATAAGTGTATTTTATTTAATAATAACCAATTCAGACCCTATTTTGAATTGTACTGTAGACTAACAAATATTTTATGCGATACGGCTTGTTGACAGCGCGAGAGACAGATGAAACTCGTCAATATACACTGGCCAGCTACGATTTTAAAGTAATTTTTACTTCTGATATCGAATACTCATACTCGGGTCTTAACAAACGGTCTTTCGAAAAATTGAAAATGTTATTATCGTTGTTAATATATATATATATATATAAATAAAAATAATATAATACTTTGGACTGAGAAGATCTTGTATGAGTTTATCTCGTTCTTTGAAACAGCCAAGACTTGAAATCGCTTGCAGAACGTCCGGATCGACGGCGTCTAAGGACGGAAGCACGTGGGTTTGAACGACTTCCATCATCGGTAATTCAAGTTCCAGTTCTCCTTTACCACCGGCTGTCACCCACGGGTGTCTGTTGATATCAGCCAACTGTAACGCGGACATAAGAATCGATTAAGAATTATTATTCGGATCGGAGAGATAATATTGGAGATAATAATGGAGAGAGGCGGTTTTTTTTTTAAAAAAAAATATGAAAACATTTTACTCCATACAGCGACGGATCTGTATGGAATATAATGAAGCTGAAGCTTCAAGGCGGTTGTAAAAGCACTGCAATGAACGAAAATCAAAAAAATGAGTTGTACAGATGAATAAAACATGTCAGAAGCAAATGATTAATATTTTCCCAAACCCGACAACTGTTTTAAAAATAAATCAGGCACCAAAGCGAACCGTCCTGGCAACCAACGCCCGAGGGATACGATAATATATATATATATATATATATATATATATATATATATATATATATATATATATATTGGGTCTCTTTTTACACGGTGGACGCGTATCGTGCAAAAAAAGTCGTGCAAAAATGTACAATAATTTAAGAAGAATGTACAGTATGTTTAATATATATATATATTAATTGGTTATATTTGATACATAACGAATTAATGCCGTACCGTGAGTCTTTTTTCCGGATTCACCTCGATCATACCACGTAAAAGATTCTGGCAGTCCGGCGGAACGAAGTGCGGTATATGGAACACGCCCCGTTTCACCTTCTCCAACAGCTGTCGCAGGTTGTCGTCGTCGAATGGTAACGCGCCGACGAGCAGCGCGTACAGGATCACGCCACACGACCAGACGTCCGCACGCCGGCCATCATATTTTTCGCCCTGGCCGGAGAGAAAAGTTAAGTGTTGAGATTTCGTTCCGAGCCGAACATACGTTCCGGTCCAATACTGATTCGGTCAAATATCAGAACGTTGTCGTACGAAAACGTACCCTTATTACTTCTGGACAGGCGTAATGAGGCGAACCACAGCTCGTTTCGAGCATCGATCCGGCCGGTTGGAGGGAAGCCATGCCGAAATCCGCAATTTTTATGTTGTTCTTCTCGTCGAGGAGTAAGTTTTCAGGTTTGAGATCTCGGTGACTGTAAAAACATATTATTTTAATTAGATTTAAGAAAAGCATCGGATATTTCCGATACTTCGACGTACTTAACACAAGAGCGTTAGCTTTTTTAAAATATTATTTTCACGGCATACAGTGAGCAAATATCGATACACAGGCGTAAAAATATACGAAGAGTATTATCAGAGAATATGGTAAGAAGACAATAGTGAGAAATGGAAGAGAAACAGATTCGCAAGAAGTAAAAGAAACGAAAACAGGGATACAATTTGCATGATGTTGGTAAAAAATCGCATGAATCATTTAGTTGTGAAATATAAACGGTTGTAAACGGTTTCCCAACAGGAACGCAATTTTTTAACAGGTCATATTTCATAGATGTCAAACTGACAGCTGTATTTTTCAATATCAGTTGTCAGGGAGTTCCCCTATAAATGCAGAACCGACGCAGCATTGCTGTTTTTTTTTTGTAAAATCTAAACTAATAACATGGTGCTCTGAGAATGCAGTTTTCATATAACGCTACTTCTGAGTCTCACTTAACGCGGGTCGGGCGCTAATGGCCTTAGTTGTCGATACGCCCTAAAACCCCAACAACCGACTAACCTTAACGCGGTACGAATTAATCGCGTTGTAGGAGGGTTGAACGTACTTGTAGGAAAGCACGCAGCGTTTCCCTTACACGACATCTATTTTTCATTCATAAACAGCACACGCCCAACTGTTATTAACAATAAACAAACTTGAAATTTCAGTCCGAGTTCTTTGTTTCATTCCGAAATAAATGATTCTTATTGGAAAACCGTACATAATTAGAACTTTGTTCGGACTGTGACGAAGAGAGACGGTGATTTTATCAAGATAATCAAACACGAGGCATGCAAAAAGGCAAGACAGTAAATCTATTCACAGCTTGCTGCCTGCGGCCGCGCTTTTCCGAATAAACGATAGAAACTGAGCGATACGACTCACCAAATCGAGTGGCTGTGGCAGAAGTCGAGCGCGGAAATGATCTGTCTGAAGAATCTCCTCGCTTCTTTGGGAGTCAGGCGTCCTTTCTTTACAAGATAATCGAATAGTTCGCCACCTGATACGTGTTCTAGAACGAGGTACCTGCAATCACAATCGATTATAAATATTTAAACGTTTACAGGTCAGTCACTCCTGTATGTGAATTCGATAAGGCTCAAATAAATGAAATCCTGCCGAACGGATTTACAGTCATTGTTGCTGTTATTACGATTTAATGATTGAGACAGAGAAACTTTTTAAAGATGAAGTTATATACTCGATATCGATATTTAATCTGGTAAAAGAGAACCTCGCATTTCTTATTTTTTTTTTATTTATTTTTCACATAACCGAGAATGTATTAAAGAGACACTTACAGGTATTTTTTATTTTCGTAAACGTCGGAGAGGCCTAGAACATGAGGATGGTCGATAAGTTTCATTATTGCTATTTCTCTTTCCACCTAGAAAAAAAATGTCTCTATTAAAGGTTTCGAATTACCAGCAAAACTTGATTTTTTCGAAAACGCCGGTTCTGTGAATGTTTTGAGGCAAATATCAATTGAAAGATGTACTGTTGAAATATTAACAGTTTAGTGATTGTATATGTTCAGCTTCTTATTTTCAGTTCGATGTGGCACCACCGTCCTGGTTGCCATGGATACATGTTTATAAAAAAAAAAAACAAATCAACTGCTCCGTATAACATAGACACATTATAATTTCACATCAAATATTTATATAGTTCTAAACTGTGTTTCTTTTCTCATTCTGTCACCATTGAAACCTCTAAATACTAATATGTACTTGGAGATCATATTGAAAAATAAAAGTTAAGTCTTTCAGTCTCTTTCAGTTCCATTCGGCGAATATAAAAAAACATCCCTCCTCGTACACTGAATTCTATTAACAAGTGATAGATAGATAGTTATATTGGGTTGGAACAAAAGTTCGTACCGTTTTTAAAGTGAAATTTAAAGGCAGTTTCTACTGTTTGCGATAACATTGTATTTTGTAATTAATTTCGCATATTAAAGGTATTGATTCATCCTTGCATGTGGACACTGATCTTTTTAACAAACTTAGTAAGAACAGTTTGTAAACAGTGAGTTTTATGTTATCATTGTTGTTTTACTTTTTACACTCTAAAGGAGAGATCTATGGGATATGCGTTTACATTTCTCTTAATCTGTCATTCTAAATTTCTGGAATAAAATTGTCAGTCTGTATCTATTATATATATATATATATATATATATATATATATGTCTGTATTCTTTATTTCGAATAGATCGAGTAGGAGCCAAATATAATTTAATGACACCTACTGGAAAACGCCACGAACTTTTGTTCCGACTCAATAATATTTTATAAGAGACTAGCGAGCACCGCCCATGTTCGCTGCGTCCACCCCGGGGGGATTCGCACTGCTCGCTACCTCTCCCTCCCCCTTCCAATAACTGACTGTGAACAAGTAACGGAAATTAACGAATTATACACACACAAATAATCGGCGTAAAGTGTGTAAGTCTTAAACTTTCTATCGGGAAAATTTATAAAAATCAACATGACGAAATACAATGTTGAAATGTGTAAACATTTTTTTTATTCCGAATCTCCAATGATCACAATATTTTGAATAAGTGTCTCATCAGTTTTACACTGAAATCGTACACGCTCTCTCTTTGCTACACCGTGAAACAGAACACTGATCATGTGTGTTGATATCAACCAATCAGAACAGAGATCACATGACCGTTATCAATCAATCAGAGGACGAATAAGATTTCATTTTTATAATATAAATAGATTATAAGCATGTCCCTTCTTCAATTAATGTATTATTATATTAATTAAAGGGGTTTACATATATATATATATATATATATATATATATATATATATATATATATATATATATATATCAGTGTTGTGTGTGTTTCGTTAACAAAACATATTTATAACTAACCTTCATGAGTACACTTTCGCTCAGTTTTTCGCGGTTGATGATTTTGATGGCGACTTTTTTACCCAGCACGCAGTGGACACCCAATTTCACTAGACCTGTAAGAAAATTCAGATTGAAAATATTTCATAAGTCGGTTCCATCACTCCTCAGTATTTTAAAATCCGTGTTAACGGTTGCCAGGCGTCTAACACGAACACGACTGTCAACGGGAAGTGTTCACCGAGTGCATTTCGATTGGAATAATGTTGAGGTTCTCTCTCGACCACTTTTCGAAAGGTTCTGAATTTATTAATCGAATTAATTAGAGTCTAATCTGAAAATACTCTGAATTTAACTTCACAGAGCTAAGACTTTAAATGGCGTTATTATTTATATTTAACACAAATAATATTATTATAATATAAAATAATATAATTACAAATAATATTATAATTATATTACAAATAATACAATTATAATATAATGAATATAAGTAATATAATTCTAATATAAAGTAATATAATTACAATTAATATTATAGTTATATTACAAATAATATAATTATAGTAAGTAATATAATTATAATATAAAATAATATAATTACAAATAATATTATAATTATATTACAAATAATATAATTATAGTAAGTAGCATAATTCTAATATAAAATAATGTAAATACAAATAATACAATTATATTACAAATAATATATTTATAATATAATTCATATAAGTAATATAATTATAATATAAAAGAATATAATTAGAAATAATGTAAATACAAATAAGAATATAATTATATTGCAAATAATATAATTGGAAGGTAATTAATATAAGTAATATAATTATAATATAAAATAATATAAATACAAATAATATAATTATAATATAATGAATATAAGTAATATCATTATAATACAAAATAATATAAATAAAAATAATATTATAACTATATTACAAATAATGTATTTGTAACATAATTAATATGAGTAATATAATTATAATATTAAATAATATAAATACAAATAATATAAATAAAAATAATATTATAACTATATTACAAATAATATAATTGTAATATAATTAATACAAGTAATGTAATTATAATATAAAATAATATAATTAAAAAAAATATTACTTATATTGATTATATTACAATTATATTATTTGTAATATAGTTATATTATTTGTATTTGTATTATTTGCAATTATATTATTTTATATTATAATTATATTACTTACATTAATTATATTACAGTTATATTATTTGTAGTATAGTTATAATATTATTTGTATTTATATTATTTCCAATTATATTATTTTATATTATAATTATATAACAAATAATATAGTTGTTATTTAATTAATACAAGTAATGTAATTATAATATTATTTTTATTTATATTATTTGCAATTATATTATTTTGCATTATAATTATATTACTTGTATTAATTATATTACAATTATATTATTTGTAATATAATTATAATATAAAATAATATAAATACAAATAATGTAAATATAATAATATGTAATTATATTACAAATAATATAATTGTAATATAATTAATACAAGTAATGTAATTATAATATTATTTTTATTTATATTATTTGCAATTATATTATTTTGCATTATAATTATATTACTTGTATTAATTATATTACAATTATATTATTTGTAATATAATTACATATTATTATATTTACATTATTTGTATTTATATTATTTTATATTATAATTATATTACAAATAATATAATTGTAATATAATTAATACAAGTAATATAATTATAATGCAAAATAATATAATTGCAAATAATATTACTTATATTACAATTATATTATTTGTAATATAGTTACAATATTATTTTTATTTATATTATTTCCAATTATATTATTTTATATTATAATTATATTACTTACATTAATTATATTACAGTTATATTGTTTGTAATATAATTACATATTATTTTTATTTACATTATTTGTATTTACATTATTTTATATTATAATTATATTAGAAATAATATAGTTGTAATATAAGTAATATAATTATAATACAAAATAATATAATCGCAAATAATTTTATAATTATATTACAAAAAAAATATAATTATAGTAAGTAATATAATTGTTTATTTAAGACTTTAAAATATTCGCCACACTGTTTGTTGATACAAATTAATAAACGGCGGGAATCCAGTGGGAATAATTTCAAATTTAAATTTCATTCTGTACTTTTGATATCCCTCGTACACAATAATCAAAATGATATTTGAGTAACAAGCGTAACTGATCGATTAAAACACTTCAATGTCTCCCATTCGAACACGTTTTGCAATCGACGAACAGACAAACAAAATACGATTCTCGTATAAATCATGTTACATATGAAACTCTGTCAAATAGGACGCGTCGACAGAAGAAACTCTCCGCGAGTGAACGAAACAAAACAGTTTGAGATTTTCAAAAGATCATAAATCATGCACGAAAGAAAATTTCGAACGGGTGTTACGGACAGACGAGTTTAAATTCGATATGTTCGGCTCGAATTGTCGACAGTGTGTAAGAATGAGGCATAGAGAAGCATAAAAATAAATATCCGGCACCATCAATCAAACATAAAGAGGTCTGCGATGGTTTAAGGATGTTTTTTCTTTCCCTGTTGCGGCAAGAGTTAACGACCTAGTCTGAATGAAATGGATGTCGAACACCGATTGATACTCGAACACTCGGCGCGGGTGTTCCTTGAACACCGGAACAATAGTTCGAGTTACGCTTCGAAATTGTATGGCCCGAGGAAATTGAGTAGATGGTTTTTACTTACATTCCAAAGTTAGAGTGGAAAGAATTGAGACTTGAATAGAAAACGATACAGGAAGAACGAAATAGAGCATCGGAAAGTTAAACAGAAGAAATTAATTGAGGATATGTTGAAAATCAGTTGATATTTGGATTTTCATACGGAATAATTTTAAAATTTAAAAAAAAAGTAATCGAAACACTTAGACTCTAGAGGTGATTGTGGGGTACGATTACCTGGGAGTCGAAATAAGCAGGGATCGGAGTGTTATGTATCCATCCTCACTGCTGTACGAGGATGGTCCGAGAAGTACCCGACCCAACGAAGAAAACACAAAAATTTTGGAAAAAAATATATTTATTTTTCAACATAATCTCCTTTCAGCTCTACACACTTTTCCCAGCGATGTTCAATAAGTTCGATACCCTTTTTATAATAAGAAATGCCTCGCTCCTCAAAATACCCATTAACTGCCGACATCACTTCTTCATCGTTGGGAAATCTTTGACCACTGAGCGATTTTTTCAAGTTTGGTAACAGAAAATAATCCGAGGGGGCTAAATCTGGCGAATACGGTGCACGAGGTAGCAATTCAAACTTTAATTCATTAATTTTGGCAAATTGCAATAGCGGATTTGTGAGCTGGTGCATTGTCTTGATGAAACAACACTTTCTTCTTAGCCAAAAAAAAGCGTTATGAAATGCGTTAAAAAAATCATATAAAAACAAAAAGTCGTCCAATTATTGCGTTTTGAAATTTTTGTCCGTTCCTCTGGCGCGCCCTGTACATCGTTACGTTCACTATCGTCTTTCTCGTCTTCGATAATTAGCATTGTACGCTTTTCACGAATCGGTAAGATAATGTCGTTAATCGAGAATCGACTTCTATTTAAATGGCAATTCGATTATTGAATTTCATAATTATATTGGAAATATTTGTGTTGGGAATCATAACGATAATTGATTGGAAAAGCGAGAGAAGACAATTATTCGTCGTACACGTTAAAAACACTCCGTGTGCTTTATAGAATTTCATACACGATTAATTAATGAAATTTGATTGTCCAATTGACTATTTATCGATTTTGTTGTACGTGATGTAACTGTTTCTCACAATTCAGAACATTTTTAATACTTTAACATTTTTTTGATATGTATTATATTACTCACTGAATGATGGGAAGATTTACAGAGGTACGGCATATGCTATAAAAAAACATTTTAATATCTTCATTTCTAATTAAATTTCTTCTCCTTTTCTACAGACTACAAAGATGACAATTGTGTAAATAATACCCCGATGAATGTACACATTCGTCGAGGTATTATTTACAATTGTGGTTGTATATTCCGGTTATTAAATTAAAATCTCAAAAAAGTAAGGGCCAATGTTTCTTCATCTTTAGCCGATCCAGTCTCTTCGAATTTACTCACTAATCGAAGAATCGTTGATTCAGATGGACGAGTATGTCGAGAATAAATGTATTCTTCATAAGACGACCATTTTCACAATACAATTATATTGTTTCGATGCGTTTGTTTGTTGTAAAAGAAGCCACAACTAAAAATGGGGTAATGTGAAAACTCAACAAATGTCAAAGAAGATACAGCTGTCAGTTTGACATCTGTGAAATGTAACCTCTTATAAGATTGCATTCCTACCGGAAAACCCTTTATTAAGGCACTTTTCGCTGTTTCGGAAAACTGTTCAACTTTTGCACCGATCTAATGTTCCATTTCTATTACGTTTCGTATATAGTGGACGGAATTCGATAGAAATTTCACTATTCTCATCGATGGAATCGGCATTTTTTTCGTACACACTCGATTTAAATGAAAAGACAAGTTTTGAAAACACCGTCGGCTGCTGTGATCCTCTTACCTGTTTGACCCTTTCCGAGCGTTTTCTCAAGCCTGTACGGTCCCACATATTGGTGTGCATCGGAGATGGGTGCTCCGTTTCCGGCGCCACCGCCGACGCCGCCGCCGCCGCCACCACCAACGCCGCCGCCGCCACCTACACTTCCGCCTCCGCCGCCACCACCGCCGCCGCCACCGCCTCCTCCGCCGCCGACCCCCTCCTTCTGCATAGCCTGCTGCTGCTGCTGCGCGACCAGCGTGACGTGTTTAAACGACCGACTTTAGCAACGTTTCACTCGCCACGCGACGAGAATCATTACGAGGACGCAAGGCCGTTCGATTTGATCGCAGCCATCGGTGTCGCCGTCGAAACGCTGGAGGAGTCGTAACGTTCACTCGACTTGGACGTGTCGCGGATGTCGGCCCTCGACGCGCATCGTGACGACGTTCAAAACAGTACAACGTTTCCGTAGTGTTCGTTGCGATGATCAAACTGTGAAATATAAAACGACATACGCAATAATTTACAACAGAAATCGTACAAAACTTACTCATATCTTTGATATCTATCTACATGTCTATCTGCCTGCCTGCTTGTTTGTTTCTCTCTCCATTTCTCTTTCTCTCTCTCTCATTATATATATATATATATATATATATATATATATATATACATCAAAATCGTAAAACCAAAATCAAAAATAATTTTATTGTGGTGACATATAAATGCAACGCCGCAGCTCTGTGCGTTGGATGGAAATTGGTATGGGGGTCCAGGCTCTTAGCCGTTTGACTTTTTAGCTGGTTTGAAAGGAAGGTAGTTTTTTTATGGAAATGAATATAGGGTAAGTTTTGGGAGTTTGAAATCCGTAAATTTTTTTCAAAAAACCGGAAGAAAACTCTCTCTCTCTCTCTCTATATATATATATATAAGTACATTATTCAATAAAAAAATTAATTCCCATGATAAGAGGTAGACAATACATAAAATAATAAATAGTGCCCCAAATTTTGTTTTGAAGCTTAAATTATTTTAGTATTTACTCACTGTTATTATTAACATTATTATTTACAAATTAGTATAATTATGTGTGTGTGTGTGTGTACATATATATATATATATATATATATACATATACCCAGGGGAGCAAGGGGCTCTGGCTCTCCCTAAAGGAAATGGGAAAAAACACAAGAAAACAAAACAAAATCATTGCGCAAAAATGCTCCTATATGCAGTGAAACCTTAATGTGATCCCTTATCACTATCCCCTATATATATACACAGAGGGATTAATGTAACCTCGACTGAAGTAATTCACGAGCTTTGTGAAAAGAAAAGAAAACTGTATTTTATTCTTTAAATAAATTGTTACAATCACATAAAGAATTTTATTGAATTCACATTAAAAAAATGTATCCGTTCGATTCCTCCTCCTGAGTGCGCCACTATATACATACATACATACATACATATATATGTATATATATATATATATATATTAAAATTATCCGCAAAATATTCGATGACGTCGACTTATTTATTTATGACGTCGGGGTTTCTATGGTACCCAAATATGTTTACCTCATATATAAAATAACACGTTGCAATCTATCGATAATGATTATATAGACATACTAATATATATATATATATATATATATATATATATATAATATATAT